>JALBCR010002179.1:0-568188 GCA_030710515.1 Abscondita cerata | reverse complement strand
TATATTATATTGATACCTTGATAGCGTCAATGAGCAGACGCCTCCAAGAATGTATCAATAATAATGGAGGTCACACCCATTATTGATTTCTTATATTTATTTATATAGTAATACCTTTATTTAAAAAAAGTTTTCATTTAATTTTAAACTATAACTTGGTATCTTAATTATAATTATGTAATAAATTCTTGTCAAAAACTAAATATATACGTTGACAATAAGAATTGCCTTAGTTTTTATTTTCACTTTTTATATTAACTACAGAAAAAATAAAACGTCATAAAATATACTTTTGTAAGGACTAAATATTATGAATAGAGAGTTTAATGATATTTTTAAATAACTTACAATAATTAGTAGGTTAGATTTATTTAAAAATAAGTAATAATCAGTCAACCCAAATAACCATGTTTAGTTTTTTGATTCAATTTAAAAGTTATTGCTTGTAGACGTTTTTAAATCAAAATTATTTCTAATTTTATTTTGTAAACATTTCCTAAACAAAATTTTGATTCGATAATTAATCGAGCTATGGTGTTTAATTAGCGATACCTTCAAATATATTCTTTAAAGAAAAAATTAAGTAAGCAACGTAAATTACCTATTTTCTAAAACGTGCTTAGTGTAATGATTCATTCTACAGTCCTTCTATAAGATAACCCCTGCTGAGACTACCTGCTGTTAGAATTGTAAATGATACCCTTAAGCCCGCTTCACAATGTGCAAACTTTTGTTTACAGAAATTGTGGTGTCCAAGTTTTAAATTTCATGAGTGTACATCTGCAAATTAATGTAAAAATCTTCTATTATTAGCTACTGTTCCTAGAATGCTGGTGGTATTTCATCGTTTCATTGAAATGCTTATACGCTGCAGTAAAAAATGTATTGCACGTTAATCGCCTAAAACAGTGATATCTGATAGGAACCTATTGTTCCATTTGTACTATTGTCCGTATTTTCCAATTGTCACGCGCCCAATTGATTAACGAGCATCTAATTGACCGCATCTAATTGACGTATAATCACAAATCTTATAAATATTTTTCACATTTTCGACAATGTTCTTTAAATGCCTTAGTTTCTAAAGTATGTTTTATTGTGCTACCTACAGATTGCTTATACTGCAAGAAATATAAAATTAGAAAATTTTATTAAAAGTTGAATAGTCAGTACCGTAACGCATTTTACGTCATAAGTCGGGGAAATTAAGTTTTGGTCGTAATGCGTTTTATTTCATACTGCAATTATTCAATTGCTAAAAAATTTTTAAATCGCAAATATGATCATGTATAAACAGTTGGTCTCTAAGGTTACTGCCTTTATTTTTAGTAATAAATAGTTTGATTTATTGATTTATTTCATTTGAATCCGGTAAGACTCATTTTCCAGATTAAAATCATTAACTTAAATGGTCTAGTCCCTTCATTATATGTAATAATAGTACGGCACTAAATGTTATTACTAATGCTATTTTAAAGAATCTATAATATACTGAAATTGTTAATTCTTGTTCATTAAAAAATAATAATTAAGTGAAGGTTTTGATTGTAATAGTCATAATGCCCCGGAATCCTCTTAGCAAGAAAAAGAGATTATTTAGGTTTACTTTTAATAAGTTAAGTGTCTCTCCGATGTAATATTTTTGTAAGTATTCATACACTGTATTTTCTCAATTAAGAAGGTAGTTATGTTGTTAAGAAAAATTATTATTGCAATTTTAAAGGAGGCAGATCAAACGATAGAGAGATCGTTATGCTCTCGACGCATCGTACTGGTAGGCCGCGTATAACAAACGGAGAAAAAAATCAACAAATAGTAAATCTCATAAAACAAACTCTTTTTACTACTCCCTGTTACGGTTTATTTGTGAACAAACTAAACAATAAGATAACAGTGTTAGAAAATCTTGCCGGCAGCTCCAGTAGTCGGGAGTGATCGTGGGCTTATTTAACCCGCGATCGGTACCGCTGTTAGATTTTATCTAACATTGTTACATTTATCGATATTTTGTAAAGTCCGTTACCTGTAGATTTCTCCCCGTCTATCTATGATTTCGCAAGAACTTTCCGCAGCAACCCCCACCATTACTCTGTTCGAGCTTTGTGGCTTACGTGACCAGTGTGCCTTTGTTAGGACTCGAGCAAACTTGTTAGTTAAAATCTAACGCGGTACCTACCGTGTAACGGTAAAGTTTGACATTGTTACTTAGTGAACTAGTTGTTTGGAAGATTTTTTCGCTTTGAAAACTATAATTTTGTGACAAAACTATTTATCTGTGACACTGTGATGTCGTATGAAAAGGAGCAACAGCGATTGTTAGCTCTTTGGGAGGAGATACAAGATGATCTGCCATGTACGTCGGCTAGAAGTGAAAGTGATTTATCAGACGAGGACGATCACTCCGATCACAGTATTCATAATACCGATACAGAGCAATCAGGTTCAGATAGTGAAGATAGTCACGAGGTTCCTCAAATGGAAAGAGAAGTGAAAAATGGTCCTGTATATGCGGGTAAAGACGGCACTCAATGGTTAGTTCATAAACAAACAAAACAACCAGGTAAAACTGCACCTCATAATATAATCACCCAATTACCTGGCGTAAAAGGAATAGCCAAAAATGCGAAGAATGTTTTGGAATGTTGGAAACTTTTTTTTTCCGATGAAATGATTGATCACATTACAAACTTCACAAATAAGCAATTAGCTAGAGTAAGGCTTACTGGAAGTGACAAACATAATTTGCCAACCGATTTTGAGGAGATCAATGCTTTCTTGGGTATTTTGTATTTGGCAGGTGTAAAGAGGGCTCAACATTTAAACACATCCGAACTGTGGGCGACAGATGGAACAGCTCCAGAATTCTTTGCTGCAACTATGTCGCAACGCCGCTTTCATGCTTTAGTACAAAATATTAGATTTGATGACAAAAATACTCGAGCTGAGAGATCTAAAAGAGATAATTTAGCCGCTGTGCGTCAGATGCTTGACGAATTTACAGAAAGATGCGTCAAGAATTACTCTGTTGGCTCCTACGTAACAGTGGATGAAATGCTGGAAGCCTTTAGAGGCAGATGTTTGTTTAGGCAATACATAGCTAACAAGCCTGCCAAATATGGCATTAAAATTTATGCTGTCGTAGATGCTAGAATGTTTTAGACGCATAATATTGAAATATATGCCGGCAAACAACCCAGTGGCCCATATCAACTAAAAATGACGCGTACAGTGTCGTAACCCGTCTTCTAAAGCATTGCAGTGGTACTGGTAGAAATGTTACCATGGACAACTATTTTACTTCGGTGCCGTTAGCAAATGATTTAATAAACAACCACCGTCTGACCTTAGTCGGTACATTACGGAAAAACAAGAGGAGATCCCGCCAATATTTTTGGATACAAAGATACGATCTGTACATAGTAGCATGTTTGCTTGGGGAATGAATTCCAACGAAAGCCTGCTAACTTCATACATTCCTAAAAGAATAAGAATGTGTTGATGTTATCAACTTTTCACGAAGATGATGAAATTGATGCAAACACTGGAGAGCAGAAGAAACCGTCAGTTATAAGTTTTTATAATCTTACCAAAGGAGCAGTAGATGTGGTAGATAGAATGAAGACTGAATATAATGTAACAAGAGTGAGCAACAGATGGCCATTTACGGTATTTTGCAGTTTACTGAATATTGCTGGTATTAATTCCCAAATAATTTATTACACCAATACAAATCAGAAAACCGAACGGAGGCTATACCTAACGAATTTAGCTAGAGAGCTTACGAAGCCGCACATTATACGACGATCTAGTGTCACTTGTTTATCTATTCCTCTAAAGCAGAAAATCATAAATGTTTTGGGTCGAAAAATTGAGAAAGTTCCAGATAAAAGACTACAACAGGAAAACACTAAACCACGGTGCTCTTATTGTCCAATAAGAAAAAATCGGTTTACGCAGTACTCTTGTGATGGATGTTTGAAGCCAGTATGCAAAGAACATATACATAAAACTGTTTTGACCTGCATGGATTGCTTCAACCAGGAAGAAGATTCATAAGTTTTATTTTATTTTTCACATTTGTCCTGTTTGTTAAAGTTTTTACTTACAGGACCTCTATTCTTGAATTTTAGGGAATTATATTCTCATGAGAAAGACGAAAATTTTTGTCATTCGCATGAGAAAATAATTCACAAAACTTAAGAATAGTGGTCGTGTATGTATTATTATTATTTTACCATTTTACAATAAAAAATATTTAAGTTACCAGTTTACATTAGAAAACGTTAATTCTCAAATTATATGAACAAAAATAAAGTTATTGTATTATTTTTGTTAAATTTGATTTGACAAACACCTATGCTATATCAACAATAATACTTTTTCAGGACTAGGACGAATAAAGTAAAAAAATAATAATGTTAGACAAAACCTAACGCGTTACCAATCGTGAGACTGTAACAGGCGGTACCGATGGCGGGTTAAAATCGTTAGAACGAAGGCTTCTACACTGCACTAAAAATTTATAAAGCGCCACCTAGTATTGCGTATTAGAGGTCTTCTAGAGCTACTAGGAACTCGTAGACACAAGAAACAAACCGTATGTTAGTAGATATATATATAATTATAGCGACTAGACTTCAATCATTACGAACATTGAAATTAGTTTGTAACTGAATATATGTATTTCAGTAAAGCAGGACCTGGAAAATTATTGCAAGTGTCTCCTCCAGCATTCAATTTACATAGATATATCAAAATTTTTGAAAATGTGCTACTACCTATTTTGAACATTTTATATTAGGAAGAGAAGCGAGATGAAATAATTATTTTTGTTCAAGATAATTGAAGCTTTCTATACAGCACGATCTAAACCGTATTGAGAATTTATAGAGCAATATTGTTAGAAAATGGAATGACGGTGAATATAATGACATTCGAGAAAAGGCGTTGAGGCAACATGCAAGTAGAATTTGAGAATATTTGTGAGGTCCTTACCGATAGCATGCCTAAAAGCCTTGTATCGACAGTAATTGATAATATATTAATTATTGATATACTTTTAATACAAAATCTATAAAACACATCTCAGTTAATTTATTTTTTACAAATCTTTAGTGTTTACAATTTTATTTATTACCAGTCTAATGCTTCAGTTAACTCTCACTGATTTGTAATTGGAGTAAAATTCTTTGTTTTCAATTATTTAGTAATAAACATTCCATAAAACATAAGAAATTATAAGATACATTCCGATTTGCAGAATATCAACATACAAACAAAATCTTTCTTAATGTATTAAATCGGAAAATTGAGGATCCATATCCTAAGTATTAATCAGATAAATAAAAGTAAGTGATGTTTACTTAAAGTTTATATTAAATTTTGAATAATGTATAGAAATTACAAAGATAACTTTCCTAAAAATACCTATTATTATTTAATTGTGTTTTTGAAATTCCTGTAATATAAACCCAAGCAAGGTAAACAAGCCCGTTAGAGGATTAAGCTTCAAAATTGTAAACACTTTACTTGCACTAAACACTTTATGTCACAAAGATGTCCAAATGTTATGGTTGTTTATAAAAGTGTGCATTGACATAAAACATCTTTCTATTTAAAATGTTTTCCTCCAGTAAGTAGAGCTCGCCAAGAAGGAAATAGGTATCCCAACTTCTAACACTTTTTCTCTCATATTTTTTTTTCAATATTCTTGAAACTATTGTTAAAATAATCAATGTCATGTAATTTTTACATTCCAGTAATTACTAATTAGATCAATATAGTACTATGAATAAATTTTAGTACATCCCTTAAGAATAGTGAAAAAATTATTATTTTTCTCAGAATAAAAAAAACTATTTTTTTATGTTATAATTAAAATAACAATTATGACATTAGCTTGAAAGAATATAATTTTGATTTTTTTAAATCCTATAAATCAATTAATTTATGGCAAATGTACATATCAGTACTTATGAAGGTTGATATATTTAATGGGTAGCATATACATAGCACTTTATTAAAATTCGCAGAAAAATTACTACTAAAATAGATTCACTGTTCTTTTTTTAGTTTTTTAAGAACTGTGTCTTTATATAAAAATTAAATAAAAACACATATACTAGAAACTGGACTTTAATTTTAAATTACTATTTAAGAGCAGGATGGAAAGGGTCCTCCGCAAGAATATAAATAAATTTTAATCTTATACCGCAACAAATGATACTGACATTTTTTTTATTGGCTAAACGAAACGATTCAATTCTGCACAATACACGGTGTAAATTACTGAACGTATATTAGGTTTTGGGATGAATAGAAAACTAATTATTCTTTGGGATGACAATTTCATTTTTCGTAAGAGAATCTGGCTTTGCTGGAAATAGATGTCGACATAAAATGATTAAGTTGACTTCCCCCACTGACCCCAAACGCCAACGATCCCTTCTTTTCTAGGGAAGAGCGTTGTCCACAGTTTACGTCAAATTATAATGAAACTTTGTCAGCATATTTCCAGATAGTTCCTTGGGCGACATTGCGTATGGTAATAATATGCTTTCCCAGGAGTGAAATAAGTGAGACCAATTGTTTTTTTTTCCCCCACAAAAAAAAAAAAAAAAACACACAAAAACCAACACAAAACAAACAAAAAAAACAAAAAAAAAAAAAAAAAAAAAAAAAAACAACAAAAAAAAAAAAAAAAAAAAAAAAAAAAAAAAAAAAAAAAAAAAAAAAAATAAAAACTCAAAACTCCTCTTTCCCCCAAAAAAAATTTTAAATGGTAAAAAAATAAATTAAAAAAAAATAAAAAAAAAAAATAAAAAAAAATAATTAATTACCTAAAAACAACTAAGGGTGCCCATTTAAAAAACAACAAAGACTTTTTTGTTCAAAAAAAATTTTTGGGGTCGAAAAAATTGAAGGGTTGTATTTATTAACAAAAAGAAAAGAAAAAAAAAAAAAAAAAAAAAAAAAAAAAAAAAAAAAAAAAACAAACCACAGACAGGTTTTTGGGGCCCAAAAACAGGCTGAAGAAGATCAAGTACTGATAGAGCGATAAACCCAAGAACAGCTTAAGAAGAAGAAGAATGAAAAAAACAGTACAATGTACTGTATGCATCTGGTAGTTGTTTTCAACAGATTTAAGAATTTTCTTCAATTTTAGCAATGCAATGTTTCTCATTCAAAACCTTCCAGAATATAGAAATGTCTTCATAAAGAAAACAATGAAAATAGCGATAAAGGTGAATGGGGAGAAAGAGGCAAAGCTCGCATCAAAATAGATATGGTGAATAATGGCAACAAAGTAGTTGTAAGTGACAGATCATAGTCAAAGAGGTCTATTGGCCATTCATTTCCCTTACTTATTGGGATGAGGTCTATCATGAGTCAAAAGACAAAGAAAGTTTGGTGATTTAAAACAAGAAATAAATACAGCCATCAGTGCACAATGAACTAAAAGCGCGGACTTGAATGCAGTAGAAATTATGCAGGGTCAAGCCAAAGCATGGAATCAAATGTCATTGTTGAAGGCTTTCAAAACAGTGTTTCTCCCCATCGTATAGTTTACGAATTCCTCATTGGAGATGGTGATAGCATTGTATATTATAAAGATTACGAAAAGATCTTAGGCTTATATACGGCATTCGCAAAAGAAGAGTATCACATTTAATAACGATGACCGGTTGGCTGTGTATGGCTGATCGCCGGAATCTACATACTGTTTGTTTCTACCATTATCTTGTATCAAAAGGAATGCCACCTTATCTGACTAATAAAATAACTAATCGTACAGATGTGCGTAATGCTAATGTTAGAAGGAAAAATTGAATATCCGTACCTAAACATTGATCAGCTTTCTTTCAAAAATCTTTCAGCTACTGTGTAGCTAATTTTTATAACAAGATTTTTGCACATTTCAAACTACTTTTAAGTCACTCATTTAAAATAAACATAAACAATTAATAAGAACGAGAAAATTAGATGTATAGTTTTAAAGCTTGTCGACATTATCAATATTTAAAAAAAATAAAAAGAAAAATTTTGTATAGGATGTGATCGTAGTAAATGTTGAATATAAGTGGCAAAACAATATTCTTTTTTTATGTTTGTCTTTGTTTTTTATTTCGATATTTTGGGGAGTAGTGAAAGAACAGACGGATTGATTTAACGTCCACTCTGAACTACTTCTCATTGACTTATTTAAATAATTATATAATAAAAATTAAAAATAAAATTAAAATTAACTATAAATAATTTATAGCACTATAACACAAAATGTAATAATTAAGTCAATAAATAAATATACAAATAAATATTCTGGTTTCACAATACGAAAATGCAAATGTGTAAATCGTATTATCAAATGTTTCCGTAAGGCGCTACGAAAAAATATGTTACGGTTTTATTTCGCGTATTTAGGAAATATGTCGTGAGCCGCCTTAAAACGTGTGTCGTGAGTGGTATGTTGCGACGAAATTCGTATTTGGCGCGCATGTTGCTAATTGGTTGGTGAAAATTAAACTAGACTGAATTTTCTAGACGGACAGCGGACATTTTTTATTTCTCGTTTAAACACGCGGGTGTCTTTAGCATTTTCTCTGAAGTGAAATTCTCACCACAATTTATTTAATGTGGGTTTCACAATTTCCAATACAAATTGGCGTTTACGTTTAATCTGGGTAGATTCACCTACGTTGCGTTTGACTTTGGGCTTGTTGTGTACTGAACTAAGGTAACTCTCGAGAGTGCTGGAGTAGATAATTAAGAACCTTTCCTATAAATAAAAGACAACACTACGGTTTCGTATTAATTAAGCTGCAGACCACCGGTAAATACCACGTCTACAGAAGTTGGTTATAGTGCATACCTCTAGCGAGGGCGTCAATTGTTTGCTGTTCTTCTCCGCACACCTCTTCTAAGATAATTCCCTGGGTCTATCTTACTTCCCCAAACTGTCGATACCGTCGCTAGCAGAATACCTTCATTCTCGGAACTACATTTGACAATTACAACTAAGTTTTAGTATTTAAGCCACTTATTCATAATAATAATGCTTATGAAACTCAAATACATATGACATGAAACAACTCGATAGTTAATATTTAAGTAACTTTTAATCCGTGTAATCTCCTCAACCGGAAGTTTGTTTTTTAATCAGCTCAATAAGGCCTTTTGGTTTGCGAAAGGTACTTACCCCTTTTACTCTAGTTTAGATTTAGTGTAGCTCGCTGTGTGTAAGTGATATGTATACGCAGAGCCTTTGTTTCTCTCTCTCTCTCTCTCTCTCTCTCTCTCTCTCTCTCTCTCTCTCTCTCTCTCTTTGGTTTGTGTTTGATTTAGCATATTAGATTTTAAGTAAAACCTGTTGATCTTCTGTTGGTCGGTTTTATTTTTTCTTTATCCAGCAAGTGGCGCCTTGTTAAGCCAGCAGTCTAATGTCTTATAATTATTCAGGAATCTACGCAACTCTCCGACGAAGCCGAACGCTGCTACTCTAACTACTATAAATATTCTTATCCTCCACTAATTTAGTGCGCTACATCGAGGCGGATTCCCTTAAGTTTTGTTTTCAGGTTGTTCCGCAAGAGCCGTCGCATCTTTTTGTTATTTTGTAAACTACAACCGTTACAAACAACATCGGATACCAAGTATTCAGTAGAAGATAAAAACTTAATCAAGGTAAAGATGGAAGAAAGAACAAGAATATGGGCTGGCCTGAAGATTGTTTTCCAATCCTTGTCAAACAAATCCGAGCGACTTCTGTCCAATGAGACCATTAATAATATCCGTAATGAATAAACTAGCCAAAAACTTTCAATGTAAAAAATTCAACGTATCCCAAAGATTTGGTCATGACATCCAAGTTTACTGGTGCTCTACTTTTACACCAATGTCATCCTTATTAATTGCCTACTGCGTATGAGCTTGTCGACGATAAAATTTTCTTTAAATGCTGGAAATAATTATTGAGTGAGTTTTTGAATGGGAAGAATGTGGCTGAGGCTGAAACAAAAAAAGGTAAGTTTAAGGAAGCAAAAGCATCTCATCCTAACGAAAATGCACACTATGAAACTAACCCAATAAAGCCAAACCTAGAATTGGATAACCCAGCGTTGTATTTGGAGGTTTGTGAAGATTAGGTGACCCTTTATTGATAGCCTCGTCGCACCAGTACCAATTTTTATCAATTTTTTCTAATTTGTTAATTTCCTGTGTAATTAACTATTATTACAATTTTTATGTAGCCATTTTTCTTATTTTCTTTACCTCAAAAGCTTTTCTTTAAATTTTATTAAGTCGCACTGAAATCTTAAATCAAAGTTTTTATTCTGTTTAGCATTAAATTTTTTTGCATGATCATTATTATCGAACATACGTGTGCATCCATTTTTCCACTTGTATGACCTAATAATAAATCTAATTGTGTTGTAGGTATGTGCTGGAATCGAGCTTTACAGTTTATTTATAAGACAAAATAATAATTGGTTGTCCGTTTCAAAACAGCGTCTCCTAATCACAGTCACGAGGAGTCGTGGAGTTTTTTTATAGACTCGAGAGAAGTTAGAGATGCCTTGAAAGAGATTTAAATTAGGCGCCACCTACGAATCTTAGTCACTAGTTTGTCATAGTAGAATAACAGGACCAGAATTAAACAAGCTGTTTACAGAAAAAACTACTGGTATTAAATTTTATAGAACTTGACGTCATCACTTGTGTTGGTTTTACATATACACAAAATAACAATACACAATATAACAATAGTAAATATGCCGTCTTTAGTAGTAATTAGTTTCGAGTAAAACAAAATTAACGAAATAACTTTAAAAATACGATAAATTTTTTTAAATTGTATTTTTGCACGACCAGAGATTAATTGAAGCGTATAATTAACACTTATACCGAAAATCCAGTGCTAACGAATGGTTCAGAGTAACGCATACAACCTCCGTGTTTACAATTTAAACATGCATACAAAGTATTTAGTCTCAAAATTATAATTAAGGTGTACATACAAATAGAACATTTTTCTATCATAGAATTGAATAGAGAAATCTTAATATCTAAGTATTCATTCATATCTATTGACATGAGTTGCTGAAATTAGCTGATCGTTATAATGAAAACGGCTGTTTGGCGGTGTCGATGGTGAAGATTGCTACAATCGTCGGATGACCATGTATTCACCAATTTCCTAGTTATACTTCCAAAATTGTTCCAACGGTGCTCGCTAATTACGATTGCCCCAAAGCGGTGATAAGAAGGTGAAAGGTAAAGGAAAAAGTCTATACAAAAAATGTAATGGCGCTTATCACATAAAACAGCTATTTTTCTAAAAATAGAAAACGTATAGGAATTATTTTCCTAAGAAATAGTCTTTCACAATTGCGTTTAACAGTAATCCATTGATACAAAAAATAATTAACGCACCGTTATTTCTAAAAAAAACAATCGCTGCTGGGAATCGATGTATTTTCGAAAACTACCAAATAGTAAATAAAAAATTCAAACAAATTGCGCCAGTGGCGTCGACAGAAGAGACTTAACAGAAAAATTACCGTAACCTGCTTCAGGGTCACGGATGAGTTCGAAACAACCTTCATCTCAATTGAAACCGGACATTAATTGCGAGTATGAAAAATAATCCTGAACTCCCTCCAATTTACCTTGTTTTTGGTGAAGAATTCTGTCTCAAGTAAACAAGCTTTCAGTTGGGGACATTTATATCATTGCCATATTAATGTTTGATTATATCTTCGCCAACACATCTTTTATTTATTTAATTTTTCTTATGATTTTGTTTCATTTTTCTAAAATTTCCACTTTTGTTGTTCTTCTCTAGGTATTACCGTTAGGTGCTGTTATACTTTTTTAATTTTTTTCTATAATAGTTTGAATATCTATCTGATGCTACGGCTACGGTTCAGACCTTTCGCTCCCGGTGAACCGATTGGGTTAAACTTCTTCGTTCTTAAGCATCTATTAGTATTAGTACATAATTAGTCAAAGAACTTTGTCTAAAGATAATAAGAACTAACCCCATTCCAATGGATAACCGTTGTTGTCTAATATATTTTGTAACGGTAGTTGTTTACAAAATAACAAAAAAAAGCAACGGCTCTAGCAGAACAACCTAGAAAAAAAACTAAAGGGAAATTGGCTCGATGTAGCACACTAAATTCGTAGAGGATAAGAATATTTATAGTAGTTAGAGCAACAGCGTCCGGCTTCATAGGAGAGTTGCGTGGATTCCTGAATAACTATAAAAAATTAGACTGCTGGTCTAACAAAACGCCACCTGCTGGATAAAGAAGAAATAAAACCGACCAACAAAGAGATCAACAGGTTTCACTTAAAATCTAATATGCTAAATCAAACACAAATCAGAGAAAGAAAGAGAAACAGACAATTTAGTACAACAAACAAATCTTAAAATATTAGCAGAATGTGACAGAAATAGAGACTGTTGCATATAGTTACGTGCGTTAGCAACAGCCTCACTTACAACAAATAAGGCTCGCAATTAATGTGTCGAATTTCAGGTAAGCTTTAGTTACACTTGAGTTAAAGTTATCATTCTAATTGAGAATTGGCTGCTATTAAGGCCCTGCGTACACATATCACTTACACACGGCAATTTACACTAAATCTAAACTAGAATGAAAGGGTAAGTGCCTCCCGTAAACCCAAAAGGCTTTTTGTGTCCGCGACAACCGGTCTAATTAAAGCGCCCCAGCCCTTATTGAACTGATTAAAAACAAACGTCCGGTTGAGGTGTACACCGATAAAAGTTACTTAAATATTAGCTATCGAGCCGTTTTATGTCATATGTACTTGAGCTTTATACGCATTATTATTATGAATAAGTGGCTTAAATACTAAAACTTAGGTGTAATCGGTCGAGTGTAGTTCTGAGAATGAAGGTATTCTGCTAGCGACGGTATCAACAGTTTGGGGAAGTTAGATAGTCCCTGGGATTCCTCTTAGGGAAGGTGAGCAAAGAAGAACAGAAGGCAATTGACTCCCTCGCTAGAAGTATGCAGAATGACCAAACTTTCGTCGCAACATACTACTCGCGACACACGTTTTAAGACGGCTCACGACATACGTTTTAAATTTGGTAAATAAAACCGTAACAATTTTTGGAAATAAATCGTCACAACAGCTTAGCTTCTGTCCTAGAATTTCATTTATAAAAAAAAGTATTTACATTAACAAAGTTTGTGTGGACGATACATTTTGATATTTTTATTACTTATGCGTCGTAGTTTATTAAAAACAACAATTTTTGCAATTACATTTTTCTTCACTTTATTTTGAATTCAACGTAGATTGAAGTTATTAAAATACACTGAACTGTTGTGCCGTAAGTTCTATTCGGATTGCATTTTAAAGTTATTATTAAAAATATAAGTTAATAATGTTTAATATAAAAGTTTATGTTAAATAATAATTTCGATAAAATGTTTGAAGTAACGCCTTTCGCTTCCATAAAAATAAACTTTTTCATTTGTGCTCATTTCACATTAAAAAGTAAACATACTTTGTACTTTAATTACATACCTACTTTCATATAAAAAGCAAAAATAAACATTTTTATTCAAAAACAAAGTAAGTATAATACTGTTAAAATATTTAACAACCGTTAAGTTTTGGTCGATTCTCATCGAGGTTCGTGTTTTATTTAAATTTTATCGCACCTTCATCAATATCAAGTTTTATAATGATAAATAAAGTATGAAAGGTTTTTGTTCAATAAAAAGCTACTAAAATGATTAAAACAAATTTTTTCAAGATAATTAATAAAAACCGTTGGTGATGCTATGGTACTAATATGTAACATAAGGGTTGAATAACTCAAAAATTTAAAAACAAAGTTTTACTTTAATAAGCGTTTTATATTAATAAAAGTGAATTAAATAATAAAAGATAAATTGCGACACAAACTAATTTAAATTTAATTTTACCAGAAATAAGTTTTAATGTCGGGGCGATTTAATGTTTTTAACCTGTTGAAAAAAAAATAAATGTTAGTTGACACAAAGTGTATTAAAAATGACAAATAAAAATGTGTCCTGCACTTTGCCCCAAATACATCCATAATCTTACAAGTTTCGCCTTTCAACGCTAAGCAAACTTTTTCTCGTTTTATTACGGTACTTTATAGAAATGAAAAATATGATTGAGCACCTTAGAAAGTTGAAAAGCACGTGAAAACGACCAAGTTTTATTTTATTAAGTCGCGAAATGTATTTACAGGTAAACTTGTTGCTAATTTAGAACGTTGGGGAAGGCAATTTTGTTTTATTTTTTTTTTGTCATTTAGGGCACTGGTTTAGCTTATCGAATATTTCAGTCCCAGATTGTTTATAAAAAAAATTACTGTTAGCTATAATTGGTTTTCTCAGAATTTTCTTTAGAAAGAATGGTGCTGGATTCAATATTTCGTTTTTTTTATGTGTGCGTTATTCAATAAAAAAGCTAATTAAAATTTGACGAAACTTAATTTCGGAGACCATTTTAATTATGAAAACCCTGTAACAGTTTTTTAATGTTAATGAAAATTCACTTTGTAGTAGAAAAATTTGCCTGTAATTTAGACAATTAATGTTGCGTCCGTGAATTCTTGTAGCTATCACCTAAGGTACGAACTTTATGTAAGAAGTTTACAATTTGACTAGTTGGATACATTGAAGAATTGGTACCGTCTTCCGGACAAAAATTGCCGGTCACGTAGCTTTCTTTATTTCAACCTTGGCGTACGAAGTTGTCATACTTTCCAAATACCTACGGAAAACTTCCAATACACTGTGAGGGATAAGCACGAGACATTCTTCGACGTCGTAAGTAAATTTCTTGCTGCATTCCGATTTTTGACAAATCTCTATTTTACCGCCATTTTCTTAACACGATGCAAATCACCTATCCGGATATGGGTAATGGCAATTAAATAATTATTAATTATTATGGTTGTTTACCAATCCGATCGCTACAAAACTGGTTCTTGTTCTTTCTGCTGTCGAAGATTTCATCGAAGATAACCGGTGACATCCAGCTTATCTTTTGGGGCTGGTTTGGCCATCTGGACATCTTGTTCCTGTTACTTTTCAACAATATTAAATATTCTTCGTCTGTCCTGGGATATTCCAGCTACCGAACATGCCTACATATGATTGCAGTCAACTAAGTTGGATATATTGCATGTTTTTTTTATTAAATTTATATTTTACACGTAATTGTATTTGTGTTCCGACATGAATTTATTAACTTAACTTTTTGCGTATTGTATTGGGTCGATGTTTAATGTAGTTGCGCCTTTGTACTGTTTTAGATTTGCTGTGGGGTACCGGTATCCTACGTAATTTTGCTACTTAAACTTAACATCATTAATTACAACACGTATTGTGTTTAGAAACTTGTGTAAAATTCAATTACCTGTTTGTCAAAGCGATTACAAATTTATACTGCGACCAGTGGCGTAGTTATCGGTGCGGCTAGTAAATATTCCAAGCGGTTCAACGTCAGTCTTACGAAAACAAATGGTTGGATTTAACCATTATCTAAATAATTTGTTTTCTGAATGTATCTACACCTTTTATACAGGGTTGGGCAAAAGTCCCGAAACGGTTCGATTACAGCAGAACGGGACCTCGTATCAACTTCGGGTTTTCGACACTGTATTTAGCGAAATTTTTAGAACTTCTTGACATTTCAGGACCGTGACGTCAATACGTTTGGAGGTGTGACGTAAGTGTTAATTTTTTTAAATAAAACACCCGGTGTGTTTTTCTATATTTGTATACTTTAAGGAGTCCTAAATTCAAGGATGAATGGTTTCTGTTATGTAGTGTGGTTTTAATAAAAAAAAAATAGAAATTACAATCGTAAAACCCTGGAATGGATACATAAGCACTACGAACATAAATGGATACATGGGGTACCTGAACACCCCATTGAAATAAATAAATTAAGTGCTTATGGAGAACATATATATTCATTTTATTCAAAATAAACACTAATAACGAACAATCAGACATACTACATACAAGAATTGCACACGTTTTCACGGTGTTCTGGGCATACCGCCTTGGAACATTTTGCACAGATTATTTTGGATTTTTTGTCACGAGACCTGGGACAAAGATGACATCTGCTGTGTTTTTGGAGTTTTCTAGGCGGTTCTTGAGGTTCCTGCTCGTCTTCATACTTGTTGATATTCGAAACGTCAGCAATATCTTGTTTTAATTCTTTTGGTAATTTTTTGTTGAGCCGCCTCTCATATGCGATTGAGCTAACTGTAATCCCAGATTAGTAAGAAATTGTCTTCTTATAATTTTGTCCTGCTTCGTAGCTAGTCTGAAGAGTACCATACAGTTTATGCCAGCTTGATCTAACATTCCGTAAAAATACCTCATAGGCCATCTACGTGTTTTTCGAGCAACAGTATAAAAATGTGCCATCTGATCGAATGTATCTACACCACCTTTTGTGGAATTGTAGAATTCAATTATTTCTGGCTTATGGGACTCTGGATTGACTTCTTTTGAATAATGCATTGTAGACAGCAAAATAACAGACTTAGATTTTTGGTGTAAACGATACAAGTGTTTTCTTTTGATGAAAGGCAAACTGGGAAGACAAAATAGCTTTTCTTCTGTTTGGCAAAAGGATGGAGGAATTTCTTTTTTATTATGTCGAAGAGTACCAGTAATAGTTATCTTGCAGTTTTTTAGCATATCATCTGCCAGTGGAATAGAAGTGAACCAATTGTCCATTGTTATGTTGCGATTCGTACCATGAATAGAAGTAGACAAAGTTTTCACTAACTGAGATGCAAGTGGTTCTTGACTGGATCTGTTTTCCTTTCCAATGTAGGGAATTGCGTTGATCATATAAAAAGTTCTGCTGTCACACATTGTTATTATCTTGAGCCCGTACTTATCAGGATTTGACGCTATATAGACTCTAAATGGGCAGTGTCCTCTGAATCCAAGCAACTGTTCATCTATAGTGCAATATGCATGAGGAGTGTAACTCTCAGTACATATAGTTATAAAACACTCCATAACTCACGAATTGGTGCAAATTTGTCGTCCAGATTTCTGATATTCTTGTCATCAAATCGAAAACAATTTATTAAAAATTTGAACCGTGGTTTGCTCATTATGCATCTATATACTTTAGCACTTTGTTTCGAAAACATTTCACAAGTTGGTAAATGGGCGTCTTTTCTAGCTCGGATATATACAATAGCCCTATAACAGCTAATATTTCTATCGAGTCTGTATGTTCAACATACCTAGCTTCTCCATAATTGTGTTTTTTCTCTCAATTTCCTGGTTTGTATAGTTTACAATCTTGTCAATCAGTAAAAAGAACCTTCCAAGCTTCAAATTCGCTCGAAATATTTCTTGCATTAACCTTTATACCTGGAACTTTTAACACAATATTACGTGCCGCCGTTTTTGTTTTAGGGGGTTCTTTTGTAGTCCATTTAATTCCACTTTTGCCAGTAAGTATATCACCATTCCGATCATCTATATCACTTTCACCCAAAGTATCAGCTGCGGAAACTACACTTTGATTATCAGACAAAACTTCCACGTTATCTTCACATTCCTCCCAACATCGTCGTCAGGTTCTTCTATTTCATTGTACCACCTTAGTACTGTTTCCTCAAAGTTCAAATCAGTGTATTTGACAGTTTTTCTCTCAGTCATTTTTAAAACTGATGACACTACTATAAAAAAATGCACACACAGACGGATACAGGGGTATCTCAATACCCCAACCTATTGTTTTCTTGTTAAATAAATTATTATTAAAACAGTTGTTATTATAAACACACACGTTATAACCTCAAATAAGAATACCTAAAGCCACAGATTAGCCAACCTAAAACTGACAAAAATATTGTAAAAACAAATTCCCCGTGGGGTGCTCGAATACCCCTGTATCCATTCCAGGGTTAACATAGAACAGTAGATATGACCCCTTCTACTTAACTATCTGATACGGGGAAAGTTTACCCGATAAAAGATACTTGTCGAAAGAAGAAATTGTGCTAAATAGGAACCAGCTGTATCCGACACTCTTTTTTACCATTTTTTTAGAAAACGAGGACCCACGTAAAAAAGTTATTTTCTAGTCAAAACACAGGACATAGTTACGTTGTTCTCATTATTTTACTGTTTTATCTAAGTAAATTGTGGTATAAACGTCACTGTGACATTACTTTTATAATACTAATTTGTGACTAAAAACCTGTCTTTAAAATGGCTCAACTGAACGACACTGAACGGATAACTTTACTCATGATGATTGGATTCGGAGAGAGGCGTCGATCTTTTCAGGAAATAAGTGGCCTCTTTAACGATACCTTTCTTAAGCAAAACCCGATTTTTAAGTCGACAGCTCGTCAAATTTTGCACAATTTTGAACATACGGAGTATTTACCAAAAACTGGCCACCCAAAAACAGCGACGAACGACGACAGAGCTTTAGATGTACTGATAGATATTTAGAAACAGCCTAAAACGTCAATTCCAAAACTTTAATTAGAAACTGGTAACAGTGAAAGACCCGTTCAAAGAATAAGAATAAAATACATCCCTACAAAGTCATCTTATTTCAGGCACTTGCGGAAGATGACCCTGATCGTCGAATGCAGTTTTGCCAACAAATTATGAATTTCTTAGACGAGACACCACAGTTTGTAAATTGCATTTTGTTTTCCAATGAACCTACATTTTGTTTAAATGGATTTGTCAATGGTCATAATTGTCGTTATTGGTCTGCTGAGAATCCACATTGGATGGAAGAAATGCACACACAACATCCATAAAAAGTAAATGTTTGGGCGGGTATAATTAGAACACATGTAATAGGATCGTTTTTTCTAAATAGTAATATAACTGCTAAAACTTATTTAATTTTATTACGCGAAAGGGTTATACCCGCAGTAATTCAGATATTTCCCAACCGCGAAAATCCTCAGGTGATCGCAAATGATGTATACTTCCAGCAAGACAGAGCTCCGACACACCATGCCAGAATTGTAAGAGATTTTTTGAACAATGTCTTTCCCCAAAGATGGATAGGTAGAATGGCCAGCTAGGTCACCTGACCTAACCCTTCTTGATTTCTTTGTCTGGGGTCATTTGAAGTCTTTTCTTTATTGAGACCATATTACATAACAAAAACTATACAAACGTTACATCGTTGAATTCGGGACTCCTTAAAGTATACAAATATAAAAAAAATATACCGCGTGTTTCATTAAAAAAAATTGACACTTACGTCACACCTCTAAACGTAATGATGTCACGGTCCTGAAATGCATGTCTAGAAGTTCTAAAAATGTCGCTGAATACAGTGTCAAAAACCCGAAGTTGATACGAGATTCCGTTCGGCTGCAATCAAGCCGTTCCGGTACTTTTGCTCAACCCTTTTGAGGTCTAGTTGTTCTACAAAAATTATATCTCTACTATCTTACAGTTTTTTTGTGTTCAGAGATCCTAGTTGCTCTAGAAGAATACGTTCTTCTAGGTAGCACCCTATTTTAGTATGAAAGCCATCGATTTAATTACTCGTAAGTACACTCACGATACCTCTTTGAATAACAGAGCTGCGGGCTAGGTTTTCAACACTGACTTAATTTATAGTTTGTTTACAAATAAACCGTAACAGTCGCGTTAATACAGGGTGTTTTTAAATTCAATGTCATAATTTCTAGTGCGAGTTCCTGACGTAAAATTATGACAAAAAGTCTATATAAACATGTGTCTGAAAATGCTTGGTTTTTGATATATAGAGTATTCAAGTTAAAACAAGATTTAGATTTTTTTTAAGAACGGTTTTTTGAAATTTTACAACGAATTTTGGCAAAATATTATATTATTACGGCTAATAGTCTAGCATAGAACATTTTTTTAAGTTAATTTATAAATTTTATCGACATTTTGAACATCCTATATATTAATACGTGTTTGGTTTGTGAAGCCGGTTAGCTAACCACTTCTTTCATTTTTTAGCTACAATTTTTATGTAAAAATATATTTGGTTCATGGAGGGGATCGAACCTACTACCTTTGCGTTATTAGCATGAAGTTCTAACAATTAAGCTAATTGGCCTCTTGCCTGCGGTGTGTGTTCTGTTTTCATATAAGAAAACGATCCGACCCTTACACAAAGTATATTATAAATTTATAGTGATCACATACGAAATGATATTTGCTAGTTTTATTTGACTACTTATCGTAATTTTTCTTTTTATTAGTGATCTCCATTTTGAAAGTGCAAAAATTAAATTAAAGGAAAAAGATTAATCAATTCTGTTATGATGGTTTCATCGACCCCTAAATATCAAAGTGATAATGAAGAAAACCGGCGAATAAGGAGAAAAATACATGCCTGACTTGTGAAACCGGTGAACTAATCAATCTGTTTATTTTTTTACCACAGCTCGTATATAAAAACATATTTCTTCTAGGGGGGATGAAACTCACGACCTTTGCGTTATTAGCACCACAATCTAACAACTGAGCTAATTGACCTCTTGCTTGTGGTGTGCGTTCTGTTTTCATATGCAAAAGCCATTCCACTTTACACAAAATCATATAAACTCCACATTTCTGACAGAAATAAAGATGGTCGTCTTATATCGCGTCTGTTTAGACGCCTTACATAATTATCTTCAAAGCAGTTCAGTAATTGTTGTAGATCTTCCAGTAATTTGTTTGCGAGCATATCAATGCATTTGTTTAAATCGGCAACGGAAACATAAGCTAAAGCAATCACCATTTTGGCAAAATCCGGTTCATTAGTATATATCGCAGTAAATCCCATTTCCGCCAGACGTTTCTTTATATTTTTCACCAAATGGAAAAAACATCTTCTGATACTGACATTTGGAAAACACTCGATGATTGCAAAAATAGCTGTTTGCTAAAAATCACAATTGATGTAACGTGGATTGCTATTTGGCCACACCAATTTCATAGCTTCGAACATCCGCACATAAGTTCTAGGTTGCTTATTTACTAAAAGTGCATAAAGTGTAGGATGCACTCCACTGTGTCGTAACCACTAAACTTGAGAGAACAAGTTTGGCAAAATCAGAAATGTTCCATCAGCATACCAAGTTTGCTATATTTGCAAGTGTTAAAGCCAGCTTTTGCGACCAAAAATTAATATTATGTTGTTGCCATTTTGCCCACTCTCATGTAGTAAAAAGTGTTCTTTACTTTCTGGTTGAGACTTATATACTTTGTAAACTAGTGGCACTTCTAACTCCTCAATAGTATTAGGATTCATAGACACGGCATTTACTTCGTTTGGTTTACGACGGATTACTTTTCTTAGGGCCCTTTGGTTTGGAATTGCAACTTCCACAGTTTGAGATATACTACCTATGCATTTATTTATTACCTGACATGTAGTTTCCATGCTCATTTCCGCGCGACGTTTAATATTAGTAACCACAGCAGCCACTTTCACATTTACTGCGATAGAATCATAGAAATGCGTATTTACTTTTTTTTTCTAGTGTGAATTCCGGCTCAGGTTGTAACGTTAAGCATGCAATTTTGGCTAAAAAGCAAACGGATATCAAAATTTCTTGCGCCATTTTGGTTTCGATTGGTAATCATTTTTGGAATTTTATTCCTTAATCGATAACGGATTTCCGTTATTCATCTTCTTGTGAGTGAAGCCATTTTTTCACAAAAACCTCGCTGCGTTTTGCCATTCTATTTCAGTGCCATCTAGAATTTTTAGGATCGGTTTATTTAAAATGAACAACATCCAGTAAGGGGCAGCCATAACTCCATTACTTGAGCACTTCCATACAAGAAAAATGTAATTTTTTTTTACTTTGTTGTGATTTGTTTCCGTGCGTTTACTGCGATATCCTAGACAGTGTAGTGACAGACGCTACTTGACAAGCAGCCGAATTCACCTGGACCTTTATCCGTGGATGTTCGTTGGAGGAACGATCAAGATACAATCATTTAGGAGATCGTTACCAATGTGTAAGCAACTGTACTATTTTGGATATTGTTATCGCACAGGTTTGAACTTTATTTTATTATCCCGAAGTGTAGCATCTCTGAAAATTATACTTTAAACGCAAGTATTCGTGCATTGTCAATACAATACAAACGTGCCTTCAGCACACAGTGATTTTGTGTCTCAGATTTGCAAACTTGCTATCATGTACATTGTGCTGTACGCTTAATAGACTAATATTTTGTATGTCTCTAGCTAACTTTTTGTACAAGTCGCGTAAGAGTATATTATTCGGGAACACCTTTTTAGGCCACCATTTGTAAGCTTTTCATTATATCGATACACGATTTGCGGTTAGATTCAGTCGCGGCTAGTTGCCTCTCAATATTTGCAAAACGAATTAAAAGCTACTGTTTTGTATTACAAAGCTAATCACTTACATAACTCATTTTCTCATAATTTCTGTAGATTGCACACGAGCAATTGTTGACCATTTATAGGTTAAATTAAATTTATGAGCGTACCGTTGCATTACAAATGAACTACGCAAATTAAACAGTGACGTACTCTATTAATTGATGTGTAATTTGTCAGATCACTTAAATTTTTTGTGTGATATTACTACTGTGATAATTATAAAATGTGTCTTATTCTACATTCTTTGTTTTATGTAATTGAATATAACTTGTTATTTGTAAACTGCGTTTTTTGTCTTATAAACCCGCGTCATCTTAATTACTTCTTTTGTACGGTGTACAATTGCTACTAGCAATTAGTTTGTCGTTAGCTTTTTCATTTGTTATTGGTTTTAACCCACTCCTCCTTCTTGACTGAAACCGGTAGAATTCTACCTTTTTCACAAAAATATACTGACCATTATTTTTAGCAAAAGTCACACTTGCAATTCATTATTTAAATTTTGCGGCTCCAAAATTAAAAAAAATACGAGAAATTCAATTAATAGTTATTTAAGTAACAAATAATGTAAGGACATTTTAACATTGATGTTTCAAAAAATGTTAGTGGCATATATTTTTTGCCAATTTTTTATATTCTGGATGTGCTAATATTTTTACATAACAAATAATTGTACTAACATTTTGATGTTTTAAACATTGAATTCACAATGGAGATTTTACAAGATCTAGTAATATTGGAAACAATATTTTTTATTCAAGCAGTAGGTAATGGCGGTTTCGAACACACAAAATTGTTTAGACAGAAACAAAACCAGTTCCAGAATGTATTGTTTTATTTGTTAAATATGTAACGGAGTGGGACAAAACCTAGGATTTATCTCTTAAATTAAAAACGTTATCAGAGTTAAAAGATCGCCATTATATAAAAATTTCAATAAATGTCTTAGTTTTAACACGTTATAATACATAACGTTATTATTTTTGGAATTGAAATCACTAAGGCATGTTTCCACCAAAGTGGAAATTAATATTATTTTAAATGTATTATACAGGGTGTTTCTGAAAGGTGTGTACATGGCTTTACCACAGGTTCTCTGGGTCGAAATAGACCGTTTGACACTAATTTACCTATAATTAAAAGTGCATTATAAGGGCGCTAGAAGGTGTCAAACTTTTCAAGAAAATATATTATATTGGGCATAACTCAAAAACGGTCCGACGGGTTTTTTTCTGCTTTCGTATGCTGGTTGTCTGCTTCCGAAGAAGTTTTTCTGTGTAATCTGAACAAATTCTGATGCCAGGAAAAGTAGCTTTCATACGGGCACCGTCAAATAAATGTTATTATTTTAACAACCGTCAATCTCCGTCCATACTATATAATATTATATTATAATTAATTATATTGATACCTAATTTATGATATTTTTTCACATTGCCATAACGTTAACTTAATATTTAAGTCATATACAGGGTGAGTTTTAGTGCGTATTTGCTCTATAACGCTTTAGCTACTTATTAGAAAAAAAATGTGTGCTATCTCAAGCTGTTGGTAACCTTATTTAGTATTTTTTAAAAATATCTGTGATAATACAGAGTGTTACATATTTCCTGTACAGCAACTAACTTTCTTATTTTAAATAGAACACCCTATATATTTTTTAAAATTCGGAAAGAGCACAAAAATTTAATTCAAAAACGTGTATCGCACCCTATGCTAAACTCTAAGATACCGGAGGTATTTAACACAACAAGAAAAATATTTCAGTTGGAAAGATCTGGATGGAGCCTTATAACATTTTCCATATGTTATAACTAAATTTAATTTTTGGCATACCGTAAGTACACTCATGAAATTTAAAACTTGGACACCACAATTTCTGTAAACAAAAGTTTGCACATTGTGAAGCGGGCTTAAGGGTATCATTTACAATTCTAACAGCAGGTAGTCTCAGCAGGGGTTATCTTATAGAAGGACTGTAGAATGAATCATTACACTAAGCACGTTTTAGAAAATAGGTAATTTACGTTGTTTACTTAATTTTTTTCTTTAAAGAATATATTTGAAGGTATCGCTAATTAAACACCATAGCTCGATTAATTATCGAATCAAAATTTTGTTTAGGAAATGTTTACAAAATAAAATTAGAAATAATTTTGATTTAAAAACGTCTACAAGCAATAACTTTTAAATTAAATCAAAAACTAAACATGGTTATTTGGGTTGACTGATTATTACTTATTTTTAAATAAATCTAACCTACTAATTATTGTAAGTTATTAAAAAAATCATTAAACTCTCTATTCATAATATTTAGTCCTTACAAAATGTATATTTTATGACGTTTCATTTTTTCTGTAGTTAATATAAAAGTGAAAATAAAAACTAAGGCAATTCTTATTGTCAACGTATATATTTAGTTTTTGACAAGAATTTATTACATAATTATAATTAAGATACCAAGTTATAGTTTAAAATTAAATGAAAACGTTTTTTTTAAATAAAGGTATTACTATATAAATAAATATAAGAAATCAATAATGGGTGTGACCTCCATTATTATTGATACATTCTTGGAGGCGTCTGCTCATTGACGCTATCAAGGTATCAATATAATTAATATTAATCGTTTCCCATGCGGTATCAATGGCTGCAATTAGTGCATTACGGTTTACTGGTATAAAATTTGGCCCTTGTTGTCTTCGGATAACAGCAAGTATTCGAGCCCAAACATTTTCGATAATGTTAAAATCTGGGCTTTTGCTGGCCAGGGTAACAGCTCCAAGTTATTTGCTTGTATCCAGTTGCGCACAACCTGCGAAGTATAGGGTCATCATATCCCGATAGTTAATTATCGAATGTTCCAAGAAAATATGTGTAAATAGTAAATGGAATCTACTAACGTAACGTTAAGTCGTTAATTATAGTTACATAACTCTCCTTTCATAAGATATAGTTCATATTAATATGCTTATTGTAAAGCTTCGTACACACCTGAACAACAAACCGAGGAACAAACAGAACAACGAACCGAACGGCAATCGGAACATTAATTTGGACGGTGCTACGTACGAATTTTAGAACAGATTCGCAAGTCCTGATTGTTCCACGAACAGTTTGCGGCGTTCCCGCAACTTGTCGGTTTTTTCGCCGACATCAAAGAAAATGCGCGCGAATGCGTTTGCAGGTTTGGACGAATCTAAACAAGACGGCGAAAGCGAAGTAAATTATAATTTTTTACTCTTCTTTGTGCGTAAAAATTTGGTTGGCACTATCTTCTTGTTTTCCGCAATTTTCTCTTCTCAATAATAAATGTATATGAACTGAAAACTACTGAAAATAATAATGGAACGGCACAAACGTTCCGTTTGTTGTTCGGATTGTGGAAATCATAAAAGATCGTTTGTCATTCTGTTTGACTTTCGGTTCGTTGTTATGTTTGTTGCTTGGATTGTTGTTCAGGTGTGTACAAAGCTTTACAACTTAAGCAACAATTTTTTGCGAATAAAGATTAGTTTGTGATGTAATATTAAAAACACAAATTTATATCATATCAAATTTATGACAACTTAAAAACCAAGAACGTGTATGTTATTGCTAAAAATTATTAAGGAAAAGCGCAATTGCAGTGTAAATATTTATAATTAGATATTTTCGAAAGTTTATAAGTCTTTAATTATAATTTTAATACTTAAAAAAAATCCTGTCCATTAGCATTATAAGGAAATGGCTTTTACTTTATGAATAAGTTTCAATAACAATAGAATATCCTTGCTTGTTTAATTTACTTCCTTTGAGTCATATTGCTCTAAGGGTTGTTACATTGGTCATTAGAGATATGTAATAAATAAACAATTACCTATTGTTTGAGAAGGGGTAGTGTGAACCAATAAATAAAGTAAGAAATGTAAATTTTTTTTAATAACTTACAATAATTAGTAGGTTAGGCTTATTTAAAAATAAGTAATAATCAGTCAACCCAAATAACAATGTTTAGTTTTTTGATTTAATTTAAAAGTTATTGCTTGTAGACGTTTTTAAATCAAAATTATTTCTAATTTTATTTTGTAAACATTTCCTAAATAAAATTTTGATTCGATAATTAATCGAGCTATGGTGTTTAACTAGCGATACCTATAAATATATTCTTTAAAGAAAAAATTAAGTAAACAACGTAAATTACCTATTTTCTAAAACGTGCTTAGTGTAAAGATTCATCCTACAGTCCTTCTATAAGATAACTCCTGCTGAGACTACCTGCTGTTAGAATTGTAAATGATACCCTTAAGCCCGCTTCACAATGTGCAAACTTTTGTTTACAGAAATTGTGGTGTCCAAGTTTTAAATTTCATGAGTGTACATAATTCCAGCAATTGAAAGGTTTAATGTTATTAAACCCTGGTAGCAAATGGATGGTGCTCCGGCACGTTCGACGAATATAATAAGCAACTTTTTAAACGACACTCTTGAAAGACGCTTGATTGGAAGATTTGGTCCTATTTTGTGGCCACCCCGATCAGCAGACTTGGCTCTTAATGATTTTATGGGGTTACCTAAAAAGCAAAGTTTATAATAATGTACCCATTCAAAACTTAGACGAATTAAAAGATCGTATACGCACTGCATGTAATGAAATGAATCCACAATTTGTTTAAAATTCTTTACGTTGCTTTCAAGACCGCTTTAGTATATTGTCTCGAAAGGCAAGTATTTATTAGGTCATTAAAGCAATAAATACCTATTAAAAGTTGTTAAAGTTCATTAATAAAATGTTAATCACTAACCTTGTTTTCATAAATTATTTGTTTGCGTTAATAAATTATTGTTTGTTGATGATTTGCGTTAATAATTTATAAAGAAATTAGTTCTGGGTAAAAAAAAACAAATAATTCTAACCCAACTTGTGCAGATTTGTGCAAGTATAACGTGGTGGTATAACTGGTTGCCTATATCGCACCAATGATTTGATTTTTTGTTATATAAAAGTACACATAGGGTAAATGTGTAACTAAAAAGGAAAACCCTGTATATTATGGTAACAATACAACATAATATTTCCTCATACAATTTATTTCATATTTTAGCAATATAAACAATATCTCTCTTTATGTAATGTTATATTGTGGCAATATAAAAGTAATGTTACGACTATATTTCAATATAATGTTTTGGCAATATTACTTTTCACTTAGGCAACTTTCTTCCAAAAGACAAGAGTTGATTATGTAACATTGGTGCTGGTAAAACATATGGGAAAAGAGTATAATAAAAATCGGAAACGCCCAAACATTTTCTATTGTTGATTATGTTCGCGTTTTCTCTAAATAAAAATAAGAAGTATTTAATGTTCTAAAATATCAATATTTATGGACATTTAATTCATCGATAAATAAAGTAGTGTACAAACACAGAAGCTGCATTTTATTTTCCTAACCTCCAATTGATAATCATTTTTAATTTGACAATTTGAGTAAAAATATTTAGAGTAATAGCTATACACGTTGATGTTAAGGAATGTAATGATCGTAATAAAACAATTCTGATTTCAAATTGTAAAATTTTCTGAAAAGTTACAAAGAACAATGTGTTGCACAAAAACACTGCTTGTATTGCATACAGAAGTATATATTAGTATGGAATAACATAAAAATTTGTTCCAAACTTGTCATACATATATTTCTTTATATCAATAAATACCTAAAAAGAATAAATGCAATTTTTCATTTGGTGACAGATATTAAACAACAAATATGTTGAATGTTCTTTTAACATATTTGGCGCCAAAGAATCCATCATCAATCTTAATATTTTGTAATATAACTAAAAAAATTCTTATCCAAAACAAAGAAACATGCAATAAATAAATAAAGAAATAAAATACTAAAAATGTTTTTTTATCATAATTTACATTTGTAAAATTAAAATTAATAATAAATCAACTTATATTTTTTTGATCTTTTGATCACAATAACAGTTTGTGACAACATTAAAATTATTTTATGTTAAAACCTACGTTTTACTGTAACATTAAAATTTTGAAGTCTACTAAAACATTAGTAATGCATGTTTATGTCAGCTCTAGTTTAACTCAACTTATTTTTTAACCGCAATATTAAAAACGAAATAGCATTTGTAAAATATTTATAAGGGTCAGGGTAATGCCCAAGCCCAAAACCGTCGTTTCCACAATTACCCGATTCAGTTCGAAACAATAAAAATCAAACTTTAAACCGAAAACGTTAAACATATTTTACGGTTGAACTAAAATTGAAATTATGTTTAGAATTATTCTGTTAGTTTTCATTGCTTAAAATTGAATAAATTAATTAAGAGAAATTATTATGGGTACATATGCTAATTGAACTTTAGTGTTAGGTCAGATCAAATTAAAGCAATTATTATTTATACAATTGAATTAATTGTGTAGTAAAACATGTATTGATTTTAAATTTAATAATAAAATTTTTTCAAGGTGTGGTTTAAAATTAAAAATTGTCAGCCATATGCATAGTCATAGCTCAATCAATGTATACACTTCGGTGAAACAAAATTAAGGAATTTATGAAATTCTGAAATTAGGTAATGTATTCAATCAAATTAAAAAACTTCCTCCAAGTGATACGACTTGTAATTTAAAATAATTGCAAATTTTTGCCATTGTACTTTATATAAAAAAATATGATACAAATTTCAAACAAAAGTTGTAGTTTAAGATCTTACCTAGAAGTTTTGTTTGCAAAATTTTATAATATCTCAATTTTTTACAAAAATACAGCCGATTCTCAAAAAAAGTATTTTTTGACTACTGCGGATGCGCAACGCTTTGTAACGTTATTATTTACGAAAATTCGTAATTAAAAATTGATTTGCAAAACAAAATTTCCCTAGAAGCTGAGTGTGGATATTATTAGTAAAGGTCGCCAGCGTCGGAATTTAAATCTATGTTGGAGCCCCTTTTGTTGTCAAAGACCCCACACAAGATAATACTGTTATCTGGTTCATTGTGAGCACGTCCACCAACTGTTATTAATTCGGAGTCCATCTTGTCTTCTCTTCTTCGCTGAAAACTAACTACTGTCTGATTTGGATACGAGAGCTGTCACACCCATCTATTAACGTTTGAACACCAAAAATTTTCTATGTAAAAGCTAAGTTGATTCTTTTTATGCATGTTATTTGTCATTTTTGTCGCGTTTTATGTACTCGTACTACGGCTATATATTTAACAACATACTGTTTGCGCTGTGTTAAAGAATCTCTGTAAATTTGAAAGATCTTTCGATATTTAGATAATTGGCCCAAGGTCCGGTACCTCACGTAATTTGTTTTTAAGTAAATTAATAACAATAATTGCCACGCAAAATTGGCGGGTAGGTTGCAAAGAATGATGGGTGCTACGACTGTCAAAATTTTATGGTACGACAGCTACCTATTTGGGTGCTCGTGCCTAAATTTCTCTAAACCGTATTATATTTTTGTGCTTATGTATTTCTATGTGCGTTGTGATTAAAGTCTAGTCGCTATAATTATATATTTCTACCAACCTACGATTTGTTTCTTGTGTCTACGAGTTCCTAGTGGCTCTAGAAGACCTCTTATACGCAATACTAGGTGGCGCCTTATAAATTCTTTGTGCAGTGTAGAAGCCTTTAATCCAAAGATTTTAAATAAGTCCACGACCACTCCCGACTACTAGAGCTGACGGCAAGATTTTCTAACACTGTTATCTCATTGTTTAGTTTGTTTCCAAATAAACAGTAGCAGCCTCAAAGTTCTCCTAATACATTTTCTCATTTTTTTATTAATAATATCAGATAGAAATACATACATAATTATTAAATTTAACAGTATTTATTATATCCTAAATTTTTAGTGAATAACATTTAAAATATTTTTTCTAATTTTCACATGTAAAGTGACATTTTTCATAATCAATGTATATTTTCAAACACTTAACTTAACTAGTTACAAAAAGTACACTTTTATTAAGTACTTATATTCTTTTTCTTATGTCACAAGTTGTAAAAAAACCCTATTCAAACCAGGTTTGTAAAAGAAAAGCAGTTGGTATTTCTCAAACCATGTTTACCTTGTTTAATTTCATTATGTACTGCATATTGTACGTTCAATTTAACGTTTACTCTGTTTTTTGTCAAAATTAGAAAAAAATCTTGTATGTAACACGTAACTAAACTTCGCTCGTCCCGCAATTATCACATTCGTTACAAAAAATCATGCGTTTCGTCACTGAATACATAAATAGCTATTTCGTAGCTAAAATTATCTTTAAAATTAGGCTTTGTACGTTCATGTTATTTCTACTAATTTTGGCTGATAATTCTTTTAATATTTAAACAAATGATTATTTCTTCAGCAAACTTTTTTTTAATACCTACTTTTCCAACTTATTAAAACCAAACCGAAATCGTTCACAATGGAAAAAAGTTTTAAGTTCGCTAAAACTTAATATTTTTAAGTTTAAAATACGTATAATTTTAATAATATTTGTTATATTTGTATAAGATTTTAACAAAACATACTTCAAAGTTTCATTTTTTTGAATAATTATTTTATTATTAAAATTTTTAGTAGCGGTTACATATAGTGAGGTAAGAATGCCAAGAGCAGACGCGCCGTTGTGTATGACATATACAGTGCAAACGTTTAATCTGGAATAATTGATATGTATAAGTTCCAGATCGTTTACGATAAAACTCTCAAACAGGTCAAATTTGTTTTTTAAAGCTCATATATCCTGATATTCAAATAAATTTTTACCTCCTGTTCTTTTTGCAAGGACGTCATAAATAATTATTTTTTTAAATGGCATTACCTAAATTTTTTGCAGTTTTTGGTAGATTTAGAAGTATTTTTAAAGCAAATGATAAACATTTTCTTTAAGTAATTTTGTCAGTTATTACAAATAACAAACCATTTTCTTCAAAGTAATGGCAAAAGAAATTATCGTTACCAACTGATAAAGTAACTTGTTTCAAAGAAACTTTCTGGTTTTTGTTTAGGTAAAAAATTAATATCTTGGGAACGATCAATGTCAATGTCAAAAGTTACCCAGTTTGAACTCAGAATAATTCAATCTACCCAAATCTGTAAAAAAATTTGATAGTTCCGTTTAAAAAATTATCGATGACGTCATTGCAAAAAGTAGAAAGGGTAAAACATTAATTTAAACTTTAGAAAAATTTGCTTTAAAAAACAAAATTGTCCTGTCAAAGGGATTTGTTGTAAAGAGTCTGGAACTTATACATATCAATTATTCCAGACTAAACGTTCGCACTGTATATGTCATACACAGCGTCGCGTCATTGCAAAAAGTAGATGTAGTAGTAGATAGTAGTAAGAAGCATATTACGTAGGACTGTAAAAATTGCGCACGAACCGCGTAGGTGAGTGCGTAACCACAGGGTTACATAACTGTTTTGTAATTTTTCTTAATCTTCATTTTGCTTTGTCTGTGCAAAAAGACCTTTACTTTACCCGTACAATTAGATATATTACAAATTTTTTTTTGCATTTTATTTTATATAAAAAACATAAAAACGCAGGTAAATACAGGTGTGCACAAGTAACTTGGAAAAAGTGTGCTTCATTAATAGTACTATAGTTCAACTATCTAAATTCCAAATTTCATTAAACTTTAATTTTTTCAAGATTTTGAGAACATTTTGTGTATATTAATTAGATTATCATAATTTGTCACTACTATGGTAATTGATATGCATAGTCTGTATTTATTTCACTAATAGCTACTTTTATTTAGTAGGAAAAACCGCTCAATAGTACAATTTACTGACTACTGTCAGATTTGCATCAAAGGGACATATTATGTATGGCGTATCATTTAAACCATCTACTTTTTCTTAACTAGTTACAAAAGTACGAGACCGAAAATATTCAGATAGATTGAATGATTTAGGGTATAAAAAACATAAAAATCGAAAAATTGGCCTTTCCCTCACTTATTATGACAGATACGAAAAAATTTCATAAAACAAAATTAAACCGTAACACACTAGTTTTGAAATGATGTTTTCAAAGTTATGGTTTATTTTCCAACTTTCCGAGATAACATAAAATTTATGTTTCTTCATATCAGTTACTCCCCCTAGTGGTTAATTTACAAAATTCAAAATAATAATCAGATATAAAATGATGCTTTCAAAATTATGTCTCATTCTGTAACTTTCCGAGAGAGACGAATTTGAGTTTCTTCATAGCAGTTACGTCCGCTAGCGGTCAATTTACGAACTTCAAGATAATTTCTTTCTCACCTTCTTTATTTATAAATTTTTTTTTAAATCTCTAAAATTTATCATTTTTGAGATTCAACCGCTCCGTACCCTTATCGAGATACCCGGTACACGTATGATTAAACTTAAATTTAACAAAAAATTGCCACGTGTTGCATACTGATGTTAAATTTGGAGTTCCATTATTGGATGTAGTAAAAAAAATACACTGTGCTAATGTGAAATTATACAGTGAGGACAAAAAGTTAGCCCCCCCCCCTTAACTTTTGTCCATTTTATTTAAAAAGCTCAAATTAACACAGTGTACACAAAAAGTTGAGTTCTTTCATATGGTACTCATTACAAATGTGACAGCTCAAAATTGTTTGAGTAGGCTTCATAACCTCAAAAATCTTAAATTAGAGTAGGGGTCGAGTGGGGTTTCAAACGAAAGCTTATTTAAATTTGCATACAATTGTGAAGTTTTGGAGTAAAATCTTAAAACGTTTTAAAATAAAATGAAAAAACGCCATGCCGGTAAAAGCATTAGTGTCAAGTAATATTATTGTTGTTTCTATGGAAACTACTTTAAACAGAACAAAAAAAGTAAGGTTGACATCAGAAAACTAACTAAAACTATTATTAAAGCAGATGCTCGAAGCGACCGCCTGGGACTCCAAGACAATGATACAACCTTTCTTCAGTTTCTCTACGTACATTCCTTAAAACTTTATCATTAATTTGTCTGCATTGATCAGTTATTCTAAAATGCAACTCTTCTATTGTTTGCACTTCAGTTTTGTAAATTTTTGACTTTAAATAACCCCATAAAAAATCTAATGGGGTTAAATTGGGTGATCGGGCAGGCCACTCTAAAAACCTCTTCGACCAATCCACCGGTTTGGGAAATTATTATCGAGATAGTCTCTTACATTTAAATAATAATGAGCGGGAGCTCCATCCTGTTGAAAGATAATATCCTAAAAAAATAATGATAAATTGAGAATTAACCATGTTGATAGCTAGTTACTCTATGGAATTCTGGATTTTCTTGAGCGATTTCTTGTATTCTTGGAAATATTTGCCTTTCTAATAATTGGAGATAAATTTCCCCAGTCAAATTTCCTTCCAGAAAATACGGACCAATGATATGTCCCCCATTATCCCACACCAAACATTCACCTTTTGAGGGTACTGAGTGCTAGTAACCCTAAACTGATGAGGATTAGTGTCCGACCAGTACCTCACATTTTGCCTATTAACTTCTCCATTTAGAAAAAAATGTACATTCATCAGAAAAACATATGCGGCCCAAATAATCAGGTTCTTCTCTTATGTTATTTATTATCTGTTCGCAAAACTCCATTCGTCTGTCAGGATCATCTTCATTAATTTCATGTACAAATTTAAGTTTGTACGCATGAAACTTGTTTTTTAAATACTTTTTAACTGTACTCTTACAACTATCTTGCTGCTCCGCAATAAAATTTGTGGTAGCAGTGGGATTTTCAACAGCACTCGCCAAAATATTCAATTGCAATTCTTCGGAAATAGAAGGACGACCTGAACGTTTTTATGCGAAACGCTACCAGATTCCATGAATTTTGACAATAGTTTTCTGTAATATCTGCGATCGATTTGACGGTCAGGAAACTTAGCATTATACAAGCGGACTGCCTGATGAAAATTTCGATTTGCTTCTCCGAAGATTATAATGGCTTCAACTTTTTGTATTAATTCTCTTTGCATAGTTAAGAATTCTAATAACAAGATACGAATGATACTTGTTTGACGTTTTAAACTACGTTTAAATATGTACTTCTCAAACTAAGCTGTCTTAAATATTGACCGTTCATATGGTTACCAATGTTGCCATGGATATGGAATAGGAGCAAGCCTGCTTATTTAATTTACTAAGCCGAAAACTCTTTAAAGTTTTCTTGTTGCCAGCTAGCGATAAGTTGATTATTTTGCTTTTAAACCCCATAGCTGTATGTAAATTTAAGTAAGCTTTCGTTTGAGACCCCACTCGACCCCTACTCTAATTTAAGATTTTTGAGGTTATAAACCTACTCAAACAATTTTGAGCTGTCACATTTGTAATGAGTACCATATGAAAGAACTCAATTTTTTGTGTACACTGTGTTAATTTGAGCTTTTTAAATTCAAATGGAAAAAAGTTAAGGGGGGGGGGCTGACTTTTCGTCCTCACTGTATACTTAACATATAATAAGAAGAGTGACGTATAATTCCACAACAATTTGGTACTTGTTACTGCTTTCTTGTTTAAAAATTTACTCCATTTTGTTGAGCAAACCTTTAAGAGGTTTTGGATGCATCAAAATTAGTTTCAACAACAAACCATAAAGAGAAGCTGCAAAGTGAATAAAAATTTGGCCCGATTTAAATTACAAAAAAAAGGAAGACTAAAAAAATTACATAGAAACAGTAAAAATGAGTGAATAAATCATCTGAAACAAAAATATTAAATACATAAAAGTTAAGTGAGTGAAACAAACAAATATAGTCAGTGATTCCTTTAATGTTTGAAATTGATCATCCATATCTAAAAACAAAAAAAAACATTAACACGAAATGTAAGCGGTAAGTCGAAAATAATCGCGCAAACGGAAAAAAGTTTTGTAGGCGGTTTTTGATAAATATAAATTAGAGTTTTTGGGATTTCGACTCCCCTGAAACCCCCATAAATCTTTTAGATATTTATTTTTTTTTTCTCTTGTTTGTAAATGACATAAGTGTTTCATTTGTTAAATATAGTGTTCTGCAAGTTTACAGTATTAAAGAAAATTTAAAAAAGTAAAAAAAAACTATGTCAGCGTCATCACGCGGTGCATGAATTGGTCAAAGGGCACACCTGATTTTACAATTTAGACTAAATTACGCATAATTTGTTAATCACTTCTGACGGTCCATTTTTGCTATTGATAGGAATTCAATTTTGACTTTTAATAGAATAGCTTAGGCAATTGAGGTTGCGTCCGTGTATTCCTATTACAATCACTTCAAGTACGAACTTTTATAAAAAGTTTGTAACTTTACTGTTTTCGAGCCTGTAAAATTGGTACCGCTCCACTGACGTAAATTATAAAAGCACGTCTTTTTTTTGTTCTAACCTCTAACACAAGAAAGTGGTATATTCTCAAAATCTCACACTTGAGGGATCCGAATGCACTAATTACCTATTATTTGTTGTTTTTTGCTATATTTTTGTGGAAACCTTTTATACCGCTATTTTTCTTAACGCGTTGCAGAACACTTGTTGGGATATGGATAAAAGAAAGTAAATGCTCTGTTCCCGTTGATGACGAAGACTTTATTTAAAAAAGATAATCGGTGATCTTTAGCTTATCATTTGGGGCAGGTCAAGCTATTCATATCTGGACATATCGCTCTATTTTCTCGATCTATTTTCCTATAAAACTACCTTTCGTCGGTTCTAGATACTACAGTTGTCGAGTCTATCTACATCTAATCGCAGTCTTCAAAAAAAAGCTAAGTCAAACATATTGCATGCTTTTTCTTCTATTACCTTCATATTTTACGAGAGAATGTACTTCTAAACCAAAATAAATTTAACAACCTAACTGTTGCGCATTAGAATTGATTGCTGTAATTTAAAAGATCTTTCAAAAATTGCTTAATGTGTTTTTAGATTTGTGATTTGTGTAGGGTACCGGTACTTCAGTTAGCTATTTGTAAAGCAATTGTAAATTTTAGACTGCGCCCACTGCAGGACTAACTGGGTAGTTATTAGTGCGGTTAATCAATATTCGGACGGTAATGCCTATATTTTAATGGGAACAAATTGTTCTATTTAACTGTTTTCTTATTAATTTGTATTGTGCTTTTACCTACATCATACTGTTGTCTACTTTTGCTGTTATATTGCTGTGGTTTATGAATAATTATTTACAAAAAATTAATTTTAGTCATGAGACATCTTTTTTTTTTATAATCTCTCAGAGCCGATGGATTCGTTCTAATAATAAAAAACTAAATTATGATTACACAAATTTAATGAACAAACAAATTAAAAAGAAAAATAACGTAAACTAAATCTAAATTACGCTTAGGACGCAAAAAGAATGATAAAGAGAAACGTATTTTTAACACACAGTCCTTTCTTTGATTTTACGCGAAAACAACTTAAAAAAAACTGACCTTTACTACTTCATTGTTGGAGCCTTGTTGACAGTAGAAAATTTGATGGATGCTGACTTCAGCACATTGATTTAGTTGGTTAAACTATTTTAATCGCTTAGTTTATGTTTCGTCTACACTCAATTGTTAACGTTTTTATTTTACTTCGTCTTTACTTAATTTTTTTACCAACTTTTTAATTATTGTTCGTGGCCGTCTTATTTGATTGTTCAATTCCAATTCTCTAATTTTTTTAAATCTTTTCCCCACCTTTATTTGCAAGTGCATCTCTACTTAAAAAATGTTTTTCACCTACCACTGTTTTCCACACAATAACCACTGTTCAAAAATAATGCAGAATAAACGTTTCTTTGTTATTCGCAGAACTTTTTATTTCACACACGTGTTTTTATTACATCTCTCCGATGCCTTTAGGTATAGACACTACTCTGCATAAATTATCACGTATTGTCCCAACATTATTTTGTCACACGGAAATGCAATTTATAAAGAACTACCTATTTTACGTTTATCGTAATTTATATGTGTACAAACTTCTTATTGAAACTAAACGAAATCCTATCTGCACAAAACCTTTACTTATTTTTTATTAATAAATTCAAGTCGATTTCTAGAAATTCTATTCAATTTTGTATTCTTATGTTACTGTTCAATTTCAATGGAAACCCCATTATAAGTTTTACTTATTTTTCAATTCAAACAAACTAATTTTTATTATTTAAAATATACCATTTCTACTGCAATTGTTGTTGTTGTAATTAATGTTTAGTCGTTTGATAAAATTATATTTCCACCATCCTACAGTTTGTTTTGTGACTTGGAGTTCTTAATTGCTCTAAAAAATTAACACGTTTTACTAGGTAGCACCCACGACTCCTCTACGACTATGAGAGCTGCCGGTCAGGTTTTCAACGCTGTTTACAAATAAATCTTAAGACACTTAGTATTTCACTTATAGTCACTGTAGGTATACCGGAACAATTACAAACCTACTAATTATTAAAGTAAACCAAAATCTAGAATTTTTGTATTGTTTAGAAAAATATTTTTAAGTTGTATGCAAAGTTTCATTTTGTTTTTATTATTTGCTTTGGTTTCTTTTCTATTTAAAACATACAGTTATTTTTTTTAAATAAATATTTATCAAAATAATACACATTATAATTTTAACAAACTTTCAAAAACTTCTTTCGATTTCAAATTTTATTCAGAAAGAAACTAATGCAAAATTTTTAAATATTTATCGGTTTATACGACACGGGTTGCTATTTAAATTATGCATAACAACCGTAAATAAATAATTCTATTTGATGACCTTTTACCTACGCTAATGCTAAAGAAACATGAGTAGGTGGATAAATTTTATTAACATCCACCTACTCAAATTCGGCTTGAATCAATTTTGTTTAAGTTGCAAATTTTTAGTTATGTTTAATCAACTCCGTATTTAAACAACTAAATTTCAATTTCGTAGTAAAATTTAGAAAGTTTCCATCTCGCGCAATGTTTGTTTTAAAAGATTTATCCTGAAAATAAATAGAATATTAATTAATTAAAGAGAGAAAAACAAAAAGCTAATTAACGTTTTAGTGTAAACTTTCTTTTTACGTTCGGAAAACTTTTAGATAAAACAGTCTCGTTTAGTTTTCTTAAGCTTCTGTCGTTTTCCAACAGAATGAGTCTTGTAATGCCCTTGTCGTTCTCTATAGCATGGTTTCCATAATCAAACAGCTATGTTTTGTCTCTTTTATCTACACTTTTTCTTTTCGAACTAATTTACACATTTTTATTTATTCTAATTAAACTGGAATAGTGTTTTTCTACTAATTTAAAATTTAAATTTCACATTTTTTTGGTTTCTATTTTTATACGTCTAATGTTTTAACTATAACTTTACTGTTCAGAATTGTAGATGATACGTTCTTAGTTCAGTGTACTTTGATAACGAATATAACAGTGTAAAATTGCTATCAATTTTGACAGCTCTATTCAATTACTTTCATTAAATCTTTATATTTTAAAAGAAAAAGTTGTCACAATTAACTTTTTCCATTTTACTAAAGCTAACTTTACCGACAATTTCAGATTGTTTTTAAAGCAAGCTTAGTTGCCATTAATAATCTGAGAATCAATTTTAGCAACCAATTAACACATCTGTTGGTAAAGTTTGTTTAGAAATATTACTTTGGCAGGTTTAATTTGTGACTTAGGTCTTAGTTTGATTTAAAGTGCTCGCTTTCACTTGAAAATTTTCGCTTTAGCTGGTTTATTTACGTTATTAGTGCCGTTTGTTTTACAATTTGTTTGGGAATATTTAAAAAACGTATTAATTGACTCATTCCGTTAATTTTTTTGTTACACTTTGTTTAAGATGCAAGATTTTTGCTTTTTTCGAAATAATATTAGCACAAATTAGTGCAAATAGCACGTTGTTGTTTTCGGAAGATTTTCATTGTATTCTTAACTTACGTAACCTAACGTAACGCTTAGTTTATTATGTTTTGAAAAGATTCTCAATCACAGGTTTCAAAAATTTATTAGAAATATTTAAAAACTTCAATCTATGACGTCATACTTTTAACCAAAACATTTAATTTTTTTTTCTTTTGTCACAAAAAAACGACTAATGTTATTCAAAAATAGAGTATATCGGGTGTCTCCATAAGAGCGCACTATTTAAACTTTGGGTAGTTTTTTATGGAATGTGGAAACTCTCAAATTTCACAGCTATCATCTATGATTGTTCCGATTAATATAAATGGAGCGTTATACAATAGAAAAACGTGTTATCATTGTGAAAACTTATTACAAAAATGGAGAAAGTTGCGCTGAGGTAAAACCATCTTATAAAATTCAGATGCCAACTGACCACCAAGATCATCCGATTTAACGCCGTACAATTTCCTTTTTCTTTAAAGTGCTGTAAAATCTAGTGTTTATGCAAATAAACCAAAAACAATTCTTTAGCTCAAGGTCACAATCCAACGCGTTATCAATAAGATACAGCCGCATCTTTGCCAAAAAAACATCAAAAATTTTATAAAAACAGTATTGCCCTGTAATTAAAGCCGTGGAGATCATTTGCCGGATATTTTATTCCATACATAATCAAAATACGTCTTTTTTATAATACAATATAAATATCACAAATTATTCAAAAACCCATTTTTAAATGAAGTAGTGCAAACTTAACAGGCAGTAAATATAAAATTTTTGTCAGCGATTGTATTCATCATCGCAGGAAGTGGTTTAGAGGATTTCTTCCGTACTGTCTAAACTCTCAACCAAAAACAGTTATGATAAACGGGAAAGCTTATTTTAGAGTTTTTCTATTCAAAGAGATACCCTTTACTGTATTTTTAAAAACTAATACAACTTTCATTAGTATGAAAAAAATTAGCTTAATTTTGTCTATTTAACTTTTAAAGGTGGTAATGCATCTTTTGGAAAGGTTACGAAATCAGATGTAATAAAGAGATTTCTAGAAATTTTGGAAAACAAACTTGAACGTTCAAAAGAATCAGAATCAACACAAAATCTGTAGATTTACTACATGGAAATTATTGGGCTTGTTCGAATGTTTATAAAAGCCTCACCTTTACTAGACCCATCAAATGCTACTACCCATTTTTCATACATCTTGTCACTTAAACTACGCTAAATGTGCACATGCTTACCTAGAAACTTCTCAGTTCAATGAGCTCAGAGAACGAAAAAGGAATCTTGACGTCACTTATCGTGCAATATTAAAAGAAATTTTTTCATAATTCGCTTACATCACCAATCACGAAAAAACATAAACTAAATTTATACCAAGAAAAACGAAAACATTCTTTTTCTATACAGGGTTATTTACGGTATACGACACGGAATATTGCAGCCAAACTATTCAATAAAATTGAAAAAATATATCTGAGATGGATAGAGACCTATTGGAGGAATATTTTAAAATTATTTTTGATTGACGGGCAAATTTTAATGCATAAATTTAATAATGCTAGACTTCGCGTGCATGTAGGTTGATCCCATTATTCTCTGAATAATGTTAAACCTATGGCGGACGAAGACCCCTTGGCTCCGCCCCTGTATAAAAATTTCCGGTTTTTGGATTTTTCCCGTTGGTTTGAAGGCAAGACCCATCGGCGTGCCGAATTTCAAGTCTCTACGACGTCTTTAATTTTAGAGACAGACATGAAAAAATAGGCGCTTTATTTTAAGCAAATATTTTTTGTATTTCACTAGTATGTTTTACAATATTGTAAACAGCTTAGAAATTGATCTGTGGAGCAGATAATTTATTAGAAGAGGTATTATTGTGAAGTAAATTTGTACGTTTATTAAATTCTTGTAAACTCTATACATATTTATTTCTCTCAAAATTTAATAAAGTTGATGAAATGTACACAATGCAAATCTACTCCTTACAAATACATAATATTCACCTGTCAAAGTTGTATAGCTTACTTGATAAATATTAAAATTCTTACAAATCAGTCATCATTACCTGAACATTTAGCTATAGGACATTATAGTATTGTTTGATAGGTAATTACATTTTACATTTGTTGTAGATATAAAATACAAGGTGTTCCATTTAAAATAAGCAAGTTATTGCGGTTCAAAACATGTCATTAATTAATCTTATTTTGTACACATCCTGTATATGATTGTGGATTTTTCACAAGTTTTACATAAAATCTGATCAATTTATAGACTCCATTGCAAATTTAGTTTGGAAAAAGGTATTAGTTGCTGAGATATGAATTGGTAAAATTGTGACGACTTTTTAATAAAATACAAAATATCTCAAAAACTTTTAGGTTTAAGTAAGGCAAACCTCTATAAAATCCATTTTTATTTTGAACGTAAAACTGAAAATGTATTAATATACAGGGCATTCCATAAGAAAAACACAACTTTGATACGTTCTGTGTATTTTGGGACACCTGTATATTTTGAAAGTAATTTCATAATATTCCACCTATAGGTCTCTATCAATCCCAGAGATATTTTTTCAATTTTATTAAATAGTTTGGCTGTAATATTCCGTATCGTATACCGTGAATAACCCTGTATATCGCGAAGAAGCACAAAATGCTGAATAAACAAACAAAAAACTCAGATATCTCAAAGTTACATAATATTCTTAATAAAAATTGTAAAATAACAGCAAAAATAAACTAGTGGCAATGATCCACTTAAATATACTTCAATAAGAATACACTTAAAATTTTTCAACACCAACAATGTCCTATATGCACTTTTTACATTTGAAAAACTTGTAGAAGGCTCAATGTAATACGGTAGGGAAATCTACTTAATAAGGGGTTTACGGACTGCTACCCGAATTCTATGGCCAAAGTAAAAAATTACGAAAGAATTGGAAATCAAACGACATTAATAACGTAAATAATCCAGGAGAAGCAAAAGTTTTTAAGCGAAAGCAAACATGAGAAATCAAATTAAAAACGTAATTTGATGACCAAGGTCACGAATTAAACCTTCAGAAACAAAATTCAAGCGACAGTAAACGTATTTAATCAATATAAATCGCAATTTAACGACGGATGGTCACATGCTTTAGTTTCGTGATAATGTCATATTTTTTTCCAAAAAAAAAAAATACAAAAATACAAAAAATTTTTGTTTTTACACTCACCGTAACTTTGGAACTGTTCACATTAACAAGATTATGTAGAAGAGTATTTTTTAGCAATTTCAGGTAGATTATTTTTGTGTATGGCAGTGTTCACGCTAAATGGTATAATTCTTGAAATATTTAAGAGAAACTTTTCCCTCTTCCTTGCTTAAAATGCTGTAAGTTTTTACTAAACAATAGTGGACTGTATAGAACAATTTGGAGTTCAAAGAAAATTTTATTTTAGATGTTGAGTTTTGGGTCTATTTGTACCGTACTAATAAAGGGATAAGAATAATGAACTTTCTATCTTAAACTAAAACTTCAATATAATTATCTTTATGTCATAAATTCATTTGATGCGACGAAAAAGTTTAAATGTTAAAAATTTCTTTCTAAAATTTGCTGTTTATAAATAATATGCTTCTTACCTTATTGCGAGAAACTGCAACACGAAACCAAAAACAAACGACTCACCTGAAAAACAAAAAGGATCTTAATCATTAAGAATCATTTTACATAAACATCGATTTTTGAGTTAAATAAGTCTATGCCGGAGACAAAAACAAAATAGTAATAATTTCAACAATGTTAAGAAAAATTTGATGACAGCAACACGAGAAAACTTAATTTAAAGTTAAACTGGAAAACTTTCCGTGATCGCGGCATATAAATTTTGATAGTGTAGTTACAAAATAAATTAAATATTTGATATAAAATAATTTAAAACATAATGTAGGAAAAAATGCACGCAAACTGTATCAGTATCACCGTAATTTAATTCCTATTCCTTATCCCTGTTTATAAATAATTTAATCTACAGGCTCCGGAAATAACTGAAACGTTTAATTTTAAATGTGCGCGCGTTAAATGTTAAAATAAATAATCACAACGAATTGTTCATAATTTTGTTTCGACGATTAATCGTCTTACATTCGCTAAAAAAAATTTTTTTCGAAACGCTTTGACCAAAGCGGTTTTATTAAATTCCCAAAATATATTTTATCTGCTTAAAGCTGCAGGCTAAGCATAAATGATTTAAAATTCTAAGGCCTCTTTTGATCACTGTAATCCCAGTCTGATCTTTACAACCTTCCGTTTCAAGGAGTCGATCAACAAATGAGTGCATAAATAAAAAATGAAAGGCAATTTTCTCGAGCTTTGGGAGAATACACGTTGACCTGTTTACTTAATTTATATTTTATTAGAACATTCTTATGTTGTACCTATCTAAGTGTAAAATGTTTGTTGCTTTAGTTGGCTCATATAAATTTAATTTTTTTGTTTGTGCATGCATTTTGGTTTTGAATTTAAAATATTGGTGATAACATTGGCATATAGATAATATGATCGGACACATCACAAGCTGTCGTAATAAAATTCTTTGAACATTGGTTCGTATCCTTGCAATCCAATTGTGATCCAATACCATAAAAGTGTAAAGTCAGCTCTACATTACTTACTTTTACGACATCTCCTTCACAAAATTTCGACCATTGGGAATTTGTAGTGACACCTCAACGTCTCTTTTGATCTTTTCGTACATGGAATCTTCTAAAAATTAAATTTGCAACAAATTCGTAATTTTATTAAAACCATAAATTTACATTGCGTCGATTTTATTGCTCGTTTAGAGACAGTTATTGAATATTTTCGCGCTATAATTTTTATATGCGATAAATGTGAACAAAAGCAAAAAGTTTGTTTCATATGTGCAGGAAAAGGTCTGTCGCCATAAGTGTCGATGAAAAATGTGTCAATACTATTATACCTTTTCAGAAACCTTCATAATCTTCTAAATCAAAATGCTCTTAACCCACTTCGGGCTTTTTTATTGTCTTTTGAGTGGATTTACAAAAAATGCGCATTGGCATATTTTTTTATTGCAATCTGTTGATCCAACTTACATAAAATGGTTTTTGCTTGTTAAAACTAGAATAGAATTCTATCCAATAACTGCATTATTACAAATATTTTGTAGCAATTCAGAAAATCAATAAGATATTTTTCATTCTTGGGCAGAATGCTGACACGCATAATAGTTATTTATGATACAAGTGTGTGAAGTAAGGCATGAGTTGCTGAGTTTAAAGGTTTTGACCGGAAGGAGCGCATACAACCCTTCACACACATGTCTCATTGTTTAATTGCCGTCAAAACTGAATTTTGCAAATAGAAACGGTTACTACAATAGAGAAACGTTTGCGGTTTTACTTTTTATTTCTAGTGTTGATTGCCGGCATGCTGATAACAAAAATTTAACAAGTATGTTTCTTTAAAAATTAAAAAAATAAAAATTGTAAAGAGATTGAGGTATTAAACCTTTAATCTTTTAATATAAACAAACTAAATGTAAAAATTATTGGTTGTTGTAGGTAAATAGGTTTTTCTACGTACCTATACATTGTAACGTAAAATTTTTGGGTTACAAAACTTAAAAAGAAATAAATAAATTCCTTCAATTAGTTCCACCGATATAGAAAAACAAATATTAGAATGAGATTTTTAAATTACTTCCCGACCTGAACGTATTTGCAGCAGGCGTCGTGAATTACGAAAAGTTAGATTAAGTCGTTCAAATAATTCTCAAATCAAAAAAAAACTCAAATATTATTTTGTCTTTTTTCTATTCCATACGATACAAACTGGCGCCACTGATTAGGTAATACGCCAATTATCGTTTAATCGTAACCTTAGTGAACAATCGCAGGAGTTCACTAATTTAAACAAAGATCGAGTACAGATACGATATAAATTTTATTGCGACTAAAACGTATTATTACAAATAAATACAGCAACATTAGTTAATTTACATAAATTTTATTTGGGCTCAAGAACGGCTTTGGACTTACCGAGGGCGCAGTATAGCAAAAGCGAGAACTTATCTTGATAAGACGGCCGCAAATATAAAGAGTGCTTATAAAGCGGGCGCAAAACATTCAGTGTATTCGAGTAAGAACTTCACCGAAGCATAGACATTGATAATAATGTACGGTACTTTAGAAAATCTAGTAGCATTTATCGTGTACTTTATACTGCTAGTATGTTTGTGAAAATTTAAAAAGTACAAAATTGTAAAGAAATTGAGGTATTGGACTTCTAATTCTTTAATATAAACAAACTAAATGTAAAATTATTGGTTGTTGTAAGTAAATAGGTTTTTCTACGTATACATTGTAACGTGAAATTTTTTGCGTTACAAAAATTAAAAAGGAATGAATAGCTTTTTCAATTAGTTTCACTGATATAGAAAAGCAAATATTGGAGTTTTTCGAATGAGTTTCCGACCAGCACATATTCGCGGTAGGCGTCGTAGATTAGGAAAATTTTCATTAAGTTGTTTGAATAATTCTCAAATCTAATTAAACACAAACTTAAAATTTATTTCGTCTTTTTTTATTTGTCGTACCCGATACGAAAAGAAGGCGCCACTGATTAGGTAATATCAGATTTAATTAGTAACCTGATAGTAAATAATCGGTAGACACACTAATTTAAACAACGAAATTGACTACGATACGATATAAATTTTATTGCAACTAGAACGTATTATTACAAATAAACACAGTGACAAATAGTTAATTTACAGTAACCGCAGGAGTTGAGTACCCCTTGCGAGTACAGATAACGTTTTCTAAATTTTATTTGGGCGCACAAACGGCTTTGGACTTACTGGGAGCGCAGTATAGCAAAAACGAGAATTGTCAATAAGACGGCCGCAAGTACAAAACGTGCTTATAAAGCGTGCGCAAAACATTCAGTGTATTCGGAGTAAGAACTTCACCGAAGCATAGACATTAATAATAATGTACAGTATCTTAGGAGTTTTAGTAACAGTTGTCAACACGTTGTAGGAAATTAAAGGGAACTCGCCGGTGGATTGATAACCTGCCCACGCATCTATCGTGTACTCTATAGTGCTAGTAGCGTAAAGAATGAACTTTATGCGTCGGCCGTATTCGACGTAGAGGAAAGAAACAGTATACCCGTCCGCAATAAAAGTAATCTAGAATAAATACTAGTTTATTGCTTATGTCTAAGAAAACGATGGAATAGATTACCTAAGCGAAGTCAAATGAGTGCGTACCCACAACCGATCATCATTACAACAGCCACGGAAATGCGCGTAGTACGTTTTTTCCCAAAGGAAATCAACGAATGCCGCAACAGAAATTGTCAAAATTAACAACGACCGCCACCTATTGGCGAAAAATGACCGTAACAAATCATGAAAGTGGTTTTTGTGTAATAGTCACATTTCCATCACTGAATTGAAAGAAGAAAGTAAGCATTTGCATCACTAGTCACGAAAGAATAACTTTCAGAATTGGTTTTCCCTATACTGTGTCTAAGATTTATTTGTAAATAATAAACAAAAAAAAAATAATAATCAATGTTAAAAACCTGACCCTCGGCTGCCCCCCCACCCCCCTTTGTGTGGCAATAGCCGGGCGGTTATTTATTTATGATCTAACTTTCACACTGTAAAAGGAGAGAAATCAGAAGGCGCTACCGAGTAGAATGTGCAGGAAATTTTCTAGAGTAACTAGGAGCTCCAAACACAGAAACAACCTTAGACTAGCATAGATATAATTTTTGCTAATCGACTACATATGAGGTAAATAGAAACACATACAAAATTATTTTATTTAAAGCGTTCAATTATTTGTTCTTGTAGGAAAGTATTCGAATTGCTAAGATAACTAAAAGCCACGACGGTGTCTACAAATATATTAAACAGCTAACTAGTTATAATATTATCAATGACTAAACTACTTAACTGTTAAATAAACTAATTAATTAACAGTTTTAGCGACACTTACCAAAGGAATTAAAGTTAATAGAGTTGTTTTTTTTTTTTGACCAGCTTTGTGAATTTAATAAAACATGTAATGTCACTGAAAATTAAAAAATAATATAATAAAAGAAAAAAATTTCGACATCAACCAACCGTAAAAGCGGAACATAGGTATATAACGAGGAGCAGAAGACAATAACATCAGTCTTTACAGTAACTCATGAAACCCCTTGCTAACAAGTCGGAACATAGGCTTAACGAGGCAGAAGACAACGTCAAAAGCTCAGAGAACGAAGAAAGGAAGGACAAACACGGCTCAACCCGGAAGATAACAATCTTAGTAACAACAGCCGCGAAAGCTTACATTCATACCTAATTAAGTTGTTCAAGTACGAGATACCACACAAGTACACTAACCTACCGAAAACTCATTAATCAATGGTACATAACAAGTTTTTTATTATTTTTTATTTTAATCGTGGATACTAAGTAGTTTTACATATTGCTTAAGTTAGTTGTATTGTTGTTAAAATTTACATTGTTATTATGTACTTTAATGTAGATCATATTTGATACTAAACGTTTTAAAAATTTTGTTCCATATCTAAAATGACCAGAGAATCAAAGTCAAAGTTGTGACCTCTAAATTGTTGTATTGTCCATCACGTATCTTTAGTCTCTTTTTTAAAACTATATTTGTGGTTGTTTTTTAGTTTGACCAATGTAGACTTTAGAGCATGTACTACATGTTACTTTTATCACTAATGAGAAAAGTAAAAATCATTAATTTTATGATAACTCAGAAAACAGAATCCCTACATCCAATAACTACACAGGTCTGCAGTAGTTTTGGTGCCAAAGTTTTAAGAACTGATTTTAAGTATATTTAGGGTAAATCCAAATATAGTTTTAGTTTTCTCCTATCAGTTCTAGTTCTTAAGATAATTTAATTAATATATCAGTGATTACGGAAATTAAGCATAAATATACTGATATGAATATATTATATTGAAACAAAAACGCAGAATTATTAAAGGTATATAATTACAAAGCTATTTAACTAAGTCAAACTAAAAAAAAATCTTATAGTACAGTCTAACATTATATACAATTATTTTTTAAAAAACAAAACTCACTAAATATCAAAATAACACTTTACTCAATACAAAGGAAGCTTCTTTTGTGCGATTTTCTTGAATGAACTGTCAAACTGTTTTGTTTCAAATGCCAGCAGTAATCTGCCATCATATGGGCATTCCGTTTTCCTTGGTAAAGATCTTCCATCGTTTTGATATCTTAGTGAAGTCTTTTACCTTGTTCTTCACTTGTGTCACATAAATTTTCAGGAAAGCAGTTCAAGTGGCTGTGTAGATAGTGAACTTTGATGCTTATATTACATCCAAGTATTTCGAAGTTATTCAGCATATGGTTTACCAGCTCTACATAGTTTTCACTTTTGTGATTTCTCAAAACATTTTTTATTATATCAACAAATGAAAGCCAAGCTTTGATTTCGATCTCATTCATTGACTGTACCAAAATCTTTTGTAAGTAGTCTTATTTGAAGTCTATCACAGATTCCAGCTTTAAGCTTTTCCGTAATTATTTGGGGCAGGTTTCTTTTTATGTAAGCAAAGCATAGTCCATTAACATCAAGGGCCTTAGCAAATTGTTTTATTAGGTCTAGCTTAATATGCAAGGGTAGTAAGATGATTTTCTTCCGTTCAACTAAAGACTTTCAGAAATATGTTTAAAAAGGTCTTGTTCATCCTGGCAAATCTCAGGTAACTTTTGGAATATTGGGATTGGTATTTCCTCTGAGTAGGGAACTGGGCGTTTAGCTGATGGCAAATCAGGGTATGATCATTTTTAGCGATTGTTTCAATTGATCCTTAAAACATTGACCAGGAAAAAATAACAGTCATCAACGTGGTTTTTGGGTTCTCTTCATACCATTGGCATGCCAAACTTAATATTTTTTTCCCGTATTCCACTGCCGTAAGTGTTCTGTACATATTTCACACACAATATGAGGTGCTCACGTTTTATCTTGACCACTAAGACAAACACCAAAATATCCAAGATATGCACGTTTTAGATAATTTGTAATGCTTTTACTATTTTCTTTTAGCTTATATTCTCCACAAACGTAGCAAAACACATCAGGATAATTAACACAACTTCTACGACTTGAATCACTTATATTTGCATGTTAAACTTTAGAATAAACTAAGAAAACATTTGATTCAACACGTTGTTTGATAAAACTCACAGAATTTGAGATTATGTTCACCCGTTATGAATGGCTAAACAGAACTGCAGCTAAAACAAAGGCTACAAAGTTGGCAGTAAACATGAATGCGTATTCCATCTAGCGAATACAAATATTAAATACCTTTTTTTTAAATTTTAAACTACTTTATTCAGTGGTATTTGCTGATAAAATATTAATATAATGACATTTATTGATAATTTCTTGCATAAACAAGGAATAATACGGAGGAAATAAATACAGTATCCTCAATAAATGAAGTATTAAAAGAACTAATTTCGGGATGTCACATATCTATAAAAGTAGATAAATGGTGAATCGTATCCAATTTGCGCAAAAGACTTTGACGTGCTGACGCGTACACGATGCATCCATAGTCTAATCGTGATAACACGATAGCCCTATAGATTCGAATCAGTGTTATAGGTTGTGCTCCCCATTTAGTATAAGCTAAAATTTTGATGACGTTCATTGCTCTGCTACATTTTTCCGTTAACGAAGATATGTGCAAGTCCCACGTTAGTTTGATATCAAAAACCATTCCTAAAAATTTAACATGAGGTTGGCACCTAATGATACGGTCTTTTATGAACAGCACCGGATCGTAGTGTAGTTTTCTAAGCCTACAAAAGTAGATGATGTTAGTTCTCTCTTCAGAAAATACGAATCCAAGATTTTCTCCATTTTTAATTATTTTATTTACTCCTGCAGCTTGCGTGTTATCACCCCTACAGTTTTATCCAATAACATAATAGCCAGGTCATTGACATATAAACACTTATCAACACACGGATCTACATCGGAAGCCAAGTCATTTACAGCAACAGCAAACAGAGTACAACTCAGGGTAGATCCTTGGGGTACGCAGTTTTCTAAAACTCGAGAAGATGATAGGTGATTTCACTCTTACTCTGAAACGACGATATGTAAAGAACGATTTTACAAATTTGAGCATGTTGCCCCTAATTCCGTAGCTGTGTAGTTTTGTAATATTCCATGTCTCCATGTCATGTCATATGCTCCTTTTATGTCAAAGAACACCGCGACAAGATGTTCCCGATTTTTAAAGAATCCTGAATATGGTTTTCTAATAATACGAGGTGGTCTAGAGTCAATGTGCTTTTACGAAAACCCGCCTGATGGAAAGCTAACAAATTATTCTTTTCAGAAACCATTGCAGCCTACTGTTAACCATTTTTTCCAGCAGCTTCTCTATGCAGCATGTAAGACTTATAGGCCGATAGCTCGCTGGGAGAGTGCGATCTTTAGATTATTTTAGAATAGGCACTACAACGGCTTCTTTCCATTCCATTGGGTAAATGCCCTCATTCCAAAGATTGTTATGAAGTTCTAATAACTTTTCATTCATTTTAGGTGTCAGGTGTTTTAACATTTTGTTTGAGATGGTGTCTGCGCCGGGAGATGATAACTTCAAGGCATTTAAAGCAGCATCAAGTTCGTGAGTGGTGAAAGGTAAGTTTTAGTCTTCGACTTTGTTCGAATAGGTATCCAGTTCAGTTTCTCTTTCCTGTTTAGTGTCGATAAAAGTTTGGTTGTAGTTCGCAGATGAGCTGACTCTTTGGAAATGAGTAGCTAAGGCTTCAGCTATTTCTCCTACGTCTTCCAACCGTCGATGATCGTTCACCTCAATACAGATAATAGTATTTATTTTAGGCCTACCAACCACAGCCTTGACTTTTCTCCACACATTCCTCACGTTTGCGTCTGATGTAATTGACGACGTGTATGCGTTCCAGCTATCGCGCTTGCATTTTAGGACGAGTATTTTCGATTCCGCCCTGGCTTTTTTAAAAGTGATTAAATTAGCGAGAATGGGCTCTTTTCGAAAGCGATTAAAAGCTCTTTTTTTGCAGAAATTGCTTGCTCAACCTGCGGACACCACCAAGGTACAGACAGTTTAACAACACCACCTTCAGTTTTTGGAATGATGTTATTTGCAGCTTTTATAATTGCTTGTGTTATGTTGTTTAAACTTGAGGATTATGGTAGCAGCAAGTGTTCTCGGAATTTGTTCCAGTTTGTTTTCTAAGTTTTCTATCTAAGGCTGACATATTGTACAGATTTCGGCTTGTCGGTCTCTATCACAATGGGACATTAATCACTATTATGTAGGTCATTTTCAACTCACCATTTAAGTGACGGTGCTAATGAGCAATAGGTCACTGTAAGATCAATGGCTGAAAAGTTGTTAGATTTCTTTCTAAAATGTGTCGATGAGCCATTATTGAGAAGCAATACATCGTTTTTTTTTAACCAGCTTTCCAAAATACGTTCTCTATCGTCGGTTCTTAAGGAACCTCACAAAGTGCTGTGGGCATTAAAATTGCCAAGTAAAATAAAAGGAGTCGGAAGTTGATCTATAATCTGCTGGATATCATGAATTTGCCAATTTCGGTTTGGTAAGTATAAATTACATACCGTCACCTTAATCGGTAGAATCACTTCAACAGCGACAACTTGGAGTGCACTATTTAGTGCTATCTCCCAAAATCTAACGCCATTTCTGAGGAGGATAGCAACCCCTCCACTAGCCCGTTCATTGATTTCACCATCTCAGCTTAACTACCACTTACTCCCTGAGAGAGCGTCAACTAATGAAGGAATTAATTGTCTCATCAGGGATTGCGTATCAACCTTCACTGGTGTAGACGCCGCTTTGGCATACGACATATTAGGCGACGAGGTGACAGTGATGACTTTCTTCTTTGCATCAGCATATGGTAAGTTTTTTCTTGTTTTTATTTCCTAAATGGACATTTCTCGCTTATATATTGGGCAAGCTCGGGAAAGTGTAAAATGTTTTTCATCACAATTAATACATCTAATTGGTTTGTCACACGGTTGTCCTTCATAAGCAACCTTACCACATCCGCACAGTTGTTGACCCTCACATCTTATTGACGTATGACGAAATTTTAGACATCTATAGCAACGCATAGGGGACGGTACATATAATCTTACTGGTAACTGATAAAATGCAGCTTTAGTTTTAGTTGGTAACTTAGGCGTATTAAACGTTAAAACATGATTGGCAGTATCACAAATTAGATCATTGACTTTGGTCTTGATACGTCGCACTTCAATAACTCCTTGACTTTTGAGTTCTTCTGAAATTTTGTCCACCGTACAATTAAGCAGATCTTTGCAGTATATGACGCCTCTAGATGTATTGAGGGTTTTATGTGCACTTATTTCTACATCATAATTTCTAACTCTAGTCATATTTAACAGTTTATTGAACTGGGCTGCTGAAACCGTTTCCACAATTAATCCTTCTCTAACTTTTCTTATATTTTTAAGCTCTTCAACTAATCCAAACAAAACTTTTGTATAAAGAAGGGACTCTCTTTAAAGAAATCCCCCTCCTTTCTCTTCACGATCAAGAACCGGGGAGATACCGCCTTTTCTTGATTCGCGATGTTTATTTGTGAGTTTTTACGTAGACCCACATCCACGTCCATTATCTCGCCGAGTTCAAGAAAATTGGGCTGACGTCCCGCATTAGAGGTAGCCCTACCCTCTAATGCATCCGAGGCATTACCGTTTTGGTTCATACCATTTTTGCATTTTATAGCTTCTTGTAATAAAAAATTTTTTTTTCTTCTTTTTCTTTTTTTTTTTTTTTTTTTTTTTTACCCAAACACTACCACATATTATAGCAACGACAATGTAGGCATATACAGCTGCCTCCCGGCTTCAGCGAAGAGTGGGGTGAGTCTAGATACCGAAAGAATTACTATATATATTTCAAAAGATGACAGGTAGGCGCCACCCTATTTAATTTGTGACTCCCTGTATATGCCGCTCATATAAATAGCGAAACATACACTGCTGCTACTACACTTACGCAATCTTAAGGTTTGTTGGTAGCAGAGCACAGTATCAAATCGGAAAAACTTGATAAATATATACTTTAATAATCAGAATGAAATAGAAAGCAGAATCGCATCTATGCAATTCAAACAGAGTATGAAGTACAATTATGTAACCAAAACTAAAAGAAAAAAAAAACAACGAAAGGTAATACGGCCGAGCTCAACCTTCACAATAGTAATTATAATTACACTTATATACATTAAAAGTTATTTCTGTATTTAAATTAAATTAAAGTACTTCATAATCGTAAGTGAAAATTATTTATATACAGTAACGAGTAACGATAAATTAGTGATTATCGCAATAGCCCGATATTAGAAATAATGATATTTTGCTTATCTGTATTTTTCCTCTTTGACCTGCTCCGTTGCGTCGACGATGACAATCTAAATCAAAACCTTCCAGAATGCGACGAATAGATAATGGGCTTCATAAGATTCCAGGAACCAGAACGAGAACAAAACTGACGTAAAAGGAATTCCCAAATTACTTGAATAATATGCATAAACCCAAAAAGGTAAACGCAATGATAAAAAGCCTAAAAACGTCAAAAAAAAATCACTACTAATTAAGCGTAAACATTGTTAGTTACCTCTAGATATTGAACGGCTTCGTGTGATTTAGGTTCGAATGAAGACTTCAATCCGTAAATTACGAAATGCCAAAAACTACAAGAGTGGCAAAAATAATGCCCACACTGCCTTCAGATCCCATAAATGGAAATTAACAAATTATGCACAATTAAAAGCGAGCGGGACTATAACTTCGTTCGACCATTACATATGAAAGAATGACCAATTTTTAAACGTGAATGCCTGATATGATAAGAACCAAAGAGGGCCAGGAGCGTACATTCATTTCTTTAAAATATTTAAATTATTGCGTTGTCTAACTAATGTGAAATTACGCATATTGTGACACTGTAGCATTAATCAACAAAAAAAACAAGAATTTGGTTTAAAGAAGAAGATGATTGTCAATTTCAAAAAAAATTATGATTTTGAATAAAACTACTGACGACACTGATTTGGATAAATAAAAATTTCTTCGAAACTGCAATTGCAAGCCATCTATGGGCATAAATAAAACGTATGCATTTTAAATCCGTAACATTCTGCCAGCTCACAGGGTGGAAAAGTCCAACTTGGCAGAGCCCTGCCGTACCGGAAAAACTAAAAGACCGATAGTACCAAGTTAAAAGGGATTTTATACGACAGTGGTCCCCTAGCCCACTGAAGAGCTCGTACCACATCCAGGTCCCCTGGGGATTATTATTATTATTATTATTATCTATTATTAACTATTATCCAGAGTTATTCTTTGGTACCTTCCATAAAAGGTTCTAAAGGCATCAATACATCCTTATCTATAATTATAGTTCATAAAACCAATTAGCTTAAGGTATTTGTTGTTAATATCGACTTGACAATTTTTGTGATTTTGACAGTTCTGCAATATATGCGTCATCCCCAAAGTCCGCACCAAATGGGAAACCCATGTATTATGGGTTTTACGATAAAAAGTTATTCTTCATAAAAGTTTGTGCCTCCCCTAAAACTAAAAATGTACTAACAAGATGTGGCAAAGGACGCGTAATTTTTAGTGTCAACAAAAAATCTAAAGAACTTTACACCAAAAATTTAGAATTTTTTTCTAATGAATAAAAAATTTGACCATAATTAGCACAATAATTGGGCAATTTATAAATTACAAGCTCTTTTAATTAAACTGTTGTATACAAGATGTCGTTTAATTATCAATTAAAGCAAATCTTTTTTCTTGTAGCCACCATTTTAAAAAATTTGAAAAAATTAAAATTTCTTCTAGATGGTCATGACTTCAAATCTTGATGTTTTTAAATGAAAAACAACTTTTTAAATAAAATTTTTGATTTTTACTGAAATAAGGGCACTTTACTCTTGACTCAAAATCAAATTTTCGAATGCACCTCGTATATTACGCGTCTTTCGCCACATTGTCTTGGTACATTTTTAGCTTTAGGGGATGCACAAACTTTTATAAAAATAAATTTTTATCAAAAAAACCCATAATATAAAATTTCCCATTTGGTGCGGACTGTAGGGATGACTCTGTATACCAAAATTACAACTTCTGAAAAGCTGTTAATTTTCTTCAATTGATTTCAATTAATAAACAAATCATATGTGAAATTGTTAAAAATTATTTTTAAATTCTATGATTGGCCGCTAGGGGGTGCAATTGTGACTTCAAAAGAAAGTAATTGAAATATATCCAGAAATAACCAAGTATCGTATGCTAACAGATAATATTGTTTTGTTACTTGTTACATACACATTTTTTATTTCATTTTAACTTCCCGTTGTCTCAAACTGATTTGACCACCCTATAACGTAATAACGTGTTAAAATTACCTCTACTTTAACTACCCTTAAAGAGACAATCCCTCCCTTAAAATTTTAAATAGCATTCCTTATATTTTTATACATATATATGCATGTTATGTCTACGACTATGAAAATTTGTACAGAATCAAAATTGGTCACTAATTATGAAAAAAAAGACTTTTATTTATACATGCATTTATACGTTTCAGTCAAGTTGGTCATTACGGACGACACGACGTGAACAACCATAATAAAACAAATCAAACTAAAATATGTTATCCGTTTAAGAGACTTAGTAATAAATTATTAATAATTAATTATATTAAATGTTCGAATTGCAATCCTCCTGCCTGAACACAATGTTCTAATGTTTCTAAAAGATTTCTGTTTTTTCTTCCCTAATTAGTGACCGATTTTGATTCTGTAAAAATGTCCATAGTCGTAGACATAACATGCATTAAAATGTATAAAACAATATAAGAAATGCTATTTAAAATGTCAAGGGAGGGGGTTGTCTCTTTAAGGGTAGTTAAAGTAGGAGTAATTTTAACAGCTGATATTAACGTACATTGGCAGCTATAAAGGATAGTTCTTGTTTTATATGTCACCTCTGTTTGGGTAAAAATTGTTTTTTTTTGTACGCGCAAATTGTTGAAGTTCTAAATTTTTGAACTGAACGTAGGTCGTAAGCCGTGTAAAAAAAGTAGGACGTAAGTTGCGCGTTACGACGAAAATTAAATCTCCCGCGCTACATCGAATTTTCTTATTAGTGGAAGCAGAATTATAGCTTTCACTAACTAAACGACGGATCGACATCTTGGCACGTTTATTTTATTTCCTTTTGGGTGGTTGGCGGTAGCTCATAAAGCAAGTAAAATACAATTAAAATTTTAACGTGGCTTTAATAATTGCATTATAATTGGGTGCGGAAAGATAAATCCGATCAATTTACAATCAATCAATTTTTTACTATTTTTTTGGTTACTTTCGAGGTTGTATTGATTGTTAACTGCAACGTTTGCTTTAGCACTTGTGTTAACCTCACACTTTTACCTTATCTTACAGCTGAAAAACTCCTGGGGATGTTAGAATGGCTATTTAGAAACCTCTCGCTACCTAACTGTTTAAGTACCTCGATTTCGCCTACACTTAAGCCGACAACAGCTGTAGTCATCTGCTTTTTAATCTAAACCTCCCCTAAGGAAAATTCTGGAATTAACTACGTTTGGACGCTGTACAATACTCCAATACGGCCGCTAGCAAGGACGTATTCTCGGAGTTGTATACTACTAGAACACAGCTAAGTTTTAATGTTTAATTATCCTACTCATTATCAAAGCGTAAGAAGCTCACGTACACGTGACATCGAATTACTTAAGTAATTCTTTTTAGTTGAGGTGAACTCGATTACCGACACTCGGTTTTGTTTAAATTGGCTCCATCAGAGCTAGACGTTGTAGATAACGGGAGCGACGTTAAAAACAAAAGACCTTTTGGGTTGACAAAACTTGTTTATCGTGTTACTTCCAAGTTTAAGTTACTATTAAGGCACCGTTTTGTAAGTGACGTGTGTACGTCAAGTTTTTGCAAAAACCAATCTTAAATTGGTACGTTATCTCTAAATTTGGGGTGTAACTATAAAACTTATCTGAATTTAATACATTAACTACGCGCTGTAATTAAATCGTTGTTGATAACGCCCGTACAACTTTATGCGACAATCTCTGTTACTTCTTACACCTTCTCTTAGTAATTTTAAGTTGTTATTTACTATATTTAAATTGTCTATGTGTCTCTTTAATATTGTGTTTGTTTTAACGTGTTGGATCTTTTAGTAAAACCAAATTGTACTCCTGTTGGTCGGTTTTATTTCTCACTATCACTCAGTAGGTAGCGCCACGTTCGGCAGCAGTTACTTCTTTACAGTTTCCTTCAAGGACTTTCCCCAAAGCCGGACACTTCTGCGAAAACGATTACAAATTTAAGATTTTCCAGGAATTTAGTGCGTTAATTCGAGTTCAATATTATTGTTTTTTTATCTAGGTTGTACCGCTAAAGCCGTCTATTCTTTTATTGTATTTGTAAGCTACAACCGTTACAAAATGATTTGAGTTCGTAAAAGCTCTATTGAAGTGGAATATACTATAGTTTCAAATTATTTCGTTACGTTGCAATGCTGTTATGTTTCATGGTTATGTTTGTCAAAATATTGTTTTTGGTCATTTGATATATTTTTAATTCAGTTGATGTGGAGAATAGCTTATCATCATGTTCACGCAATTAGGGTTTTGATGAAACGCTTATTTCAATAGTTTTTACACTCAATTTCTTCAAATTTAAACATCGCATGTTGCATTTGTTTTGCTATCTCAAAGGTTTCTTTGTTTGTTCTCAAGAAAACAGCTCGGTGGCAGCCGCCTTTATCAATTAAATAGAGACTTGTTTTGACTAAATGAAAAAACAGTACCACCCTTTAAAATTTTTAAAAAATCCGTTTTTTAATTTTTTATTAAAAAAAAATTTTAAAAAAAAAATTAAAATTTCTTTTTTTATAAATAAAAAAAGGAGACTGTCTTACCTTACAAGTGTTAATAGTTTTAAGTTTAGTTTTAAGCAAACTTTTGACAAATAACATGTAGATATTTGACATGTACCGAACAGCGCGGATTTATGTTGTTTTTAAACAAAATTAAAACAACCGCCTAAGTACGTTTAATCAAGTGCAAAATCTGCGGGGGCGCGAGTGAAAAATTAAGCTAAGTTTGTGTGTATTTTAGTACAAATGTGTTTGATACTTGAAAAATTCAATACTGTAGGATGCATTAGGTACGAGATCTTCCGATTAATACAAATCGTTACAAGTGGACTATTTTTCAAATAGTAGATTATTCTTCGTTTTTATAGATTAGAAAAAAAAACCTTAACTGTAAGTATCCTGCTTGTTTACTTCAGAAACTTCCGGGTTAAGGGTTTTTTGATGTGAATACGTATGATTAACTTAAATTAGGTAGTATATAGGGTAATTTTTTGTGTGTAATAAATTCTGCTCGGCAGTTCAGCATGTTCGAACCAAATTTGTAATAGTTTTACGAACGTGGTGTAAATTTCGTTTCACTTGGTACCGGGGTAGTTTGGCCGTTTTGCATGTATGTTGGTTTTGTTATGTGACGAAAAACGCTTTAATGATAAGACGCCGTGGAATAAACCGTGTAAAATTTAAATTAATAGAAAAACAGTCATAACTATTTTATTCTTTTATTGCTTCAAGTGTTTATGTTTCTCCTTTTTTGTTGAGCATTTGACGAAATATTTAAAAGATTAGGGTAGCGTCTGGCAATCCCGACAGTGACTCGAATTAAAGACTTTTAGTCTTCGTAAAAGTAAGTGAGAAACAATTCTAAATCCACGCCCTCACTGTTAAGCTAGTTTGAGCATTTGTTGTACTGCGTACTTGATCTTCTAGTTTCGTGGTGTAACATACATTTATTCGTTATCACGTTATGGGGTGGTCAAATCAGTATAAGACACCTGGTATATTGAAGTGAAACATTACAAATAAAATTGGACATTACATTTGTATATAATGAAATTGTGCCACAACATTAAGAGAGTTGCCAGATTCAAAGGAAGTTACTTTTTGTAACGAGCTCGTTCTTTGGATTTTTAGTAGCTATACTCAGTAATATTAGAAGTGTTACACCAAGAATCTATACATTTTTCAAATTGATTTTTTAGCAACGCATTGACGGTATGGTGTTATGATAATAATGGCAACGGTTTATTGTTAATAATGCTTTTGCAAAAAACAAAATTTTATTTCTTAGTGTTTGTGGAAAAACCGGTTTATTAGAACTGACTAGTTCAAATATTTTTAGTTATTTTGCCTTCGTCTATTACCGTTAAGCGTAAAAAAAATTCTTCTAGTTTCCAGATGTCCAAATTATCATCAAGCGTAGAAATGTTACCTATCAAGATATTGGTTTGTCCTATTGCAAATTTATCACCAGCGTTAATTGTATGACAATTATGGAAATGTGTGTGTACCGCATGTAAACAGAAAAAGTAGATCAACAAGGAGAAGACTAACTGATCAATCAAGACGTACCACAGAACGTCAGCAAAAGTGATTCATATAGCTGATCAATGGTTTGGAGAAAAAGAACTATACCGCCGCATTCGAGCATTTGAACTTTCTTCATACCGTCTACTATTAGTGATTTCTTTGCCTGCGAATCATGTTATTTAAACTGGTGCACAGAACAGCAGCTGTAACGCTTCTTCCTAGTGCGGCAAATATCTGTAAATAGAAACGATGCGGACGAATCTTGGGCGTCAGATTTTACAAGAGTTTAATCTCCATAGATGGGCGTTTCTTTCACTCAAACATTTGCAACGGCGAAATGAAGCTCTAGATTTTCAAAACGTCCTAATAAGTAAACAAACAAATAAAATTCAAACTTTTTATTTTAATTCAACAACTAAAATTAATTTAAAATAGAAATATGAAGCAAACAGTATGTGAAGCAGAATCAAACTAGCTGTACTTGTTAAGAAATAAGCGTTTGTAGGTACGAATTGATAGAGTTGATAGAGTTGATTAGTAGACAGCGTATTCAAAAGTAGAGAGAAAATAATTTCGATGCCAGCAGGTCCGGTTAAATTGACGTGCAAAACGCTTCACGTTAGTTTAAGCCCAAATATCCGGCGCATAACGCGTCACCTTTGCTTGAACCAGGTAGTAGACAGCGTCCTCAACGAGCGTAATGCGTCACGCTGAAGACGACTTACGGATTGAAGCGGAGAGAGCGGGATCTACCATAGCGGAGAGAAAATGAATAACTGGGACTTATCCTTCAGTTCGGTTTTTTGAACAATATCATCTTCAGCGACAAATCGCAATGATATCTACGTATGCCACATTGCCACGCTAGCCGTAAAAAGGTGTTTTCCATTGGTCCATTTTGAACATATCTGAAGTTGGCTACATATTGTTTTAAGATTTAACGGCGTTGTCAAATTTGAATGAGGTTCAAGATTTTGCAATTTTGCTAAAAATGCCTTGAGATACGCATGTGCCAAAACTTGATTTCTGACAAACATCATAGATAACCTTAAAATAAATTAATGTTTTAAATTGTTTTTTGGTCCTCCGTGTATAATCACTAATTTTGCACCACTCAAAAGGGGCCAAAAACACCGCTTGTGTTGGCCTAGTCTGGCAAAAAAGTTGCTAAATGTTGCCAATATCACATTATACATCCCCATGCTAGAATTCGTAAATAATACGTTGCAGTACTCTTTTTCTTCTTATTTTGAAGGATTTTATACACCATTTAAAAGCAAACAGAAAAAAAACAAGTGTTTTAATATATATGCCAAAATGACCCCGTGTTGACAGCTGCCAAATGGCATTACTAACCAAAAATATTTTGGCACATGGTAATATTTTAAAATTTAAGTTTCAACAAATTAGACCATTTATCGGCCCAAAAAATCGTGTGTATCATAACTGTTTTTAATATAATTGAAGACCAAGGGGTATATTACATTATTTTACTATTTCATAACCATTTAGTTAAGCATATTTTGTATGGCTTTTGAATTTTTCAGCTATTCCTATGCGAGTTCTTTACATGTGTAGTTTCTGATTTTGATAATCATAAATGCAATCGTGCACAATTAAATAGTGAAGGTCAGTCATTTCCAAAAATACTTATTAAGAATACCGTTTTGTGGATTAATGCAAAGTAGAAGGTAACTGTGGTACCATAAGATTCCTAAATAAAAAAAAACAAAAAGAAGTAAATTGTGATCTGAAATTTGAAAACAAACTAGAGGTATAATCAAAGAATAAATAGTTTAATATCCTTTTTATTATGAACTCTAATAAAACTTAAATTTTTTTGATTTAAAGTGTATTCAACCGCAGAAGAATTGGAAAACCTTGAGAGTTAAATTTATGAAACCTAAGTCATAAACTAAAACATATGTACAGAGTGGGCCATTTTCGACACTTTTAAAGGGAAATTCTTTCATCCAATTGAGATAAGCAAAAACTGATGTCGGTGTCTAAGGCAAAAAGTAATCGTACCAAACATACTTTTTTTAAATAGAACGCTCTGTATATTTTTATCTACTTTATTTCTCTCATAAATACCCATTTCAAAAATATAACACACTTTATGCTTTATTTCATTTTTGTATTTTTTAAGCATCTTAAATTTTTGCGTGCAATTTTAAATGGCGCATTCTGAATATGTCGTCCTTGAACGGCGTAGGCATAGCTTTGCCATTCAGTTCAATGAGCAACGCAATGGAGATAACCACACATCGTTATCTATTATAGTTTCAAAGATACAAGGTGATGCTGTCAAATCTAGATTTTTGAAAAATGGCTGTAGTTTTTGAAATGGGTATTTATGAAAGAAATAAAATAGATAAAAATATACAGAGTGTTCTATTTAAAAAACATAAGTTTGGTACGATTACTTGACGTGACCCCGTATACTCATTTTGAAAACGGCATTGGAGTCTACGTAAAAAAGTGCTGAGCAATGTTTTTGCAGAAATTGAAAATTTCCAACAGGAAACAATTTACAGACATTTTTCTAAAATGCAGGTATTCGAAAATCACCCTGTATCTCCGACACTACAATGGATATCGCCATGCGGTTTTTGCCAATGTGTTTCTCATTAAAAATAAGCCTCAGACACCGACATCAGTTTTTGCCTATCTCAATTGAATGAAGCAGTTTCCCTTTAAAAGTGTCGAAAATGGCCCACTCTGTACACAGGGGTTTTGCAATAGCATTTAAGAAACCACTCTGGAAACACTATAAAAGTTTGCAATCATCAAAATCCATAGTTCAAAATTATCTTTTTGTAGAACATCAAATAATCTACAAATGTTCCTGATGATTCTTCATCAACTGTGCCCAAAATGTTCTCACCTCAACATCACGGTTAAAAAAGAGAAAGCATGGAAAGTTGTTGTTAACTTTTACCAAGCATGGTAATGGCGTCGCTATTAGAACAGTTGTCCATGACAGTAAGAATTAAGGCTTCGTTTTTGGCCAATTTGAAATGTTATTTAATATAATCTAAGTTACTTCTATTTTAAAATTTTGTTTTAAATACATACAGTGCGTTTCTGAAAATGGGGGCCACTTTTCTATTAGATTTAATAGATGGCGGCACAGGTGCCGCAGATTAGGGATTTTGCATGTAGCAACGCTGCCATTTCTTGTATCTAAAATGTAAATAAAATTGCCTAGCTGCTTCCATAGAGACCTGTTTTTTAATTACGTTGCCATATTGTGCAAGAAATCTAGTAAATTCTTACCAAACAACGTCATCCGTTATTGAAAATTGTAAAGGTGGTCCTGATTTTTAGAAATGCACTGTAAATTAATGCAATAAGGTAATACCGATTTTTTCCCCCAGGTCTTAAAAAATTTACTTAGCACAGTACTCGATCCACCAAATAAAACCATCTTGATGGAAACAATAATTTCATTTTCATTGAAACCAAAAATGCTTTCTTCTTCAAGCCCTAAGAAGCTTACTTAACTCAATCCACTAAATAAGTTCATTTTTGAGATTAGTTTTTTCTGATAAAAAGTTGGATGACTTTAATGTGGAAATTGGGTTTCTTCCAAAAACTCAACTCTACAATTCCGATTTTTGTCTACTTTACAGGCATATTAAGAATACCATATAAATTTTGTGCATATCATTTAATTTGTCATATATATTTTGTGAGTTTGCTGATCTGTGGATAACCATTGCATTGCAAGTACAGAACTTAGTACTTTAGACATATTTTATCTTTGTTTTCTTCCTAGAGCGGAACTCAAAACCAAACCGAACCTTCAGCTATCTTTTAATAAAGTTAAAATTGTAGCAGCTATTTAAAAGACAAATCTTCCACTGTTCTTAGCAAAAATTGTCTGCTTTGTCAAATGGTATTCTTTATTTTTTCCTGCTTGAAATTGTTTGGATTCACAGGTAACGGTTTTAATTTTTCCATAAATCTTGGAAAGCTCTGCTTATTTTGGCGACACTGTACTTAACACTTTTAAAATTGATTATAAGTTGTTTTCACAACTCATTTTAATGCCCATTATTGTCTTTATAGTGCTTTGTAAGAGATAATTAATATTAAATATATTTTAGTAAAGGATTATTTTTTTGAATAAATAAACATTGAAATTGCTCAAATACAGATTTATATTAAAGTTGACACTTAAATGGGAAATGAACTTAAGTTTGTTTAGAGTTTAAGAATTTCTGAAAGCCAATCTATATTTTTATTAACAATAATTAAATTAACCATAAGAATAAATAAAATTAACAAAATAATTTAGTTTTTACATGAATAAATATTTTCCGTTTAATTAAAGAAGCAAAATTGTTTAGGAAGTAAGTTCATTAGAGCGATAATGAAAAGAATCGATAATAAACATTCTGTAAAAATTACATGTTATCAAAATTAATTTTCGTGTAAAGAAACGATGAATGTGGGTGAATTTATCAAGGCTAAAGATAAACAAAATAATTTTAGTGTTGGAAGGTTTAGAGTGTAAAAGACAGACGACTCTTAAGTGTGAACGGGAGAAGATGGGACCGCGTGTCTTGACTCAAAAGAGGCATTCAGTTAGAATTTTATTTATTGATGTATTGAATGTCAAAATTGACCTTGATATTATATTAAAGAGTTTCTCATCGGTCGAATTATAATTAACACCTTTTTTATCAAAATATTTCTAATCCATCGCAATTTAATAATAATAATAATAATAATAATTTATTTCCCTACAGGTTAAGTACCCAAAACATGGGAAAAATAAGCCTACATACTAACATTTCACAAAAAAAATTAAAAAAAAATAACATTAAATATCAAATCACATACAATTCTCATTTATATTACTAAAGATACCAATTATATCTGAGAGTTTGTCACTAGCGATATCACAATCCGCACAAATCAAATTAAAATTAGAACACATCATAAATATTGGACTGCGAGTCATAACATTAGTTCTTGCAAATGTGTTGTAAAAGAATAAAGGTCTTCTGCAATTTTCTCTCTGAACATTAATATTTACTTTTTCTAACAAAGCAGAACAATCTATATTATTATGAATTAAGTTATAAAGAAACTTTACAGTTATTTGATTTCTTCTTGTTTGGGGAAGGAAGAAAAAAAAAAAAAAAAAAAAAAAAGAAAAAAAAAAAAAAAAAAAACCCAAAAAAAAGAAAGCCAAAAACAAAAAAAAAAAAAAAAAAAAAAAAAAAAAAAAAAAAAAAAAAAAAAAAAAAAAAAAAAAAAAAAGTAAGGTAACCATTTTAATCATATGCAGAGTACTGGAATAGTTAAAATCATGAAGAGGATATTCACCGGTTAGAACATACAGGATAAATTTTACAAATCGGCGTTGTATAGATTCTAAACGTTTAATGTGAATATTGTAAATAGGGTGCCAAATAATAGAGGAGTACTCTAATTGAGATCTCACAAATGCATAGTACAGTGTTTTGATACAAACAACGTTTGAAAATTTGCGGCAGTTTTGATAAATAAATCCATAGGCTTTACTAGCTTTAGATACAATTTGGTTAACATGTTCAACAAAACTGAGTTTAGTGTCAAATAGAACTCCTAGATCTTTAACCAATGAAACTCGCTTTAGTATTTTCTTGTTAATGACGTAGTTACTAATAAAGGATTTAACTTCCTGGTGAATGTCATTACAAGGCATTTATTAATGTTTAGATGTAAACGATTGCGGTTGCACCACCTGCATAATATATCAATGTTGCGTTGTAAATGTAAACTATCAGAGGAATCTCGTATAGCGTGAAATATTTTTAAGTCGTCAGCGTACAATAATCTATTACAAAGTAAAATGTTGGAAAGGTCATTTATGAATATTAGAAAAGTATTGGCCCCAAATTGAAACCTTGTGGTAGACCCGACGAAGGAACAAAAAATCTGAACAGACATTTTTGTATTCAACCTGTAAAGTGCGATTGAATAAATAGGAAGTCAATAATTTAGCAAGAGATACTAATAAGCCAAATGCTTTTAATTTATTAAGGAGCAAATAAAAATCAACCTGATCAAACGCTTTAGATATGTCAGTGTAAATGACATCCACTTGACTTTTCGAATCTAATCTCTCGGAGACAAATTGAGTAAAACAAGCCAGATTGGTCGCAGTAGATCTCTAAGACAGGAAACCATGTTGATGAGGTGAGAGATAGGGTTTGACACTTGTATTTATAGTGTTACAGATGATGGATTCAAATACCTTTGCAAAATTGCAAATAATAGAAATTGGGCGATAATTTGCAATTAATTCCGGGTTACCATATGTTTTTGAATTTACAGAATAAAGCCATGTTCTTACATTCATATCTACGAAACCGATGATTAGCTGATTTATACGACGGTCATATCATTTGGTTATATTTTTTGGGGCAATGGTAATCTTCATAGTTCCAATAGAGCTATTCGCATAGGGCATAAAGCGCTGTTCTATTTTCATTTCTAAACATGGCTTGAAATGCGTTTTAAATGCTTCCAACTGAGTTTGACTTTTGTTTTCTTGCTAAAAAAGGACATAATTTGCACCCGATATTGCCAGTGCTAGGAATATTATGTTTCTCTTTTAGTAAGTTTTCGATAATCCTCTTTGCGGGTAACTAAGATACCTCTCCTGTAACTTTAACTTCTGTACCTATTTCTTCTTGCTCGCGAAGATATCTCGTTTTTGATCAGCTTTAGTGTCTTGAGGCTCATTGCAAGCATTGCAAAAAAAGTTTAAAAACGGGAATACTTTTACTACATTTAACATTTCTTCAACTAAAATATGACTCACTCATTGCCTTGAAAATTTAACGTAATTTGTTATACCATCAACACTTATTTTATAACCTACTACACGTGTTTTATTATACTTTTAATCCACCAACGGTTTACAAGGCTAGCTTTCCGATAAATGTTGTGTATGTTCTTTAAACATGGGGTTGCCGTCTCAACTTTATCGTAATTGTTAATTCACAATTTGCACTCGGCATAACAAACCCGATTAAGAAATGCTGACGACAAGAAAGATATTTCCGCGACCTCGCACACGAAGCAAACAACCTACTTATCGCATATAAAATGAAGCAGGATCAATAGACAATTTAAAAGTCAAGTTAAGTTTGGTAATCAATTCAAGTTCAATTCAATTTGACACCCAGTTGGCATCGACCAGTTTGCGACGCTGACCAGCAGTCAGCATTGGTTGATTAAACGAAACACTAATCCGAAGACGCCACCATATATTTAAGAAATAAATAATAGTAATCAAATTAATTTCACCAAGATATAGAAATGTGTGAGAAACTATAACTACCCCGTGATTATAAACCCTTAAATGTACTAAAAATAAACAACAATAACTATTTTATTAAACTTTCGCATAAAAAGAAACAGATTTATCACAGGATAATTTTAAAATTGGTTGTTAAAATCAATTTTTGCATTCGGTTAGACCGTTTTAATTTATATCCAGATCCATTGAGATTTAAAATGTTTAAAAATAATTCAATCTCTATCCTTTGAGCAGCAGATCCCTCAGTAATCAACATAATATATTGTGAATAACAAACAGAAGTAAGTGTTAAAAACGGTACTATTTTTAACAAAATAATTTAAAATATTTCAAGTTGTACGTATGTGTATTTTATAAAACAATAAATATTTTGAATTAGTTTAATTAATTTTAAAAACGTGGTTTAGAAGTTTTCCTCATTACTTATTACTTTGTACAGTTTTTTACGTTGGCCAAAACCGACCATGTACCTATACAAAGCAATGACAGTTTCACGCTGATAAATGTTTCTTGAAAAATATTCATAACAATCACAATTCATAAATCTTAGTTTGGTGGTGGAGCATTCAAAATTTGTCAATGTTAGGATTATACGATTTTTTGTATTGTTTCCTTTAGAAGTCGATAATAAACAAAAATATTATTGCATGAATGTTTGATAAATTTATTAGTTTAGGTGTGTGTGTTAGATGATCCTGCGTTTTGGCCCAAATTTTTGAATATTATAAATAGAGAACTAACCTTAAGAAATAGCTCCCATAAGGACATTTATTTCTTCAAATAATGCTTCCCCTCAGGAGTCAAAATTACTCAAGCCAACCTCACCGTCAAGGTATCAAATAATTCGATCATTTGGACGCTTAAAATGACATTTTAAACAAACTTCAGACCACTTTTTTTAGCAAGGTTTTCATTCTTACGAATTTTTATGCGTATATTTTTTTCTGGTAGGTTTTTATTCGGCGTTTTTTTTTAAATTAATGAATATTAGTAACAGCATTTAAATTCCCATTACAATTGATAAAAACCACCATTTTATGATCTTATTTAAAATATCTACTCAAAAACCATTTTTTAAATCGACTATAAGAAGGAATTTTAAAAATCGATTTAAAAACCGATTTTAGAAATTGACTTAAAAATCAACTTAAAAACTTTTAAAATAGATTTTTAAAGTCGACTATGTAAATTAATTAATCGATTAATCGGTTTTCAATTTTTCTGAAAATCGCGATTAATCGAAAATCAATTAAGTCCTCTCACTACTGAAAAGTTCTAAAAAAATTGAAACAGAAAATTTTCTCGGACTTTGTTTGCAATTGTACAATCTCCTGCAAATTTACAGCAGCAGGTTTTAAGCCACCGATTAGTTGGCAGTAATAATCAAAGAATCGACTACACTTATGTCGTCAAAGTTGCTAATCAGTCTAGAAAATAAAAGTAATGGTTTAAAATTTTCATAAAACAACTTTAGTTCCAAGGTGCACTTAGTTATTAATATTTGATTGCAATATTCCATCTTTTACTACGTTAGTACAAAAAACCATTATTCAACACGTTTATAACATTTTTTGTATTGATAGCAGCATCCTTTAATAACGCAATGTCAATTTCGATATAGATAGCATTGATGTTAGTCCTCGGAAATCCTTTACTTTTTACTCTTTGGCTAAGCAATTGACAACGCAAAGATCAAAGTGACTTCCACAATTTTGTTTTTCTTTATAAATTTTACAGCAGAAATAAATTTTTATTTTATTTTTAAGAGCACTAGTATGAGAAATTGTTTTCTCACATTTCGATGTTGAAAATGTATCGAAATACTATTATAGTTCATTTTTATTGTTTACCATTTAACAATTTTATTAAAATACCTTAAAAACACAAGACCAATTTTGTTTTATAGTAAGTTAGCTTAATGTTGAAAACAAATTATATATGATCAACATTTGGCTTGAAATGCAATAAGGCTGGAAATTACAAGAGAATGTACTTTAAAATTTTATGGAAAGTTATAGAACAATACGGTGTAATAACGAAAATGCCAATTCCAGTTTATAACTTCGTAATATAGCGTTGTTCAACAATAATTGTTACAGTAGAATTTCTAATAATAAGCGTCAATGCGTTGTATTAAACCTATTTATTTGTTATAAGAAATTGTTCAATTAGGTCAAATCTGAGCAAGAAACGTAATTTAATCAAAACATAAAACTTTTAATTTAATCTTAAAAATTTGTGTACAATAGTCTTTAATTAATTTTTTTAAAATTACGTGTTACATACAAAAAGAGGTTAACGACAATTTTAAATTAATAACATAACATAAATAGGGGTTACATCATAGTTCAGTGGGAGGGGGGTAGGTCGTAGTTCCTAAAATTGTAAAGTCGTAGTAAATTTTTGAAAAATCGTTGATAACAATGAATAAATTGGTCAAAGCCGTAAGGGATCCAAACAAGGTAAAGACGTTAAATAGCTTCAGGCTTCGTTAATTAATACAACACACAAAAATAAAATAAAATCTAAATAAAAAGAACTCGTTACAAAGAATTATTGCATTTAAATCAATACATAAATTTATCAAAATTATCAAAGTTTATACGAGTTGAACATTATTGAAATAATGAAAAGTCAAATACGATGTGGCGTTTAGGGTGTATCCTCTAGACGCCGGGTTGAATCAGAGAAAGAATTTGAACGCGAGTCGGGTTTTTGTAGTAGTGTTTATTATTAGACATACCGTGATCAAGGTATACTATTTACATTTATGAATGAAGACGGTGTATGTCAGCACATAGATCCGAGGCCGCGTTGAATTGGACCGATGGATTCGAAGCAGGCCGATCCTTCAACTAATGATTTGACTGGACCGTACTCGTACTGATAAAATGCGGACCAAACTAAACTGAACTGATGGCGAACTGATTGGTACTCTAAACTGTGGTTTCAACTGATTTCTGTTATCGTACCTACTTCGTGCAAAGTAGGTTAGAGTTCTTAGTAAAGCAAAGCCGTTAAGAAATGCTGACCGCGCTTGCTTACTTGCAATTGTATGTTTAGATTTCCGCGTTTCCTCCGTAATACGCGAATGTAGAATTTGTGTTAATTGGGATAAGGTTGAGACGTCAACCCCACAACGAGAATGTTAATTTTATTAATAAACTTACCTAAATAAGTGGCATCTGCGTTATGTTTATACAAATTAAATCGAAACAATCAGACAAATACAAAATCTTAACCCTTAATCTTCCATTAATAAGTTAAAAGCGCACCAAAATTTACATCGTGAGATTCAGAGACTTGTTTAAGTTCTGTATTGTTTACATATTTACTTAAATTAAAACATAAATACCTGGCTGACTGTAAACCCGGAATAACTTAGATGAACCAGAAGTAACTGTGGCGGAACGGAAGACGATAGAATTGAAGAGGAGCAGTTGGATCAAAATAATTCTTTTTACTACCTGGCACTTCGGTACAATATATTATTTTAAGTCGATAGAATACGTAGGAATCGACTGACAAAAACGGCAATAATGGCACTCTTATAATCACTTGTGCACGTATCGTCCACGAAACTTTCTGGATGATAGAATTTCAAACTACGTTCAGAAAATTACACTCAAAAGGATAAAACAGCAAAAATTTATTTTATTTTAAGGAGAAATTGATGAACTGATCGCGACTTGCAACGATGCAAGATAAAGAAATTGAACAAATATCACGTACAATACTGAACAAAAAAAATTTCCGTGTCAATGATATTCAACGCAATTTAAATATGTATAATAAAGACTATTTTATAAAGGAAAAATTCAACGAAGGTTACAATTATTTAGTAAACTATAATTTTTTCAAGATCGGTTAATTGTGATAACAAATCTGTTAAATTGATATACATTTTAAGACATTAACATTATGTCACAAACGTGGAATTTTGAAATAAAATCAATTTAGTCATAATAAGCTTTATATTCATAATAATTCCGCATGTTTAGTTTATTTATATTTTATTTTATTTTATTTACATTGTTTGAAATAGTCCCTTTTTATACAAAAAGTTTGTAATAATTAATAGTACAGAAATTATTATGTCGTAAAATAGCGTGTATTTAAGCCACAGTATAGTATTACATCCAGAAAAGAGCTTTGTCAATTTATTTAATTCAGCATTTTTTCTTGTTGTTTTAGACGGCGACTGTCGAAGGGCCAACAAAAATGCGTCGTTTAATGCATTACCTATTTAAAAAATATAAATAGTGTACATGTAATTGACTTTAATTACAAATAAACAACACAAAAATGTAACTGCACCGGTTTTAAAATAAAAGAAAACAAAATTTTGGTCCTTCGGGACGGATGCAATATTCGGAATAAATTAGCAAGTAATCCATTATGTATGATAAATAATGCGGTTAGAGTGCATTTGGTTGTTTGCTCCCCAATTCAATTTTTAGACATAACGATGCTAATATTTTAGACCCGAACTCAATGATTAAAAATTTTTGTTTAAATATCGTTAAAAGAAACAAAGAAACATGAACAATCATCATCAATCAAAACAGATGATATACAATTAATTAACGAATTTGAGAAAAAAATCGCTAATTTGAGTTTAAAAGTATCTACAATTTTAATAACCTTTAATGAAAGAAATTGGTTTTTAGACTCATATTTAACAGTAAGTTTTAATAATTAATCAAGAAATGTTGCAGATGGTTTTTGTTTTACCAATTCCGAGCTTTACAGATTGTTAATCGAAATTAAAAAAACATTTTCGTCATTAATAAACAATAATTCCAATTTATCGGAAGTTAAAATATTCTTTTATTTGCAAATTACTGTCAAAAGCTCCAATAACGAACCATTCAAAGAATTAAGTATACCCTCCAGTAATTACCAAATTGCCTTGCAAATGCTAAAGAATAGGCATAACAACGAAAAACTATTTTCTCACTATTGATAAATTGATAACATGCAATGAATTATGCAAAATGTCTGATAATATCAATCACCATTGGCAAGCTTTAAAAAACATTAATTCAAAGGCTGTTTCACATCTATCAAACATTTTTCATATTTTGGGTTAGACTTGTTTCCGTCAAATAAATATGTAGCGTGTTTTTTTACAAACATTTGATCTTTGAAAATCAATGACGAAATAAAAAAAATCAGGCAGAACCAACACTCATCAAATTAATTTGATAAACGTGAAACACCACTATTGTCAAACTTATTTCATTAAATAAATTTGACTAAAGCAAAAATTTGACGTTCAATTTGAACAATGATAGATGTGAAATGCGCTTAGCTGGCACTCAATTTAAGTCAGCAGTAATCGCATATATTTTACAGTATTTACAGTATTTATGCGTTCTGACAATTTGTTGTCTCACCTCAATAGTTGGGTGTCTAACAGACCCGTGAGAAATTTATCAGTGCAGGTGTGAAAAACAATTTGAAACCAGACGTAGAGTCAAGAATAAAAAGATTGAATAAAAATAGGAAAAGAGTAAACTGATTGAAAGAACTCATTTTTTTTTTTGGCAGTTCAACATGAATTTTATAAATTAAAGTTAAAATATTTGGAAAGAATTAATACCCGATGCATCAAACGAAACAAAAATGTGAAAAGTACTTTGCCTAATTGAATATTTTTTATATAAATTTAAATGCCACCATTGCAATATGTTAAGGCAGATTCAGACCAAGGTCAAATTACGGTAAAAGTATTAGTTGCAAAATCTCCCGTGTTTTTTCTACATACAAAATCAATTTTAAGCTTAGAGTTATGCGTTGTTACAATTACGTTTGCGGCTTGGGTTTAGAGGCGTTCTAATTGAGCGGTGATGAGTAGAGATGTTGAAATGCGGCAAGATGGTGGTTGAACGGTTTATTAAATTTATATACAATATTTACACTATAAAACTGCAATAACTACTACTAACTCTAGGCTGGTTTGGTGTTGGTGGTTTAGCAAACACACAAACTTAGATACCCATTAGGTTGTAGTGGTTTGCACACCGATCCGCTCACTCTCAACTAACTGCTGTCGACTCTCTTGGACTTCAAACTGAAACGTGGTTATAATCCCTTGGCCACTTTTAAAGGATGCAAGAAAGGAGAGAATAGCTGCCGTCGACTGCGACGTAACAGCGCATCTGTCCTGTTGTCAAAACTTAGATGAAAAAGCTTTATTGTAAAGCTCAACAATTATTGATATCCGTTTGTAAGCATTTATGGCCTTTGGGTAGGAAAAATTCAATAAAATTCATCATTAGTAAATGCGTAAAATGTTTTGGGACAAGATTTAACTTAAGAAACCGATTGATGGGAGATCTTTCTATAAAGCGTTTGCAAGGCAACACACCCTCTCTTTTACAACATCAGTTTGGATTATGTCGGTTTTACAATATTAATTCAAGACCAAAGAACTCTAAGCTCAAAACTGATGAAATCCTACATTTATTTATTTGCTTGTTTGGTTACTGAGTTTTTTTAGCAGTTCTTAAACGGCTACTTAATGATAAGCGACATTGCAAGAAATCAATATTTAAAGAAATTATATAAATATTTTTACGGTACACTGCTACTCAAAATTAATTTTTTAATTACTTAATTTGTTACAAGTTTGTTGATGTAGAACACGAATATTAAATTTTAGTTTCAACTCTAAAAATCTGCCCGTAGCTCCAATGTTGCAGAGTGGGTTGCGGGGATAATTTATACAGATGTTAGCAAATGCTTCCGACGCTGTATCAAGCCCTACCTATACTTAATCCTAGTAGTTACTCTTAGGCAGAAGAAAACCCAAAAAGATCAAACACACGTATAAAAACAAAAACATATAAATTAAACTGCTGTCTAACAAGGGTCCACCTGCTGGGTAAAAAAAATAAAATTGTCTAACGGGAGATTAACAGGTTTTACTCAAAGCCTTACACGCTAAATCAAACACAACAAAAAAGGAAAACCGACAATTTAATAAATATATATAAAACAGCACTTTAGGCTACACGGCCTTTGGCTTTAGTTTGTTCTTTCCACAGCTTTATGTTGTTTACACTTTCTTCTCAGTTCGTAATTTTGAAGTCTTCTAAATCCCTTTTTACTTCGTCCCACCATGACTTTCTTGGTCTTCCTTTTCTTTTCCTTCCTTCTGGTTGGCTTAACAGTATTTTGTAGATTAATTCATTTTCATTTTTTCTTTTTATATGCCCCATCCATCGCAGTCTACTTTGTTGTATTATGGTTTTTATATTTTCTTCAGGGTAGATTTCACTCAATTCTATATTTGTTCTTTGTCTCCATATTGTGTTTTCATTTATACCTCCATATATTCTTCTTAAAATTTTTCTTTCCCAAGCTTCAATTTTCATTTCCAGTTTTGTTGATAGTACCCATACCTCACTCCCATATGTCACAATTGGTCTTATCACTGTTGTGTATAGTTTCACTTTTGCCATTTTGATATATTTTTATCTTGTAATATCTTCTTTAACCCCCTGCGCTTCTATTTCCAGCTAATAATCTTCTTTCGATTTCTTTCTGTTGATCACCTTCGCTAGCTATTTCAACTCCTAGATAAACTGTGTTATTCTTTAATTTGAAACAATATTGATTTTCGTTGTTTTCTGTTTTGAAACTTAGTTGTAAATCTTCTTTTTGTTTTTTATTACCCAGTATCATATATGTTGATTTTTTTAAATTTATTTCTAGCCCTGCTGTTCTTGCTTCTACTTCTAGCCTTTTCATTCTTTCTCTCAGTTCGGTCTTTGTGCGCGCCATTATTACTACATCGTCCGCATATGCTAAGCATTGGTATGGCTTTTTTAGTATGTTATAGTGTGTCTTTATGTTACTTTTTTTAGGATATATTCCAGTACAATATTAAACAGTTTTGAGTTGTTCTTAGTGTCATTGCAACTAGATCTATTAGATAATTAGAATAACCTAGTTGTTTCATTGCTTGGATTATTTCTGTGCGTTTAATTCTATCATAGGCGTGTTTAAAGTCGAGGAATAAAGTATGTATTTGTATGTTTTTGGCTCCACATTTTTCATGTACTTGTTTTAGTATGAAGATGTTGTCAATTACTGATTTCCCTCTTTTAAAACCTGCTTGATATGAGCCTATTTTTGTTTGGACTCTTCTTGTAGTTTATTGTTAATAAGCGTAGCTAAAATCTTATATATTACATTTAGCAGAGAAATTGGTCTGTAGTTATTTGTTTGATGTATGTTTCCTTTCTTATAAATTGGGCAAATTATTGCCAACGACCATTCTTTTGGCATATTTTTTGTATTCCACACAGTCTTAATTAGTTTATATATTCGGATTCTTATATCTTTGTTAGTTTCTTTTAATAATTCCACTACAATGTTGTCGGATCCTGTTTTTTTTTATTTTTTATTTTTTTATTACGCTTAGACATTCTTCTAACGTAGGGGGTTCTCCATCTCTCTCCGACTTACTGTCTACGTTTATCTGTTCTACTTCAGTAGTTTGTAGCATTCTGGCATAGAGCTGTTTCCATATGTCGAGTATTTTCTTTGTATCAAGCGTCAAATTCCATCTGTGTCACGAAGAGCTACTACTGGTTTTGTACCGTCCCTGTTTCTGTCCCTTATATTTTTGTAGAACTTTTTTCATTTTTATTTTATTTTATTATTTTTCTTTGTCTTCTCTTTTCTTTCTTCTTTGCATATTGTATGTGCTTGTTTCCTTAGCATAATGTATATCTTATGGTCTTCCACAGCTTGCGTTTGAAACCATTTTAGTCTGGCTGTTCTCTTTGTTTCTGTTATTTCTTCGCATTCTTTATCAAACCATTTGTTTTCCTTTTCTTGGATTCTGAGACAAGGGTTTTTGTACTTACGTTTATCACTTCTTTGATATTATTCCATTCAATTTCTACGTTTTCTTTTATTTTTTTCCTTTTAGTTTTTCTGTAAGCGTGTATGCATATTTGTCTTTTGTTTTATTTTCTTTGAGTTCTTCTACATTTCTTTGATACTTTCCTATCTTCTTTTGTCGTACCATTTAAATTTTGCCTATGTGATGGTTGCTTTCACCATAATGTGATCCGAGCTTATATCTGCCCCCTATATGATCACACTAATTCTACATGATTTGATTGTCTTCGTGTTATGAGCAGGTGATCTATCTGATTTCTTGTCTTTCCATCAGGCGATATCCATGTTGCTTTATGAATATTTTTCTTCTTCTGCATTGTGCTCTTGATTACCATGTTATTTCTTGCCGCAAAGTCAATTAATCTTTGCCCATTTTCATTTGTTTCTTCATGTAAACTTTCTTTCCTACTATTGGTTCATTTTGCTTTTTTTCCAATTTTTGCATTTTGGTCTCCTAACATAATTTTTATGTCAAAACTTGGAATTTTATTAAATAGTTCTTCCAGTTCTTCATAAAACTCTTCTTTATTTTCTTGTTCTGCCATCTCCGTAGGTGCTTATATATTTATAATGCTATATTTTCTGAACTTTCCTCTTATTCTTAGGTAGCTTATCCTGTTATTTCCCGTTCTAAAGTCCAATACTTGATGTTTTAATTGGTTTTACAAAGAAACCCGTTCCAAACCGGTTTTCCTTTCCCCCTCCATTCATCCATATGTACCCATTAACTTCTCTTATGCTTACATCTTTTATGTTTGATTTTTGTATTGCCATTACATCAATCTTGTATTTGTCGCTTTCTTTTGTTAGTTGTGTTATTTTTTCTTCTCTGTTTAGGCCCTGAACGTTCCAGAAGGCTAAATTAAGTTTTGTACTTTTGGTTTTGTTATTTTTTGATTTTTTTTTGATAATACTCCAGTTATTTTCCATCGCTTGTTTTGTCGTCTTTGTTCTGTCCTTTATTAACGTACTTAGTTTTTTGGTGCTGCATCTTCGATTTTTTTTAGAGTTCCCCTTCCTCATCGCTCCATAGAAACATCTTCCCGTCAATTTAAATTTTTTGTAACCTACTTTTACGTTTTTTCTTTCATTTTTTTCTCTCGCTATTTTTCTTATCGCTGCCTGCAATTTTTGTTCTTCTGTCGTTAAGTCGCTGTCTATAAATATTTTCTTCTGTCCTAGTTTGTATTTTCTTCTAAGTATTTCGATGTTTTGTTCAAAGTTATTTAGTTTTACTACTACTATCTTATTATCCACATTTCCAACCTTGTATGCTTCATTGATATTTGCTTCCACCCCGATTTCATTTTTTATAAATTGTTCTATTCCTTGTTTTATATTTTCGTTGTTGAGCTCAATTCCTTTTATAATTATGTTATTCCTTTTTTTTCCTGTTTTTCTAATTTGTTCTTTATTCTATTCAATTCTTCTTTTAATTCAGTTTTTTTTCCATTCTTTTCTTTTTTTTGAATCTTCTTTTAACGTTTATATTTCTTCTTCGTATTTTCTTAGTTTTCGTTTATGTCGTAGATTGCAGTTTTTGTGCTGCTTGTATCTGCTTTGATATCTTGTATCTGGCTTCCTATATCTTTTAATATCTTTTCTAAGTTGTCCATTATCTTCGGTGTTCCTGGTCCTTGTTCTTCTAATATAATTTGTTTAATTGTAGTATCCTGGGTGTATTTTTTGTTCTTGTGGGCTTCTACTTACTTTAGCGCTTTTTGAAAACCTTTTAATTTTTCTTGTTCTAATTTATTTTGTCGTTTCTCTTTTTCCCTTTATAAACTTAATACATTGACACCTTTCGCTTCTTTTGTCTCTACTTTTTTATTTTTTTTTATTGTCCATTAACTAGATCTGTATTTTATAATTCGTCATTTTTCTAATTTTTTTTTGTATTAATTTTTAAAAAAGACCGTGTTTAATTTTTGTTATTTTTAATTTTTCCTATTTCGTTACTAAGCACGTTCCCAAAATATTTCTTTTATATTTGAAATATTAAATAAATTGTTCTACCTCGTTATCTATTTGACCTCGATAAGGATATTCTTGTTTGCAAAACTACGTTTTACGCGTTAACGATACTAGTCTTTATTATTTATGCAATTGACTATATTTGGTTTTTAAAGTTCTAAACTTAATCTAAATTTTCTGTAATATCACTTTCTCTGATGCACTGCACTTTACCTTTATATATTTTACGCTTTTCATTTATTAAATCACCATAATTTTGTCTTTAAACCGTAATTGAGCTAGGACTGCATATACAGTTAAAAACCAGAAATAATCTCAATATTATCACCGAGCATCAACCAGCCGCAGCAGCGTCCGGCTTTGTCGAGGAGTCGGGGGGGTCCGTAAAGAGTTCTAAGATATTAAACTGATGTCTAACAACGGTCCACCTGCTAAATAAAAAAATAAAATTGAGCAACAGGAGATCAACAGGTTTTACTTAAAGGCTAATACGCTAGATCAAACACAACAAAAAACGAAGACAGACAATTTAATCAAACAACAAACAAATCTTATTGTAATGGGTGAATGTGACAGAAATAGAGATCCTGTCGCATATATTCGCGTACGTTAGCAGTAGCTTCGCTTAATAATAAGTAAGGTTCGCAATTAATGTGCCGGATTCACAGGTAAGCTTTAGTTACACCAAAATTAATGTTAATGTTCCAATTGAAAATTGGCTAATAAAAAAAACTCTGCATATACATATCACTTACACACGGAAATTTATCTGGTCGAACATGTAACAACACTGACTTAAACTAAGATTAAAGGGGTAAATACCTTCCGCAAACCCAAAAGGCTTTTTGTTTTTGCGTCAACCGTTCTAAGTGAAGCGCCCAAGCCCGTATTGAGTTACATGTCATATGTACATGAGCTTCATTCGCATTAACAATGAATAAGTTACTTAAATAATAAAACTTAGCTGTAATCTGTTGGACGCAGTTCCAAGAATAAGAGCTTCCTGGTAGCGACAATATCGCCAGTTTGGAAAATTAGGTAACCCCAGAAGGGGTAGGCTCCCTCGATGAAGTTATAAAGCATAACCAACTCCTGTTAGACGTAGTAGCCACCGGTTGTCTGCAGCTTAACTAATGCGAAACCGTGGTTTGGTGTTTACTTGACAAGGAAGATCTTAATCAGCCACTCCAGCACCCTCAGGAGTTATCCAGGTATAACACACAGCAAAATCTTAAAGTCAAAAAACGTGCTAAAGAAATTTCATGTGACAATTAAAATAAATACAAACAGAAAAAAAAAACAATGTGTACTCACGGTGAATTTAGCCAGATTTAAACTTAACTAATATATTTTATTGGAAATCTTGTTACACACATAAATGATACGTTTTAATATTGCTCTCGACACACGTTTTATATTCAGAAAATAAAACCGTAACATTCTTTTAATTAATTATTAATGTAAAATAAAAAAGAAAGAGAAAATTGTCTTAAAGGCCGATACGATAATTTTAATTTTATGACTAATCAAGTGTTACTATAGTTTCGACGACATAATTTTAACAATCGTCATCTTCAGACAAAACTTAATCTAGAAAAAGAAACCCGACAATCAGCTAAAGTGAGGTATGTATAAAATACTCCGTGCATAAAAGTGTAATTTGTTAAAACTTAAAAAATATTTAAATATCTTCTCATTCCTATTTATATATTACCCCATAATACAGGGATCTTTCAATAAAGAAACCGATAAAGGAGAGAACATTCTCAACCCTTAAGAATCAGTTAAAATTAATTTTTGAGATTTAAAAAATTAACACGACGTGTGAGTAGCGATCAATGCAAGTCAGACATCTTATAATCTAAAACGCGTACATGCGCAAAAGATTGAGTAACCCGATAAAACCGAAAACTGTAAAAAGAATAAAAGATATTTTTTAAATTTTCAATAACTAATACTAAAAGATGGCGCCAAAGGTAAAGTATCCTAAGGGCAACAATGAATAGTTAAGAAATAATTGACTTAAATTAACATGATTGTTGAGAAGCAGATTATTGTCTGCAGATTGGATATAAATATTTTCTAAGATATCTAGGATAAAAAGTTTTTTGATTATTGGAGAAAGGATGTAAAATAGAACAATCAGAGGGTGATTGTTCTATTTTTACATCCTTTCTCCAATAATCAAAAAACTTTTTTATCCTAGATATCTTAGAAAATATTTATATCCAATCTGCAGACAATAATCTGCTTCTCAACAATCATGTTAATTTAAGTCAATTATTTCTTAACTATTAATTGTTGCCCATTTCAGATACTTTACCTCTGGCGCCATCTTTTAGTATTGGTTATTGAAAATTTAAAAATATCTTTTTTATTCTTTTTACAGTTTTCGGTTTTATCGGGTTACTCAACTTTTGCGCATGTACGCGTTTTAGATTATAAGATGTCTGACTTGCATTTCGCTACTCACACGTCGTGTTAATTTTTTAAAAATTAATTTTAACTGATTCAAAGGGTTGAGAATGTTTCTCCCCTTTATCGGTTTTTTTTGAAAATCCCTGTATTATGGGGTAATATATAAATAGGAATGAGAAGATATTTAAATATTTTAAGTTTTAACAAATTACATTTTATGTAAGTATTTTTATAATACCTCACTTTAGCTGATTGTCGGGTTTCTCCTCTTTTTTTTTCTAGATTAAGTTTTGTCTGAAGATGACGATTGTTAAAATTATGTCGTCGAAACTATAGTAACACTTGATTAGTCATAAAAATTAAAATTATCGTATCGGCCTTTAAGACAATTTTTCTTTCTTTTTTATTTTACTTTAACTATAGCCAATACTTCAAGATGGATCCTGAATTCGTTCATTACGTTAATTAATAATGATTTATTTACTTATTCGTATTGTACATTTTAAATATTGTGTTGTGATGTAAGTGTTATATATGGTGCTCCAGTTGATCAGTGTAAACCTGTATAGTGTGGTGACGAAACCGTGTGCAATAGTGGATTGGTTCGCCTTGGCAAAGCATTTGCTTCAGAGTTTAGAAAAACGGAAAAAATTAGTAGGTTAAAGAAATAGCAAAACAAAATCATGATAATGCCGTTATTTGTTACTAGATGTATACCTGAGGTTGTGCAACAAATCTTAGATGACTAATTAGTTCCGTACACAAATGAAATTTTATTTCAAATTCCGCATGTGGTTATATCGTCATTTTGTAATATCTAGAATTTTCACTTGGAAAATCAAATTATTTTTCCTCGTTATCACTGGATACTAACAAAATATGTCGTTTAATGTATTACCTACTGAAAAAATGTAAATAGTAAAAATATAATAAAAATAATTAATTTCTAAATTTACTTTGATTACAAATAAGTGACACAAAATATTAATGCACCAGTCCTAAAATAAAAAAAACAAAAACATTATAAATAAAATTAAAAACAAAAAACAAAATTTGTTTGTGAGGAGCAACAACTGATACAAGCAAAAGTCATATTTTGGTCACGAGTGTTAAATATTACAACTACTAATTTTTAGCATAAATTGAAAACATTTCTTGAAGCAATTTATAGATAGCATTTATTTTAAATAAAATTGTAGAATTAAATAAAATATAGAATTAAGAGCACTGTCAAAGAAAAGAAATATTTCTTTACTTTGTAAGACGTTTTGTTTAAACTGTCATTCTAATTATGTCTTAAAACTTAAAGTGGGTTGATTCCTGAATATTCTGGTAAGCTAATGCTAAAAATTGTAGGTTTTTGTGAATACTGTATCGAGTTCTTTACAAACGAATTTTTACTCAAATTTATTAAATATTCAATTTAAATATTATTGTTGGTTTGTGCGCATACGTCATCTTTAGGTACATTTTTAGTAGGTCATAAGAATGATATAGTTTATTAATCAAGTTGTTGGTAATCACATTCCGCATGTACTGCGAACCTTCGCTAAAACACTAAACTTTTAATAGGATTCTTTCTATTTTTAATTTAGCGTCAAATGAACGCTCGCAATATCAAAAAGTTACGTTCCAGAAAAACGTCAACCCACATTAAATTTTCTGTTAAATTAAAACATAACGTGCAGATAACTGTTAAATTCGATTTAGAATTTAATGTAGTATGAAGTTTTCAGTTTGCTCGACAAAATCAACAGACGTTAATACTTAAGTTCTATAGCATCATAATTAAAGTTACGATTTAGGGTAGTCTGTAAATTGGATTTTAGGTTCGTAATTTTACCAACCTGCACGAAAAAAAACCGTAAAACTTAAAAAAACGAATATCTAATTTATTAAATTACGAACGTAAAAAAAAATCTTGCTTACGCTTAACAAAATTTTTTTGAAAACAACCCAAAACTCAAATTAGATTAAGACAAGAAGTTCGTAATTACTGTTTACGTAAAATCTACGTGGAAGTAGATGCTCGAATCTAATCATCCCATTACGTTGTGTATAATCCATGAAATTAGTGGTTTCAATAAATAGGGTCTGCATAGACGTAAACGTTTCGGGGGGCTTTCTGTACATGTAGTATAAAAAGAAACTAATAAATTGATTAAGTGATAAAAATTCTTTAAGTTTATATTTTAAAAATTATTGAAAAAAATTATGTTTGTGCCAACTGTACATGTTTAATTAAATATTGCGCTTTATAAAAGTACAAGGTAGATTTTTAATCAAAACTAACACCATAAAGTCCAGCAGAATTACAATGTTTGATGTATAGGTTGATTTAGCATAAGTGTTGTATGACGCATCCTCTACTCTTCGCGGCGGCGTAATTAGACTTGATGCCGTCCCTTTTTCTATGGGACGTAAGGAAGTGATTATTACTTACAATTAAATATCTAATTTTTAAATACCTAAATTATTATGGGTAAAATTTTATTTAATTCAATATACCTAACTCTAGCTCTATTTAAGCTTATAGAATCAAATTCCTCTTCTTGGCAAATTGAAATTGTTTACGGAATTTTTTAATAGCAAAATCATCTATAAAATCATCATAGTTTATGGTCTTCATTATCAGACAACGAAGGCCTTTGATAAATTTTCACGCGTTTTAAACAGGAAAAACTCCTTTTCCCAGAATAATTTGTAGACGGAGTGCAAAGTGCGATGCGGAGAGCTAGGGTAAACATTAGACAGAGATTGATTCCTTAAAAACGTTGAGAGACTGAGTAGTGAGTTTGATCTAGACTTCACTGCACACTCTGCAGTTTTATTAAAGAAAATGTGACTGTGAAAATGTACACATTGTTGAACCAAAGTGTTCTCTAAATCAGTGGTATAATATTTCACGAGAGACTGGGCTTTTTCTGTAACCCTTTGTGTTGAAAGTTTTTGTTAAAAATAAAAATTTTTTTTAAAGTTTAAGTAACCATTATGCCTTCTTTGTATTTCAGCCCTCAGTCTATCAAGGATGACCAAAAGGTATTCATTCTGAAATAATCTCTAGAGCCGGAGGGTATTTCAGATTCTTCATTTGATGTTTCTTTAGGTTGCCTTTTTATTTCTCTTTGATATTGCCTAAGTGCGCTCATCTCAATTGCCTTTTCTTCAAAATAGTGAAAGTTTTCTCGCTTTGCTATTGTAAACTCTACTAGAGATTCATAGAGTTCAAATACTGTCAATAAATCTACAGATGAGCTCTGAATCTAGACCCTTACTTTATTTAACCTTTTTAAAATAGCATTCCAAAATACGACCATGAACGCAGTTTTAATTTTTTCTAATTTGATGCAAATTCCTTTTGCCTTATTTCACGGGACGGGTTTCTCTGTAGTGTCATTTTCAATTATTTTTAAAACTGTAATTACTTCATCCCAAAAATATTTTAGACCTTTACAAACATTTGCTCTCGCCGACCAACGAGTGAGGTTCACTCTCCTGAAAGTTTTTCTTCTTTCTATCTCATTTGTTAATTTTTTCCAACGTTCAGACGAGAAAAGTATATACCTCCTCTAGCAACATGAAAAAGTTGCAGGCTTCTGTACAAGACTCAGCGGCCGATGTTTCCACCAAATTCACCGAATAAACTGCACATTTTTGAATTTTAGCTTGTAAACCATTGTAAATCCCTGACATGTTAGAGAAATTATCATAAGACTGGCCACGGCAATCTTTGAGATTAATGTTTAACTTTTACAGCTCTATAGTAATGGCATAAAATATTTTTTGAACCTTAGGTATGTCTTACAGAAGGTAAGAATTTGATAAATCTCTCAAGTAGTTCTACGTTATCTAAAACATATCAAATTACAAGTGTTAACTGATCTATATATGCTGCATCCGGTGTAGAATCCACTATCAAAGAAAGTACTTTGCTTTTTTAATCTCATCACTGATGTATATCAGTACTTTTTTAACCATTAAATAAATGAATTTGTCGCAGACAGTTTTCGATATGTAGCTAGTTGTTCCTGACTCCTGGTTTGCATATGTGTTTGGTTAGTAATGGATCAAACTCTGCTATTAATTCCAGAAGCATAATGTAATTTGCACTGTGCTGATCACCAAATTTTTCATTTCTTCCTCTAAAAGCGAGATCTCTAGAAACTAATCTTTTTATTACAGCAACAATCCTCTTTAAAATATTTTTTCAGTAAGAAATTTTTTCGTTAAGTTGGGCAGTTAAGGATGTAGCTCTTAAAGCAAGAATGCAGCATTTATAATTTAGAGAGTTTTCGTGTTGAGCTGCTCGAACTTCTGCATTCTTCTAATCATTGAATCAAATTCTGTCCTATTCTTAAAAGAACCAAAAGCCATACAGGGTACACAATACCAAGCCTTTGTTTTCTAAATAGACAAGCCAATTCCTTTCCTGAACTTGATTGTTCTTCATTTTTCTATAAAATATATTTTTTGGTAAATAACGGCGATGATCGGAATACATTTTCCTGTGAAATCACAGGATCTTTTTGTTCAAAACCATTTCTTGTAATAATATCTCTCGTTAAATCGTTTATTTCCTATAAGGTTGGATCTGTGCTTATTTTTGTAGTTGATTGAATTTTAGAAAATGTCTCAACTACTTCTTTGCTGTCTGACTTAGAATTACTGCCACTTCTGGAAGGTCTTTCGGTGTCAGAATGAGTAGGATGAGCAGGTTTTACTGAACAAATAGGAATGGGTTTCTATAGAATCTTAACGTAATAGTCTAAAAAAACCACTGGACTTGTTTGATTTATCCCTTGAAGTCGAGTGAGAGTCCTCTAAAATCTGCCGCCCTTAGGACACTGCCGCTCCTAGGCCACGGCCTATACAGCTTATTGACAAATCCACCGCTGACTCTTTGAGTAATTAATGTCGTAACTACCATTTCTTGCCATACTTTTTAGTTCTTATTTTATCTCTTCTTGTATACTGTAGACAACTTCTCATGTAGTCTAATTCGATTGTTCTTATTTTGTCCCGAACATTATTTGTAAGTTTCTTCAAACGTATGTCATGATACTTTCCAAAGATATTTATTTTTGTTTCTTTGTTAATATTTTTATTCCATATTGTACAATGCAGTGCTCGAGTTGCTCTTTTTACCTTTATCTTATCCCCTTTATTTATTTGATATTTTGAGCCTAGGTATTAGAATTTTATGCATGTTTTAACCATTAATTCTTAATTCGTTCATCTATCCTCCAATGAACATATATTCTGTTTTGTTAAAGTTTATATTTAACCTCGTAATTTTTACAGCATATACGTCATATCTTTTTCAACTTGCGCAACCATAACTTGATCTGCAAACATGAGGGAAGGTAGGATTCGGTTTATTATTGAAATACACATTCGTCCACATTTCTTGTACCATTCTTCTAGTGCTTTTGATATTACTCAAATCTGCCCAAATCTTATGTTACACGTTAATGAAAAAGTCGAGAAGAATTCGAAAAACTAAATCTTTATAATTTTCATGTTTCCGTAAAGAGTAAATGATACTAGTGAGCACAGTTGGCGTTGTCTCAAAATTTATAGTAGGCGAGGATCATCTATATTGTATCGTATGTGGCAATCCATTAATTTACAAACATTGTTTTTATTTACACTGCATTTCACTGCCACGAGCTTTCGTAGGAGCTTTACAAACCTCTACACAACAGGAGAGTATATGTGGTACCAAAAAACTACAAAAACTAGGTTCAAACAAAACTATAGGTAATTTTGAGATGCGAGGACAAGATATAAACGAATACTTACAGGTATACTTGCTGCAAGTATTACTAGTCATGATCAGAAAAGATTACCCAGATACCACCATAATTTACCACATTACCCTTGTTTTAAATAGTGCCTGACTACATGGTGACCAAGTACATTAATAAGGGACTTCAGATCGAAATAACAATGAAAAAGGAGATACACGTTCTGTCTATTTTTTTGATAGCCTAGCGTAAGTTTTTTAGGCAGAAATCTATGCATCACCGATTGTGCAAGAATTGACATAGAAAACGACTACCGTTGTAAGCCTATCTATATTATTTAAGATAGTTAGGCAGCACTGAAGGCTCTTATAAGACAAAAAATTTCATTTAAACTGGTACTTAAATCCTTTAATCAACTCAATACCCTGTCAAGTTAAAAACGGTTACCTTTGTCTATTCGAGTCTCCTAGCAATCAACTAATGGACTTTCAAAAAACACAAGGACATTAAAATCAGTTCTAATACATTAAAAATATGATAATAGAATCTTACATAAACCAAGCGGCCATACTCTTAACATTCAGTAGCGCACAGCTGAAGACTACGACAGGATTCTTAACTAGACACATTCGTTAGAATTTTTTCTTTTAAAATAATCAATAAGTCTGTATTATACATATTTAAATTGCTTTGAATTTCATTCACACAAAATATCGGAAAGTTTAGTGATGACACTAGTGGTTGGCTATGCGGAAATTTTAAAAAACGGAATTGCATTCACTGTGCAGTTTGGAATGTGCTGGATGATAAAAGATTGTTTTGGAGCAGCAAAATATTACCAGAAGAAGTGAACGAGTACCTAGCTCACGACTTGCACTTATTAATGAAAGGTATCGATTTGGGACACGTCGACTAATAACTAAGAAAAGCAGAAAAGCCTTTTAGGCTGTAGTGCTGTAAGATTTCAACTTGTAAAAGTGGTAACTGTTTAAGGCTTCCTCAAGTATGCGACTTGCAAGATTTAGAATGCACCGGATAACCACAGTCGAAGATGTAAAGAGAGAAACCTTTTAAGAATAACAAAATAAAATTATAATAAAAATTATATCTCGGAGACCATTATAAAATGCAATTAGCGCGAGAAATAAAATTGATTCTAAGTAGCTCGGAATATAATGTTTCCCCGGCAGATTGTACTGCTACGGTAGTTAAGCCACGGCCGGTTTCAAGATGACGGGTTGTTTGTCTAGGTAGTACAGGTGTGAAATTTTTGGAGTCCTGGTTGGTTATGATTGCAAAATAAAAGTGTGAATTGTGGGCTTTACCTGCACTGGGTGGTTGTGCACCCTAAAACGTTGAATTTGTAGGTCTTTCCTAGCGACTGGAAGGGTTCGGTGCGGTTATATGTTAAGCGATACCTTTGATTTGCTGGCTTAATATGCTTATTATTTTTACCTTTTGGAAGGCTTCGGTGCAAGCTTGCGGTTTGGTTAATAGCCCCCGAGTATGACTGGCCTTTTAAGTGGACCTGGCACCGCTAATTTGCCTTTACACAAAAGTTTGTACGGTGTTGCCTCGACTTCTTACTAAAGTAGATGATTCTATACCGTAGATCAATTTTAGGGTATTTGTGGACACCCTGCAATAGCGGGCGGTTTAGGGACAACGTTCTTAGATACTTTAAACGTGGCTGGCTTAGTCTGAATGACCTTCGAGTCAGGAGTGTATTACTCGGTATTACGACAGAGAATTTAAAGTGCTAGAAAATAGTGGCGTCTTATGCAACGACCAAACGCAAATCCGTTGATACAAGACTGAACAAGACAGGCGGCGGGCTATGTTAGAGGTTTTCAAACGCGGTAAACTGCATTACTGGACCTAGAATGCTTATTAACGCAGCACAAAACAAATTGCGGGTGAGTACTAGTGCGTTTAGAAGTAACATTATAACAGATTAATCGGGTAATGGTTTCAGATCAAGTTCAGGCGGTGGTCAATAGTATTTTAGCAAGATATTAAGAGAGTAATTAGATACACGCGGTTAGTCGGGTTTAGTTAAACAATTGACGTAAAGATAATTTCCTTATCATAATCAAGTTACCAAACGTATGATCATTTTTGTGCATCCGGTCAAAAGGCCAAAACATTACTTAATAGGCTTAATAGGCCAAAAACATTACTTAATAAGAGTATAAGTAATACATACAGATGCAAGCAATAGAAGCAGAAATATTGGTACCATATTTTAGAAACCTGTATAGCACAAATAGATTTAGAGCAAGACAAGAACAGCATATGTAAATGAAATATTACCACAAAACTATCAATGAAGCAAACAAATTAAATTTCGTGTTTTTTGAGACATCTACGAATCTTATCGGTCCAGGCTGGATCCCGCAATAGTCACCTAAAACTTTATCAATTACCATCTGATAATGTAATTACTAAGTAATTAGACAGTTGGTTCTAAAACTAATTAAGAATCACAATCTTCGCCGTCAGTTTAACTCCGGTTTTGTAAGTTCCTGGCTACTTTTCTAAATACGTGCTCTGGTTACCAAATTTGGTTTCTGGATTTCTTTGACATAAAGTGATAACGGTATAACTAGCCCCATTAGTACTACTAAAAAACGAAAAATCAATCAGCGTTAGATATATCAGCCTCAACACTAGTAAGCAACTCCCTCTCTAAAACTACCCGTTTATGCTTTATAGCCCAAAATACTAATTTAGGCATCACTACCAAAAAGTTTCACAACTTTAAACGCTGTTCCACAATCATAAGAACGCCACCTCAGTGAATTAACACTCCGGAACAGTCTCAATCAAAGAGAAAGATAAAGAGTAGTACTTCGAAAAAGGCAAAAAAATAAATAACGGAAAGCAAAACTTTTTGGTTCTATACAACGGGAAAAAGGACTTGCCCAACAATATACGTGACGTCAAGTAAAGTAGGTCTAGAAAGCTAATTTCTAAGTTAACAAATTAGAATTACAAATACGACCAATTACTATGTTAAATGCTGAAAGTGAGCGTTATAGAATCAAACAAAAACGGGTTTTGTTCACATGCTACAATTGTTGAGTTTGGAGCACCAAACAAAGAGCCATGAAAGCAAGACATGCCCAAACACACTCAATTCTATTATACAACATTAAATATTTAAATTATTTTAGATCTCAGACAGTGAGAGCACGCTTGAACCCTTAATATTTAAAGGTAGGAATTAAAAAAGAAAAAGAAACTATTAGGTTGTGATAGTTGGCAACGTGATTGGAATTAATTGATTTAGAACCATTAGAAATTCAACCTCATTCTTGTTATTATAAGGGTTCAGCCATGTCCTCACTACCTGGACATCTAAGGTAATTTAAAATCAGTCAAGGACACAATTAACATTATTAAGTATTTAATTAAAGCATTACAGAAATTGAATGCCAAATAACAAAATCTTTTACTCGGCTCTCAGTTATAAACTTCTAGCCAGGAAAAATTCAATATTAAAAAACTTTTGAGTCAGTTTGATCATTTACTATTTAGTTACCGGTTAAAATTAGAAAGTTACTAAAAGAGTGTTGGCAAGATATGTAGTTGTCAAATGAAATTTTAATCTTAAACAGTAACGTCAACTTAAATAAAGTTGAAGCCAATTGAGTAAAAACTTAAGTAATGCCAAGAAATAACTGTAACGACGATTGAATGTTTAAATGCAAATCGTTATCTAAGCGATAACATACACTTGCTGATAAAACCAAGAGTGTGTTATGCAATCTAGGTTATCGTTTAGATAACGATTTGCATTTAAACATTCAATCGTTGTTACAGTTATCTGTTGGCATTACTTAGTTTGTACTATTTGTACGTGTTGCTATTACACGAGATGTGGCATTTCAACTAAGTAACTTCATTCATAATTCAATATAGTAAAATTTTCTTCTTTATTTTACACAAATTAATTAAATGTTGCAATGTGGCAAAATGGGCCCCATTGCTACTAATCAAATTTTATAAAATAATCTTGAAACGTTTTAAAATAATAACTTGTCTAAGAAATTGTAAAGCACCCGGTAAAGCTAAGATAGATTAAGAAATGAAAATAATTGAATGCCGTTTTGGATAATACTGCAAAACTTAAGGTCAATATAAAATAATTAAGTTGAATATAAAAAACTTTAATAAATTTGTAATTTGGATTTCAAAGATGGCGTTTATCAGATCGCTGCCTTAAACGTTATGCCCAACAACATGCAAAGTGCGTGTGTGCTCTATACGGGGATTTCCAGGTATATTAAAATTTAAACTGAGTTATCGAATCTTATTTTTAAAATTATTCAAAGTGTTTAACTAGTTTTCGCGTTATTGCAATTTTAATGAAATTATTAAACCTCGAAATAACGTTAAAAGTAACGTACTTTGTGACTACAAATAACGATAAACAATTTCAATAAAAGTTTTAGAATGTATTTAGTCAGTTATTACACTTTTTGTTATAATACCTAACCTAATTCTTCGTGACGGTTTACAATTAATTTTACAGCTCATTGCGGATTGTTTGCCCCATAACCACACAAATCGTAAATAAAATTTGGAGTGCCGTTATGGTTATATCGTTTGATTTGATTTCCTACTGCGCTTGCGCACGAATAACTATAATTGCGGAAACTGCTATTTTAGATAACTAAACAATAATAATGCGTTTGCTGTAATAGCAACAATAAGATAACTATCATTTAATTGTTGATTCATAGCACTGTTCCTTTAGTATGCGAATCCGTAGAGAAAAAGAAGGGTAAAGTAGAAACGTCAAGCCTTTTAGTTTTTAATTCTATAGAATTAACTTAAATAAGAAACATAAACTGTCCTATCTATCAAATAAAATATGGTTGAACTGAATAACTACTTAGAATTATGACAGGAATATATTTACATGTGTTTTTCCACTTTACCCTGGACTTAAGGATAAAATGGAAACTTGGACAGAGTAAATTAAAATAACTAAGGTTGTCATTGTTAGAAACACTAGAATATTAACATAAAATATTACGATTGTGCACAATTGTTACACGCATGAGTTTAAACAAAGTTCTCAATTCTCATACACACCACACTGAATCTATTCTTCACTTGGCGGTCCTTTAAATTTTTTCCCGCATATAATGCCAAACGTTTCTTTAATGTTCCTTTTTTGGACCTTATTTCTAGAATTCCTTCGTGTCTTTAGACCTACTCTGGCACAGTTGATGTGAATCTCGTAGAGAAGCCCAACTAGTCCAAGTATGTATACAGGAAAGTGCTGCCAACTTTTCCACTCGACCCAAAGTTTCTACTTTGCTCTACTATCTTCTACAAGTTCAAGTCTTAAACAACTTTTGGAATTATCAATGAAGTTACCTTAATGCAATTGCATTTTCATACGTGTTAGGTTACACAAATCGACCATAGATGTCGCAACACTTTTTTTTGAATTACCTTAATCCAATCCGTTAATATTGATCTGTATTTCTGCAGCATCAATGTTGAGTCCTATACTTGAAATTCAAATCTACCGCCAATATGGAAGTCACGATGGAAAGCCATGTTTGAAATTAAAATCCACCTCTAATAAAATAGCATATCTTGTGCGTCATCAACCTGTTGACAACTACAACTTAATTAGGTGTTTGGTTTTCCCTAATGAGGTGAGAGGTAAAGAAGGTTAATTTAGTGAATGCGAAACGTAATTAGCCATGGCCTAATTGGGTAACTACTCTTTGCCTAATTATACTTATAACCTGCAGTTTTCTTGGCGATATATGGCAGTAGTTGACTTATTTTTATCAACTTTGGAGATAAAACCCCATACTCAAAAAAAAAAACATTTAAAAACAAAATTTTTATTCAATTTGTAATATAACCTTTTTTTTACATAAATATAATAGTTTACCTAAATTACTGTAATCGCAAAATGTTACGTAAGCGACGAAACCCTTATTGACAAATTGATAAAATCATGCAATATTAAAATAATTACAAAAAGGACAACCCTCTAACTAAATTGAGTTTAAATTTAAGAAAAAAACGAACTAGAAATTAAGTAAATATTTTGCATTTTACTGAGATTATTGTTTAAAATGTAATGTTACATTTTGATATGAAATGGATGTATATTACGTGATGTAATTACTGGAGGTTTGAATTTCTCTTCCTTAATGAATGTATCTCCTTTATTATTACTTTTTGTTAGAAAATTGCAGTGGTGGTGGGTGTAACTTTGTTATACAAAAGCTCAAGCTTATGCACATTAAAGTTTCATGTGATGCATATTTTATAATTAATTCTCTATTTTTAGTTAACTTTGCAAACATAATTGAAAAAAATGTACCTTGTTGTACTAGAAAAACTAATAAAATTAAATTCGAACTCAATAACTCAGAAACTTGACCTAACGACAATAAAAATAAGTTTTTGGGAAATTGTATTTTCAAAAGCTTGTGCGCCTGATCACATAGACAAATTTGCAATCTATCGTAACTTAAACAGAGCTTTAATTTTTATTGTGAGCTTTAGTATATCACACTTTGTTTGATGGAAATTTTGTGTTTAAATAAATTGTAATTAAACAATAACAATTCTGGTAACAGAGGTTTTATAAAATTGCATTTGTTTTGCTTATTTAGCTTTTAACCATATGTAAAATCAAGTTCTCATAATCATTTTAATTAAGACGAAGTTTTACGAAGTTACAACCAAATCCAAGATGTTACTAAAATATGTACAATTTTTTTTAAAGAAAAAGGTTTTGTGTATTTTATTTATAAACATAAATATTTATTTTGTTACTATGTCCAACCATAACTTTTGTTTTAATTTGATGGGTATAAATTAAGTAATGTTTGCAACGAGCTTTCCAAAGTAATTTAATCTGTAAGTATTGCTTTTTTGGGAGCTGTCAATATAATAGTAGTTATTTATAATTAATTCTTTTTATAACTAAAGTTGTTGGTTTAATTTAAAAAAAAATAAGTTGTTTTACTTATTTAATGTATACAAGGTGGCTTGACATATTGAAATTGATTGAAAAAGACGGTAAAGGAAAACAATGGTTAGAATCATATTTTGTACAAATCATAGCTACTTAAGTTTGAATGGTTTAGACAATGTTATGTTTGAAATAATAACACTATTCTGGACTTCCATTGTCTATATTTTATTTTAATAGAATAAACACAACGTTTCAATTTTTCAAATTCACAATGGACAAAGAAAGGGAATACTCACTACCATTCTTGGACGTCCTCGCAAAAAGAAACAATGAGGATATTGTGACATCAGTTTACAGAAAGCCAACTCATACCAGCCAATATCTGAATTATGACTCCAATCACAGTGGAACAACAAATAAAGGGATTATTAAATCTTTAGTTGACAGAGCTCACAGACTATGTAATATAGAGGTAGGACTACAAGAAAACATCAAGAACATCAGAAGAGACCTTAAACAAAATAACGAGTGGTAGAAACTGCTCTACAACTCTCTAAGAACCAACCAGCCATGACCGAAGAGAAACCCAAAACACTACTCAGCATTCCATATGCCAAAGGATTATCTGAGAAAATAAAACAGATAGGAAGAATTTATTATATTAACACGGTATTCAGATCATCAAGAACTATTAGTAGCATGATCCCCAAAACTAGACCAGACAATAGTCGTGACTCCAAGAATTGCATCTACGAAGTCCCATGTGAATGCGGCCAGTCATACGTAGGGGAAACTAAAAGACCCTTAGATATTAGGTTGAAGGAACATAAAACCCATACGCAGAGAGGAGAGACTTTGAAATCCGGCATTGCTCAACACTCCTGGAAAACATCACAAAAATGAAATGGTCTGAGGCAAAATTATACACCGAGAAAAGCACTGGTACAAGAGAAAATTTAAAGAAGCAGCGTTTATCGAAAACAACAAGAATGTCTTTAGTCAACCCAGCGTAGAGATTAACAATGTGTGGAAACCCTTAATTAGACGTCCTGACTAATCTTAGTTTACGGTAACGTCCCCCCTTCATTAACTTTGTACACTTGATCGTTTCACTAACTTTGTAGCAGTATATAAGTTACAGTAGTCTTTAGGTTTGTTAGTATTCACCTGAAGACGATTGCAGATTCAATAGCAATTGAAACGTTGTGTTTGTTCGATTAAAATAAAATATAAACAATGAAAGTCCAGAATAGTGTTATTATAGCTACTTAAGTAATGCAAAATGTTTCAACACACCCTGTGTGATTTATTAACTTTTATAAAATTAAGTAAACAAAAGCAGTAGAATATAGATAAAATCAGTTAAGCTTGCGTATATATTTTATTATAATTATTTTGTTACAATTCTCTTAATTTATGCGACTGCTTTAAATTTATGTCGACACTTAATTAATATTTTGACATTCCTAATTTTGACGTTTTGTTTTGTTTGTTTGTTTAATATCCCTTGTATACGTAACTGTATTTAACTTTATTTCTTTTCACGAATTCAAACAATAGTACATATTAGGCGTTTATTAACTACATAATTTAAGAAATGAATACAAAAAAATAAATAAAATGAGCGACATTTGATTAAATGTACCATAATTATATGTTATCGATAATACAGAAACCTATATAAAAAGATCATACCAACGTTGACATACATTTATGAAAAATTGATTCAGGCAGTCTTATATGATTTTTACTATGCAAACTGTTATTGTATTTTACATTACAAGACCAGTGGAAGACGAGTCAGTTACCTTTTTGAACCAGAAAAAACAGTTACCTGGCGTGTCTTATACAAAGTGTTTAAAAAATACTTTTAAATGTTTGGCCCACTTATAGATCTCATCAGTACAAACAAAAAAGTAAAAATACACATAAATCCAAAATCAACCGTTTCCTAGATACAGGTAGTTTTGAAATTAAAATTACTAAGCCCAGTTGGAGGGATTTCTCGTATTTATCGCGTCAGCTATGGAAATAACAAAACAAAAAATTTGTTTGTTTCTGTCAGTTTAGTTAGCGCATTTGTTGTAATCATTGTGTGGCCGTCACTTTTAGTGTTATTGTTGCTATTGAAGTCGTTGTTGCTGTTGCTTATTGTTGAAATTTTCAAATATGCCGGAATATACCAACGCAGAAATGGCAGACATGCATTTCATGTATGGCAAGGCCGATGGAAATGCTAATGAGGCCTTTATGCCAAAGCATTCCCAAACTGGGTACTTCCGTGTACCAAACTTTTTACAAATTTACATCAACGTTTATCCGAAGTTGGATCGTTTAAATCAAGGAACGGTGATGGTGGTCGACCTAAATCAGTTTCTACTCCCGAAGCAAAACTTAACATTTTAAGAAGAATTGGAAGAAAATTCCGGTACTAGTGCTAGAAGACTCTCTACTAAGATAAATATTAATTCTTCCTAATTTGGAAAATATTACGAGCAGCAATTGCACCCATACCATATTCAAAGGGTACATGCTCTTACTGTGTCTGATTATGCCGCACAACTGGTGTTTTGTCGAAGGATGCTGACAAAAGTTGCGGAGAACCCAAATTTTGTTACGGAAACTTTATTTACTGACGAAGCTGGTTTTACAAAAAATGGCATTTTTAATTTCCAGTCAAACAAGGACCAAAGCACCAACACAGAAATATAGAAGAGTTTAGACAAAGCACAGGAAACAAAATTTAGAAAAAGGAAGAGAAAAAAAGTTTAGTAAAGATATATAAAGAGAAGATAACAAACCAAAACAGTAGAAACAAAGGACAAACTAAAACAGAAAGATACAGTACATATAGTACTTCGGCTAGATAGTAAGCCGCTCATTATCAAAAAAGAAGTCACTCCAGTAACCCTGTCCTAACTTGCCCTTCCAACTACCCTATAAAGAAGCAATGCCTTCCCAGTCAGTAGTTCTAGAATGACAGCAAAAAGTTGTCGAGTAGTAACCCCTCGAGCACCGCACAGTTCCTCAACCCTAATCAAAAAAATCAGTAAGATACATAGAGCTGTCTCCAAAAAAGGTGACATTCCACTTAGCAATAGAGAATGGCTTCCCATGGCCGTAGGAAGTCGACTCGGAGAAACTAGATCCCCATCCGGTTTGGAATCAAACAAAGACAGAATAGCGTTATCCTGAACTAAAGTGCCACTAGTCGTTTTTGGACTAGACGTTATAATCGTAGATATAGAAGAGACTGGTCTGGTCCTTCTTAACTTAGCGTCATAGTTTTGTTTCAAATTAGGTTAAGTCAACCCATGTTTTCGTTGTTTGAAGGTTTCGTCTTCTGTGGTGGTAGTCATCTTCAGGCAACTTCGTTCAATGTGTGGGGTTGACATCGCAACCCATTCTACATCCGCGTATTACGTATGTAGTAAACGCGGAAACAATAACAAACAATTGCAAGTTAGCAAATGCAAACTCAGCTTTCGTAACGGCCTTGCTTTATCACATTAACCTACTTTGCATGTATAAAACGAAGTAGGTACAACAACACAAATAAGTTCGGCAGTTTGGCAAAGAAGTACGGTTCAACAGTTCGTCTCACCAGTTCAGTTCGGTTCACCAACTCGTCAGTTCAACACACAGTCCAGTTCGCCATCAATACGGTGAAATTCATTCCGGGCCACCGTCTTCCGCACGACACACAACACCGGAATATCAGGTGACATCGCATAGCACGTAGTACGCCGATTACTACATGCTGACAACGACGTTTCCATTCATTAGTAGAATTAGTATAGCTCGACTACGCTATGTATAATAATAAACGCTGCTGAATTCTAATCGAACGCACCCCTTTCTCTGATTCCAAACCGGTGTTTAGAGTAATACACCCTAAACGCCACAAATGTGTAGGTATAGTAAGCTAACGCGTTTGAAAACAGACGTAGAGAAATCCCCCATCAAAATCGACTAAAGTCTCTTGGAGCTCCACAAAAATAAAGTGGTGACTGTAGTACTAAATAAGGTTTAATTGAGTTCAAGTTTCCAGAACACTTCTGACTGATATACGCAAATATTCAACTTTACCTTCCGGATCCTAACCGCGTGATTCGAGTTCAAAGGTCAATGCATCATAGGTGTATCTTATTCAAATGAATGCATGTAGGATTTGCTAGGCACTTAATATTTGCGTAGGATTATTTCAAATATTTTGTATGTTTATCTAAAATAATTAACAAATAATTTTCTAAGATATGTTTTTTATATATAAAAGTGTTACATTTAAATGTTTAATTAACAATCTTTACTAATATTTACATATTTTGTTCTGTTTGGAAATTTTTCTTAACCTACGACGCTTCCCATGAAGTTAGTTAGCCGAGTTGGATACAAAATTGATTACGTGTATTGACTTATTGAATCTTACCGAACTAAACCAATAATTAAAATCAATATCTCCATTAACCACAGTAACAAATTGTAAGTGGCAATGAAATGTATGTATGAAATGTAACGGTTACTGGAAATGCTCTGTTGTTATTCATGTCCTTTAGTGCTGTTATATGCCTAGAACTTATTGTACTTTATTTGATAAAAGTGTTACTGCCAGACAATTAGAGAGTCCAGTTGTCGCCCATACCTTTTGCTATGTCATTGTTTAGTAGATGCCTTTAGAATAAATTTTAAATTCCTATTCTGCGTCTGTATAATCTCGAAGAAACGCATCTTACTTAGATCACATGTTTAATTACATAACACTTCGCTCATTTTATGCTTTTTTCTGAAGGAACATCTAAATTTAGACTTTTTAAGAATAAGTGAGCAATTCCCCAAGCAGTTGGTGTTTTACGAACGAAAAATATACATCTTACGCTTAATGTATAAATCACGATGTAAACGATACACTAAAAAGTAAGAGAAAAAAAGAATATATATAAATTTACACCAAAGCAAACTTTCCATATCTACCTTCGCCAAAAGATAACATAATAAACAATTTTACAACCCCCACAAATACATACGTTACATACAAAAGCAAAAACATTTTACATAGTTTTGCATGTAAAATTAGAGCTTTTTGTACGGTTTCCTGAAGTTCATAAATATTTGAGGCGAAAATCGTTTTTCGTAGGACGTTCGCTGTCTATTACTTTTTTTTAGTGGGCTTCAAGGAGATGTTAAAATGTGCATTTATTAATTTTGTATTGCAGAAAACGTAGCGTCTCCGAATGTCTGAAACTGAAAATAACGTCAGTAACGTAGAATGATTGGGCACGCACGTTCTCTGCCTATCCGTTCTCATCCGAGCTGTCACTAAAGCTTACAGCAAAAAACTGGGGGTGACTCTAAATTAACCTCTCCACTGCGTCACACATATAAATCATTAGTCGAAGTTGAGTACGTCAAATTTATCTTGTTTCTAGAGTTAGTAATACGTATAACCGATTAGAGAGGATATAGCTGATACTCTCCCTCTTTCATTTTATTAAAAGCCAATATACAATAACATAATAATTCAAAAGGCTGTTAGTAATAATACTAAAGCCTAAAGCATAAAATTTTGTTTGCAAGATGTCGCTTTCATTTTTTTATTTGATATTATAAGAGCTCAAGACGTCGCCGAAGGTTTTCATTTACACGAAAAACCAAAGATGGTTGAATTTAATTACACGTTGTAAGAAAGATGGTTTATCTAAAAGCATTATCACATGCAACTACATTGCGCCTTATTTATAGCCAGGATATCGGGTTGCTAACTTAACCCGTACAATGAAATGCAACGGTAAAACTTTATCTAAATAGTGCAGCCCGGTTTAAACATGAAATTATTTAAAATTTGCATTTTATTACATCCAACCCTAAATTCAGTACCCACCCGCAATTACACAAATGCAACTTAAACTAATTAAAAAAGTTTTGTTTGGTTCCACTTTAAACTACCATAACCAATATCAAAATCTACGCACCTATAATTTTCTCGCCGTTTTGCAAACACGCAATTTTTTTCGGCTAACGATAATCATTTCAATGAGAAAAAGCAAAAATGTGTTTAAAATTTAGATAAAATTGTTGTAGAAGCAGACCTAAAATTTAATCAAAAATTATTATAATTTTGCGTTAGCTGTTCTCGCAAGCTTTGCGTAAATTCTAATTTATCTTAAATATGAAACTTTCCTTATTATGTAAGAAAATCTTAATCTACGCTTGCGTACATATTATTTAATCTCGGGTTCAAAGCGAAAAAAATTTGCCACGTTGTATTTTTATGTTGGTTTCAAAAATGAGTGTTGCTTAAAATGTTTTAGTCTGTGTGTATTTCATTTACTACGAATATTTAGGGTTTGGTTAGACCTCAGTCAATAGAGCAAATAATAATTAAATTTTTGATAAATATAATAGTAAGATACCGTCTGTGCTATGTAATTGTAAATAGTATAGTATACTACTTTATAGTCATATTATATACCGAAAACAAATTATCATTTTCTCATTCTTTTTTTAGTCGAGTAAAAATTAATGATGCAAAAAGGAGTTGCACAGGATAAAAATACAAACAAAATCAGCGCTAACTCGTCTCGATCGGACAATAATTTTCCGAGAAAAATCAGAAAAAGTGGAATATTTTCGTTTCTCTTCAAAAAGTCGTAGATCGGTGATTTTTTTACATGTAGTGTAAATCTTTCGAGAAATAGTAGAGACTTATTGTCTGCAAAACCTTAAAATTGTCGGGCAGTTAGTTTATGCATAATTGCGATTTAAATTTTTAATGCAATATCTTCAATCAAAGCTGAATACTTGCGTGATGGTCCGATTGTTAGAAATGAAACATAGTTTTGAACGTGAAATCGTAAGAAACAAAACGCATATTCTAATTTTTTCGATAAAATAATATTGAATACGCAAAAAATCCATGCAAAAATCACTATTCAATTAATTAATTAAAATCTAATTATAAATCTCAGTCACGGCCAACAATTGTTAAATGTACTTAACAAACACTTCCTGCTACTTATTACCATTCCTACGTCGTGACAAAACGAGGTACAGCCCGCACATTCTTTTTAAGATGAGTTAAAAATTAAAGAATTGCGTTAATTTAAACAAAAATTATAGAAAATAAAATTTCTAACAAGTTTTCTTTTTAGAACTTTTATCGTAATTAATATTGATATTGTAAAAACTATTACAATGGAACCAATTTGATTCCTATTCTTCCTTTTGCGTAAATAAGCCCAAACAAAAACATGCTTACATTAAAAGAAAAGATAAAAATTGTTAATGTTTTGGACAAATAAAAATTGTCAGCTTGCGCTTTAACATCTACATTCAAGATAGGAAAAACACAAGCTACAGATATTATCAAAAATAAAGACGATATTAGATTTAAGTGACAATCTAAAATGAATGTAAATTAAAAAAAGGTTTTTTGAAAACGAAAGCGCTGAATATAGACAAAGCGTGTTTTGAATGGTTTTCACGAGCTAGAAGTCAAAATATCCCCATATCTGATCAGTTAGTAAAGGCAAATGCTAAAGAAGTAGCGCAACAGTTTGTATATGAGGGATTCATGACGTCAGATGGGTGGCTTCAAAAGGAGCGGAAAAAACATAATGTCGAGCCTTTAAAAATTTAAAAATTCAAACAAGAAGGCTTGGATGACACGAGAAATTATGAGTGGTTATTACAGAAAAATAGAAATTTAAAAAACAAATTACTCTATTTGTTGATAATGCTGGATCTTATACTCGTAAGTTAAATAAAAAAATGTCAAAGCTATTTTTTACCGCCTAATTGTACTTCAGTTTGTCAACCCTTAGACTAAGGAATGATACGTAATTTTAAGTCTCTTTTTAACATGTTTTGTCAAAAATGGAAAGCGTCAAATCTGTATCAAAACTATCAAAGAGTATCACTGTATTAGACGCTTTATATTTCATGAATACTGTTTGAAATCAAATAACTTCTACAACAATTCAAAATTGTTTTTGCAAAGCGGGATCCAAGAAAAACGAACAAACTTCAACAGAATTCAAACCTGAAAATGGCATGCCTCTTTTTACACTCTTTGGATTATTGAGAAGTGCTCATGAGATTGGTTTAAACAACGACCTTGAATTAGAAGATTTTATAAGATTAGATGAAAATGTGTTAACGGATGAATATACTAGATATCCAGTAAATGATAGAGAAAAAAAATAAAAAGAAGAAGATGATAATGAAAATGGTAATCAGATGGACTCAGAAAACGAAATTCAAACAAAGAACGTGGTAAATTTTGATGAGGATGCTCTGCGAATTATTGATAGTTTGAAAAAAATTTAAATGATGATTTCATACCATTTCAAACCATCAAAAATTTAGAAGGTCATTTTTAAAACTGTCTTCTACAGACAAAGGCAACAAGTTTGCGTCAATCAAGTATTATAGACTTGATTCAGTAAAAAGTAAAGCTTTTGCTAGTTCTATATTATCTTGGAGTACTTCTTGTATAAATTACATATTTACGTGTACAATTTTTAATACATTTATGTACCTAATCTAAATAAATACAAACTTCAAGTTTGTAACGTTCGAAGTGTAAACGCTCCTCCTGTTTACACACTCCTTAACCCAATTTTGCGAGCATTAGTTTGTATTGGTTTCCGGCGTTGATAACTTGAAACTGTCCACGATTGGTCCGCTGCATTTGAACGCTTCCGGAACGCTTGTTCTGAATCAACCGTTCACGAGGGAGAAGATCAACCTTCATCTGAAAATTTCCTCGCTTGAAGGGTAATCAGGCCGATGGTAAAATATATGATACCGCATAAAGTGGCTTTTAAAATTTGCTAAAAAGTTGTGCTCCACGTGAACTGTTCTATAAGCACGTCCTGCATTTTTTAGGCTAGGGGACGCTTTACATCAGAGAGGGTGGTTTATGTCTCCCTATTACGAATATATTCTCTTCCGGTTGTTCCTTCGTCAACTTGTACGGCTATTGCGGGTCTACTCATGGCTTTTGGAGGCGTTGTGCCGAAATAGCTACCCACGAATACTCTGTCAGATTCGCAGACCACGGTGGAGGCTCATTCCGAACCGTTAGTACCATTGAGAGCAAGAGTAATACTCCTACTGCTGCGTGGAAGGTCAGAGGTTTTAATATCTTTTTAATTGCGCGTAAACCTGCAGTCGACCTATCACTCAAGTAGAAGTCACCCCTTGACACCAACTATCAGGCGCGAACGTAGAAAATTTATTGCGGATTATTTGTCGCTCGAATGTGTAATTGCATAATATACCTGGAACGTTAACTAGTTATAGATAAGAGTATTTAATACCTACGTGGTGTATAAGTCGTGTAAGAATTTAAACCTCAATCTTAATTAAGCCGAACGCATTTAGTTCCATTGACTTTCCGGTACGAGCTCGTTCCCCGACAGGCCAAATTGAACAATCGTTTAAACTTCGCGGTGACTGAATTAGTCTTAAAACTTCCCTTACACGTCTTCCTTAAATTCATGTAATCTGTAACGTTACTCAGTACTATAAATCGACACATTCTAGGTTAAGTTCACCATAGGCGTACCTTCAGTACGCGAAATATCAATTGCATATACGTGACAGTGGCGTAGCAGTGGTAAATATTTGGGTAATTCTCTTTACTTTAACTTGTAATTCTATGTAACTCTAGTCATTTTCGTGTTACCTGAATGTTTAATGCTGTACGTTACCCGTTTTAGCTCGTGTGTATTTGTAATACATCTGTCTATTTAATGCTGTGAACTATCACAAATTCGTTTGTGTATTGGGGTGAATAAATATTGTGTGAAGGTTTCTCTGACTTTATGTCGAATTCTTTCGTGATTTGTTTCCCTTTTTCTGTATATTCTGCTGCGGACAGTTAGCTGCTGACCTTTGGTTCTGGGTCAGATTCTTCTCTCCAGCGTTACTCGAACCTGGCGCCCTACTTTTTTAATTTTTTTTCTATAGGTTCTAAGAATAACGTTGACTTTCCTAACCCGCACCCTACTCTCCACTGAGGGGCATACTTTCTTAACAACTGACCGTAACAAGTTGATACATTATTCAGTTTTTTTTAACCGGACATTTCTCCGGACGAAAATATGAGAACCGTATGTGTCCGCTTACGAGAGCATTTACTCTAGTGTCATACCTCAGTAATTATTTATCAGATCAAAAAAACAGTTTAAACAAAAGTTGTTTATAATTAAATTATAAACAACTTTTATTTGAAAAAAATTGTAAACTAACATTTTCGTAAATATTTCAAGATTAATTATTTTGGTTAACGGCTATTTTACTTAATAGATTATGCCCAAAATTTAACCAAATTTAACCATATTCTACCTTATCCTCTACCTTATTTAAAATCTATTAATTTATGTTACTTTCGTTATCAATTATGACATACATTCTTCGATACACCGATTTCACTTTATTTTTACTTTTCATACCCAGACCTTACAAAGTCTAGATTAATAAATTAACGACATCAATATAAAATATTTAATTTTACACGGATTGTTTGATGACTTACCTATTGCTCCATGACTTTAGTGGAATTTCTACGAATTAGTCACTCTAGCACGTAAAGTTTTATATTATGATTATTTCGCAAATAATTGATTTATGGATCAATTTTTCTCTACAGTATAGGCAGTCGTGTTTACACTAATGCGTTTGAATATGCATCTTCATATTAAACAGTAGGGATTTTAGTTGTTTGGAATTGCCAGTTCCGATGATTTGTAAGCATTTGCCAAAGTTACACTTTATTTCCATTTTACTGACGGCCGCGAAAAAGTGTGTATAAAAAATGCTGTCTAAAAAATTAAACAATTAGACATGTGCTTTGTAATATCGATTGAAGTAAAATTATCCCATTCAAAGTAGGGAATAAATCTTTGATTACGGTTTCGGTGTAAGTACCTTTTTTACTTTCCTTTGTTTTAATAAAATATTTGCTCTTACGAGTTCTATTAATTGCAGGCACCTTTTTTTCTTTTTGGTCTTTTTTTGTCGGTTTTCCCATTTTGCTTATTCTGATAGTCATTGCAGACGTACTCCGTTTTAATTAGTCAATGGATATTTAATTATGGTGATGCTGGCAAGAATAATAATCTGATAATTCTAACTATCCAAGTGGATCTGGTATCACACCACCGTAGGAATTTCAGCCTACCTTCTTTGGGTCAAGGCCGCCACTTAAGATAAGACGTTTATCTAGTCTTTAGTAAACAGCCCAGCAACCGTTATCAACGGAGTCCATTTTGGTGTTTCTTTTTTCTTCATTGTAGAAGACTTTCTAGTTATAAAAGCTAAGTTTCTTTTATGCACGTCATTCATAAATTTTTTCGCGTTCTATGTATACGTACCGTGGTCGTGAGTTTAATAATGTACCTTTTTTGGAGCTGTAGGTATAAATACGTTTGAACTTAAAAGATCTTTCAAGTACCTAATTAATTTTGTGCGTTTTAAACTATTTAAATAATCGGCCAAGGTCCGGTACTCGTCGTAATTGTTGTTAAATACCTTTTGAACAATATTTGTCGCGTGAATCGCTTGCAGGGATACTCGGTGCTACGACTGTCAAATACGCTAATCTATTTGTTTGTGCCTCGTACCTTAACTTGCTATCGTGAATTGTTATTATCTGATAACGATATTTTGCTATTTATTTCAAATGATATTATCTATTGTTGTGTCTGTGTTTTCTATGTGTGTTAATTGAACTCTAGTCGCTATAAAAATATATATATTTCTATTCACGTACGGTTTGTTTTAATGTTTACGACTTCCTAGTGGCTCTAGATATTTCTTATACGTAATCCTAGATGGCGTCTTATGAATTTTTTGAGCAGTGTAGAGGCCTTCATTTCAAACGATTCTCAATCAACCAACGACCACTTCTAATTAAGAAGAGCTGCCGGCCAGGCCTTCTACTACTGCTATAAATTTATTTTTAGTTTGTTTTACAAATAAACCGTAACAACGGCTTGTTATCTTAATTTTTTGTTTAAATAATTATATATTTCTATGGTTTAAAAATTATACAAAGCTGACATAATTTTTTAAACATGTTCTTTGATTATTATAAATTTTTGTGAATGCTGTACTTATTTATTTTTGATTTTTGATCAATGAATAGTGGCACAAAAAAAGCACTCACATATAATCGGGCGCGAAACGTTTCAAAAACTTCTTCAACATTATACAAAAAAATGCTACTATTACCATGCTGCTATCTGGATGATGTTTTATTCATGTTTCACGGACACTTCAAAAAGATAATTAATTATTTTTTAGTTTTTGACCCTTTTATTATAAATTATTTTGCAGATCAGTCCAATTGAATATTGAATATGTTACCCTAATTCGTCTTTCAATTGGATGTAATTCTTGAAGTAAATGTTACATATTTTATTTCTGACCGGAATATTATAAGGATATTATAGATTCTATAATCTACCGTGTCAGCTACTTCAAATATATCTTGTATTTTTTTTGATATACGGTTTCACTTTTCGATGGAATTAATAATTCTCTTGTTTTTTCAACTTCTTTCAAAAATCTGCTCCATTATATTTGGGGTAGAAAACACGTTTTTAACGCAAAACACAGCTTAATAACAAAGTTCTGTTTATAAACAAGTAACATATAGCAACAACCTAGCAACAAAAACTCTTATAATCAATGGTACCCGATTCAAATATACTGGGAAGGTAATAAATTGGTAAATTTTTCTGTTTTAAATATTAACAATATTTTATTGAAATCCATCAGAAATAAAATTATCTATGTACCATAGGAATTAATGAGCTTTAATAACCTCAGGCAATTGCTGTCTCTCGGGCCGGAAGCCCTCTGGACGCGCAAAACATTGTCATCGGTAATTAAGGCCCTTATAATTCCCTTTGATACATAAATAACTATAATCTTCTTTTACATCAACCACTTTTATTCTTCTTCAGGTCAGTCTACTTCTCACCCTGATCCAAGCCAACCAATTCCATATACTGCTAACTTATATTACTCTTCTTATAACAACTTTTATTTATGTTTTAAATTGGATTTTTTTTTAAATTTAAGTTTCAATGTTCATTATCATTTTTTATTTTATTTATTTCCGAAATTTTACATGTAAAATTAAACATCATCCACAATTTAACTAACTTAATCTACACAACATACACTTTATTTAAAATATATCAATTATCAATTAACAAAGTAAATATCTCTCATAATCTAAATGGCCTTGACACTATTATTATTACATTGAGATTTTCTATTATTAAATTTATAAATAACTTTGTAAACTAGAAAGATCTTTCAAAGTACCTGATGAATTTTTGTGCGCTTTTAATATATTAAAATAATCGGCCAAGATCCGGTATGCTTCGTAAGTGGGGTCAGATACATTTTGAACAATATTTGTCGCGTGAATCACTTGCAGGGGATTTATCGGTGCTACGACTGTCAAATACGCTAACCTATTTAGAGGCGTTTGTGCCTCGTATCTTAACTCGCTATCCTGAATGGTTATTATCTGATAACGATATTTTGCTATTCATTTTAAATAATATTATCTATTGTTGTGTCTATGTGTGTCTATATGTGTTAATTGAACTCTAGTCGCTAAAAGAATATACATATTTCTATTCACGTACAGTTTATTTCTGTGTCTACGAGTTCCTAGTGGCTCTAGATATTTCTTATACGTAATCCTAGGTTGCGCTTTATAAATTTTTTGAGCAGTGTAGAAGCCTTCATTTCGAACGATTCTCAATCAACCCACGATCACTTCCGACTAAGAAGAGCTGCCCGGCAGGCCTTCTAGCAACTACAATATATTTAATTTTTAGTTTGTTTACAAATAAACCGTAACAAATGGTTTACATGAAAGTGTTATTAACAATGCAGCAAGAATAATAAACTCTATTTACAATCAACTTCAAAATTCATCCGATCCATCTACGGTGTACAAATAATTTACAAATGTGGGTGGATTTAAATAAACTAACATTGTGGATTGATTCTAATGCGCAGAATTGCTACTAGGATGATGATCACAAAAAACAACTTAAATAACAATTAAATTCATTATTTTTTTACTTCAAGTAAAACGCATACATTTAAACGGTCGAGTAAGTTAGGATGTAAGCATTTTCATAATTGAGCCATTGTTAATGTATACATTTGCATCAAATAATACAGTTTCTGAGTGCTGAAAACTGTTGGAATCAATTTTCAAGCACAAGTGCAATACTTATGATGTTTACAGAATTAATTGAATGCGCCATAATGCAATATCGAATACAAAGCACATTGCCTTTGCTTGATTTGCATTTGCATGCACAAAAAGCGTACCCTGTTGACTTTGAACCATTCTACACAATAATTTCAATCTCTTTAAACAAAATGTACGCAAACAATTTTAATTAAATTTTAACACTATACCACAATATACTACAGTAAATTGTTAAATAATAAAGTTTAAACATTTAAAACTTACTAAAAAATCAATAAATCAGTAATTTTACGATAAAATTAAAGATTTTCAAAAATACCTTCTTAAAATTTTATTTTAATTTGTATTTGAATTGAATAGTAAAACTTAAAAATATTAATTATTTAAAGTTGTTATCTTTGTAGGTGGTGGTAGAGTTAAAAATAACGGTCTAAAAATTACATATAGGTCGACGTTTTGCCTAAACCTGTGAGAGCCTTATTGAGGCTAAAAATTTTATTAGAAATTAGAAAAAAAATGTACATAATCGAACAGTAACGTATGTATAAAACTAGCCTGAGAAAAAAAATTTTGTAAAAAGATTTTTATATGACTGTTAAGAAGTGTACAAAATACGCAAGATAACTAATTAAATTACAAAGTTTACAACAATTCTATTAGATCTAAGTATTTCACCCCATCTGAATAACAAATATTATGCATTTCCACTAGTAACTGAATTCTATGTGAACAACTTACCCGCTTTCTGGGCTTGACGTCAACTTAGTGCAATCCGGAAAAGGAAAGTAGATCTTACTTCTTTTTTAAGTGAGTCGTTAAACAGTAACGTATCAGTAACTGAGTCCCCGTGAAGTGAACTGAAACAATCTGAGATTTGTTACGTTGTAACTTTTATTTTATCTTTTAATAATTCTCTATTACATTTTATTTATTTATTTATTTATTAGTATGGTACATTATACAAACATTGTATTGTAATAAAGTGTTATGTATTGTGCCCCAGAAGATCAGTATAAACCTGTATAGTGTGGTGACGAAACCATGTTCAATAGTGGACTGGTTCGTCTTGTTTCAAAGTGTAGGAAAACCACTAAAACCTAAACATGTCAACCTATACCCACCTTAGTATTTACATGTAATAATATTCATTCAGTGTGTAAACATTATAAAAGGTATATTAGAACGTAAAAATAACAGCACAGCCATTGCATGACCACATATAATGTACCTGTTCATTAAACGATTTTAATGTTAAGCATTTTGTACAGAAACTGTATATATTTATCTTTGATTTACTTCGTATATGTGTTCTGCATTTATTTATATCTATGGAATGCATAGTATTCAATATTCTCTAGTAGCGCAACCGCACCAGCGCGCCAGCGTCCTTATCGCAAAGAATGCATGTTTGTAAACCCTGAAACTTTATTTTTTATTTTTACGTAAACGTAATGTTTTTTTCATTATTAGAAAGACCTAAAAATTATTTTAATAAGTTTAATTTTGTTAAAATTTTCCTTATTTAACTGAGTTATTTTGCTTTAAGGTCTTTTAACTTTTTCCCTTAACCTTGGGTTTTTGACATTTTATCTTACAGTTTTGCCTTCTTCGTATTAACTACATTTCGCATCATCTATTGTGACAGAAGTGAAACTGTAGCTGTTTTTTTTGTATATCACTCATGTAAGATTTTGAGGATATAAATGAAAACTTTTTTTAAAGAACCAATTATCAAATTATTTGTCTACCGTTAAAATCTAGTACGGCAAAATCAGCTTATCTGCAAGAAAAGTCAACGAACACTCGGATCCGAACTACACCGCTTTGAATAATTCTTCGTTAAGTATCACATTCCTTTTATTTTTACGTTTAAACATAAACACTGTAAGTACTTCATTTATCTAAATTGTTTGAAATTTTTGTTAAATAACGTAAATGCGTGTACTTTTTTATTTAACTGTACCTACTTGTAAAAGGAAATGATTACAATTCTTAGTTAAAATATTTAGTTTTTATAATTTACTCTCAAGAAAATTATTGATAATTAATTTTTAATTAAACCCTTTAACTTTTTTATGTAATAAATTTTGTTCTCTAATTATGTGTGTTTTGAAATTATCTATTGATCGTTGGAATTTTTAAATTCTGACCAAGAAATTGAAATGTAATGGCATCCCTAAACAATATCTATTTGGTACAACAGTCGACCAATTATTAGATAAAAATTTGTTTTACATCTTATTTCGATAAGTCTCATTATTTAAAAAAACACTCTCAAAAGTGTATGAAGAGACGGTTACAAATTCGTGCATAAAATAACGCAGCTTAGTGCTTTCTGTTATGCAACTGAATTGAGCAACTCTGTTAACTCTGAGTAACTCATCTAAATATTAAGTAATCTGCATTTCGTCACTAACTGATCCATATGTCAACAATTATCCGCTTTTTGAGCTTGGCGTCGACTTAGTGTAATCGGAAATAAGGGAGTTAAAGAATTTCACTTCTTGTTTAAGCAAGTCGTTTAAAAAAACCCATGCAAAAAGAGTCATTGTGAAGTGAACCGAAACAGTCTGTGATTCGTGCATAAAATAAGCACTTTTAATTTCTAACGGAATCCTAACTTCACAATTACCCGATTTCTGTGTTTGGTGTCTGCTCAAAATATGACCATGCCAAATGTTGATCGATAATTTTTTAATTATAACGAAAACACATGGTATTTGCGTTATAGAATCACGTAATAATAATCAAATCTCTCAAAAAACGTTTTGAGCAAACATATGTGCAAAATAAAATCTATGAATTCGACGAGGTTGTAAAACGTACCGTAAAGAATGAAGTCAGTACTTTTATCGACGCATGCGCCGTTTAGACTTTTTTAAAATGTTATTTTGACTTTAATTGTTTCCTAGTGGCAAACCCCTGAAACTCATCATACATTTAAATAGTAAATACAAATGAAAAATTCAATACGGTATCTGACCCTATATTCGGGATAAAGGTTGTGACGTCAAGCTAATGAGACAATGTATTTGAATAAATGCTAATACTTTTGTTACGTTTTTCTATATAACAAGTAATTGCATGTTCTTTAATATTTGTATATTTAATTTTAAGACTATTTTGAACGTTGTAATAATATTTCAACGGTTTTTGTTTTTTTGTAAACTTTCCTATTATCCAAATATTATGCCATACTGTAAAATAATTTTATCTACGACCACTATAGATAATGATGAACAACGCATTATTAGTAGGCTGAGTATGTAATCAAAAACGCACGCTGTGCGTTATGGTAAACAAATCGCACAATTAGAGATTTTACTTTTTCTAACTAAATAACTACAAGTGCGATCAAAGTTAAAACTTTTAAGATACCAGCAATATACCAGGCAAAAACGCATTTTTAAACTAGAAAAGATTGAAAAACGATTTAAAAGTTAAGCAGATATTACTTCTACGCGCGCCTTAAAGTTAGGTTAGAAAAGTTGTATATAACCTCTTTGTTTTTGCGACGTACGAAATTTGTTTATTAATTATTCTCCAAAATAGCAACTTCTTTAAAAGTACGAATTTAGGTAATACAGTAATAGGATGACATTTTATTTGGTTATATTTAATTGCATTCTTATAGGCAACATTTTGGACGCAATTGCGCAAGCAACTGGAGCATCGAAAACCAATTACTATTTTAGAATCAAGGTCGGGTGATTGATTGTAAATAGAAATACATTTGCAAATGCAACTTCAACCCAACACTTAAACTTTCTTCTCAATATTCGGTGGTTATTAAAGATGACAAAAATATTGGATATCCGGGAAAGAAAATGTCATTTAAGTTTACTGTTACAATGTGATACGTAAGTTTAGTAGTAATATTCTATAATATATTTTCTTGTGTTTATATAGGTAAAACATCTCATTTTGAAAGATAATAATGAAAACGACATAACATTGCGTCTTTTGCGTTTCTACATACGTTCGATCAGTAATTAAAATCAGGATGACTATATCTTACAGGTTTGTTCTAAAGATTATAAACAATATTCTACTACATAATGTTACGTAAATTCTAGAGGAAACATATATACATACATACTTAAGCTCATATTCTTAAGAACGTGGTAACAGGAAATACTATGTTTAACTTTAATGATGTTATAAAACTACTTAGACTTTGAAGTGTTTATGAGAAGAAATGAGGAGAAGTTGAATACGACTACATACGAGGATGTATTGATATCTAGTTAGCCTAGACCAGTTCCTTGCATAAACAAAATATTGCGTTACCATAGCAACGAACAATAACTTATTAGAAGTGTCAGTGTAATAGTTTGACGTCAAAAAGTAAACCTGAATCACGCAATAAATTAAATGAAAAAGATGTCCACCGAAATTGTGAAAATCGAAAAATTTGAGTGTCAAGCCATCATCAAGTACCTGTATTTAAAAGGGTTAAGAAATAAGCAGATTTACGAAGATATGCTTAATACCGTTGGTGATCAATGTCCTTCGTATGCGACCGTCAAAATTGGAATGCAAGCTTCCAAAAGAGGTAAATTTTCCATTGAAGATGATGACCGATCGGGAAGGCCAGTTTTTGTGTCAGTCCCTGAAAATATCGATGCAGTTCATGACATGATTTTATCAGACCGTCGAATTGGGCTAAAACGGATATCTGAAGCACTGAATATTTCATACAAACGCGTTCATCATATGGTTCACGTCAATTTGGACATGAGAAAATTGCTGCAAAATGGATCCCCAAATGTTTGAATGTTGACCAAAAACGTGCAGGGTAGAAACATCGCGTTTTATCTGTGCTCGATTTGAAAACGATGTAGACTTCTTAAACCAAATTGTTACTATGGATGAGACTTGGGTACATTTCTACGATCCAGAAACAAAACAACAATCAATGGAATGGCGACACTCTGGTTCTCCAAGACCTAAGAAGTTTCGTGTCCAAAAATCTGCTGAAAAAGTTCTTGCTTCAGTTTTTGGGATTGCCATGGAGTAATCATGATTGATTTTTTGGATAAGGGTAGAACAATCACTGGAGATTACTATTCGACATTACTGACCACTCTACGGGACAATATTAAAGAGAAAAGACGCGGAAAGCTATCCAAAGGTGTTTTGTTTTTGCAGGACGACGCCCCTGCACACAAATCTCATCTTGCCATGCAAAAAATTCGTGATTTAGGGTTTGAATTACTAGAACACCCCCCTTATTCGCCCGATTTGGCTCCGTCCGACTATCATCTCTTTTCTCAACTGAAAAAAAGTTTAAAAGGTCGTACATTTTCTTCTAACAAGGAGGTAATAGAAGCTGTGGAGGTCTGGTTTGCAGAGCAAGAAGAAAAATTTTTTTTGAAAGGTCTAGAGTCGTTGCAGGTTCGCTGTAATAAATGTATCCAATTAGGAGGAGAATATGTTGAGTAATAAAATATGTTGACATTGAAATTTTGTTTGGTTCTATAGTAAACTAACTATTTTTTCAATATCTGTTAAAATTGTGGATATTTTTACTATTGTTCCTGTGAGAGCAAGATATCTTTTTTTATCAAGTATACCATGATTGGGATTCTAAAAAATAACAAAAAAAGACAATGTAAATTTGTAACATTGACTAAGCATAAAATTGACCCAGTACAACTTCCCATGTAAACACCCATAGTAATCTTTTTGTTTTTAGAGTAGTCGTAGTTTTTTTATTCCCTTTAATTTTTGGCTGCTTTTTAAGCAACGTATAAAAACAACATTAACTTTCTTGAACAACAAAAGTTGAATGATTTCCCAAAAAATTATCTCTTAATTGGAAGGGATCAAATTAAAGACCAGTACACTAGTTTAAATTTCGAGATGTTTAGAGCGACCTCATGCGGGCTTTTTCAAAGCTTTTTTGAAATTCCTGCGTGACAGCCCGTCGGCAAATTGAAAACAGAGCAGTAGTCTTTAATTTCGTCCTTTCATAAAAGAAATCTTTACAGGGATAATTATCTAGGACTACAATTTTTGAGGATTAATGGTGCAGGGCTGCTGCTATTGTGAGATAAGCATTTAAGCGTTGTCTCACCATAGTTTCATTTAATTAACATAGTGATTAGGGAAGATTTGATTTTTTAAAGCTGAAATGGAGTGCTAGTGTTTTTCGCATTACTGACACCAGTTAATTTAAAATTATGAATATGAGCAAATCAATTACACAAACATCAGATTTTCTTCTTTAAATTCCCATTGCCTTGTTCCTTCCATAGCTTGTTAAATGTTTTAAAAACCTCGGTTGTCGACTTCGAAATCTTAAAAATATTTATAAGGTTTTTGAGAAAAAATTGTTTATCATTTTCGTTTTTTTTGTTGAATATATGTTTTGTTTAATTTTTACCAAATAACATATTTTATCAAAAAACTGACTGATTTCACCGGAAAAGATGAATTTGACAACCACAATAAAATTCCGCTTCAAAATGTAGGGGATTATGTTTGTTATCATTGGCGGCACTAACATTACAAAAATCACGCTCAGCCATAGCCCCATCTATATTTTTTGTATATGTTCATATTCATTGTTCACAAAATGACCGACCAATTTTGTGATAGAATACACAGTTCGGTAGAAATTAAATAAAATCATTACATTCAGTGGATGTAGAAGACTCTTCAGGATCAACCAACCTTATGGTTTTTCCATCTTTTTGCATATTTTTGGCAAAAACACAATTGCAAAAAAATTTAACAAATCATTGTTGTAACTTTACTGTAATAAGCGAAAGAATACGGTTTGTGTGCCTAACATCGTACCGTATGCGATGAATTATCCATGTTGGGGTTCCAGTTAAGATAGTCGTCTTCAGTTTTTCAACACATGACGGTTGCCTGCCCACTCCAGACAAATGATTACTGATTGGTTGAACAATCAATTTGGTGAAAAAATAGTTTGGAAGAGTGAGCATGACATCTTGGCCTGCTGGATCTCCAGACCTTATATAAATGGATTTTTTATTTGGGGGAAGTCTAAAAAGTAATATACCAAGAACACATTCAAAATGACAGTGAAATACTATAAAATAGAATGACACAGGTAGTTCAATCAATTTCACAGAACACGTTGTAACGGTTTGTAGTTTACAAATAACGAGAGAAAGCGACGGCTTTAGCGGTACAATCTAGAAAGAGAAAAAATAAGGAAATTTGGCTCGATGTAGCGCACTAAGTTTGTGGAGGATCCAGTATTTGTAGTAGTTAGAACAGCAACGTTTGGCTTAGTCGGTGAGTGGGGGATTCTTGAAAAACTGTAAAGAAATAGATTGCTGCTTAACAAGGCGCCACCTGCTGGGTAATAAAAAATAAAACCGACCAAGAGGAAATCAACAGGTTTTACTTAAGGTCTAATACGCTAAATCGAACACAAATTAGAGAGACAAATAAACAATTCAATACAGCAAACAAATCTTAAAGTACTAGGAGAATGTGACAGAAATAGAGAGACTGTCGCATATAGTTACGTGCGTTAGCAACAACATTAAACAAAGCTCGCAATTAATGTGTCGAATTTCAGGTAAACTTTTTAGTTACACCTAAATTAAAGTTAGCGTACTAATTGAGGATTGGTTACTAAGAAGGCTCTGCGTACACACGTCACTTACACAGGGCAACTTAAAACTAACTTAAGCTCGGATCAAAAGGTTAGTACCTCCCGCCAACCCAAAAGACCTTTGTTTTAGCTCAACCACTCTAAGTAAAGCGCCCGAGCTCGTATTAAGCTGGTTAAAAACAAAACCAAACGTTGGTTGTGGAGTATAACCCAAATAGAAATTTGTTTAAATACTAGAGATCAAGCCGTTCTATGTCACATGTACGTGAGCTTCATACGTATTAATATTGAATAGGTTACTTAAACATTAAAACTTAGCTGTATTCTGTGGTATGCAGTTCTGAGAATGAAAGTTCCTGCTAGCGACAGTATTCGACAGCTCCAGAAAGAGTGAAGATTTTCCTTAGAGAGCTATGTAGCAAAGAACGGAAGGCGAATATGTTCCTCGAAGTATAAATTATGCAACATAAACGACACGTTTTTAAGAAGGCTCTCGACATACGTTCTACCTCTGAAAATAAAACCGTAACAACGTACAGGCAGCGGTTGAAGAATTCCAAAACCGTACAGAAAAATGCGCAAATTTAAAAGGAGACTTAGTAGAGACTGATATTTAAGCTAAACTTAAGCCAATAACTTTTAATAGTGTTTAATTTTTTTGTATTCACAATAAAGAATAGTTAAAAATAATATTCTTCAATTTGTAAAATGAACATTAATAATATAAAAATAAAAAATTAATCCGTAATATTGAAATTTGGTATAGGGGCCGAGATGTTGATTCTCAGCAACTTTTATTAATAACTTTTTTCGTATTTGTCACATAAAATGTACTTTACTCTATAGAGATATAGGTTTTTTAAACATTTCCAAAGGCATACCTGATTTTTCAAAAGTAAAATTATGTTTAAAATTAGTGTACAATCAAGCGAGATTGAACCCCAAAAAATGAAAAGTTAAATCAATAATTTTTTATCATTTACAAGAGTTGTTTCACCTATCCGTGGACATACTTTAATGGTTTGTATGCAACAAGCAACGTCCTTATGAAATACTAACATCACCTGCAAACGTTGCAAAAGCTACTATAAAGCTTTTAACATGAGAGGTTAATTGAACACGTTAATCTGTTCTAATTATTTTATTTTAAAAACATTTAATATTATTGTACATTACGATTGCACAAAGTTGTTTGCGATAAAACGCCACAGGCATTCAATCTAATATTTCTCCATTAAAAACTTAATTACATTATGTTCTATGCCAAAACAGTTACTAATACTATTGACTACATATACACGTATAATATTATTCAATTAACATTTTAATTAAGTCCCATTAAACATAACCAACAAAAATCTCCTTGAATCAAAAGTACTTGTACCTGAATAATTTCATTTCATGTTCTTTTTATTCATTGTAGTATTTAAGCGTACTTTAAAAAGTCTAAGCAAAAATTGTATTCTCAAGCACTAATTAACACTTAAACGAAAAATACTTTGCTTGTATATTAAAAACAAAAAAAATTATTTGTTTGTCCTCAAATACGAATTTTCTTTCATAAAATGTTGTTTTTCATTTCAAAATATTTTCCATAAAATACTGAACGTTTGTTCTGTTAGTTTATAGTTTTATTGCAAAGAGAAAAGTGGAATTTATCTATATAGTTTAGATAGAAGTTTTTATCGAAGATTTTAGAAATTGAACTATAGGTCAATCAAGAAAAACATGTTCGTAGCTTTGGGCATTTAATTTATGTTTTTTTACGATATGCTATAAAACACTAACATATTTTAAACATATTTGTCGTAAAAGAAATATGTGCTTTGAGCTTTAGGAACTTTAATTTAGATAACACCATTTATTACAATTCCAAAATATATGTACGTAAATTTAATAACTATAAAAAGTGGTCGATATTAAAAGAACAAACTACCTATATTCCATTTTTAGTTAAGTACATCATGACGATTCGATTCTGTTCAAACATTAATTTTACGCCCTTTCACCCTAAGCCGCTCGTATATAAAACAAAAGTTTTTTCCCTATAATAGTATTCAAACTTTAACAAAGTTTCGACTTTTATGGAGTAAAGTTTTATTCTAATGTATACGAAGATGAACGTATTTTTGTTTACCAAACAGAATAGTTCCCTAATTGAAAAATAATTGACTTTTTTTATACGTTTGACGTAAAAAGAATTATTATTAATGGTTTAATGACTTCGAAGTGGTTTTTCGAAACAAAGATTATTCCATTCTGCAATAAGTTTTTATTACTATTTACAAAATAACTTTTATGTTAAAATGGCGACCGCAGCAGATAATCTAACTACTAACGACTGTTAAAAGTTTGAAAGTTGGGCCCGGTTAAATATAAAGATAAGATAATTACATCTGTATAAAAAAAGTTTTAAATGGAATTCGCAAGTACGTGATAATAAAAGAAAAGTTACAATCTGAAAAATTTTTCGGGTAAAATGAGCCCTGAAGTTCTAAACAAGTTTGGTGTAATTTTTTTAGTTTAATTAAATTCTAACATTGAACTAATTAATTTGTTATGCATTTTTTAATAGATTTAATAATATAAAAAATATATTAATTAGTTAAGATATTTAAAAAAGGAGGAGTGCTATTCTGAATTTCGTATTTATTTGTAGATTAGTTATAAAAAAATATATATACAAATAGTAGAGAACAATTTGGCCAGTATTAATAAAAGCGTCAGTTACTACAAGTTGTTCCATGCTGGATTTCTGGGCAACCAGTTTATGTTTATGCATAACAATTCAAAGCACAGCATTACCAGATGGTACCTTTCGAAAGTGGTAAAATCCAGTTTTAAAGTGACTAGTATGTAGCGAATCAAAACCCCGTAGAGTAACTGTGTGATAAACTTAAGAGAAGTGTTTGAGCTAGAATTCCCTGTTGCTACGTTCATCCCCGAGTTAATGGTAGCAGTGAAAGAAGAGTGAAATAACATTCTAGAAGGACGAATCAAAACCTTAATTGTGTAAGTGCCAAACCAAATTTAAGCTGTCCTTAGAGCGTGGGGATGTAACATGCAATGTTGTTAAATCTGACTCTCTGAAAGTGAAAGAAAGTGCATTTAAACTCAAAAGTGTGAAATAGGTCGATTTCTTTGCCCACAAGTATATACTGTACGTCCTTGCTAATCCTTATTGTTCTTTCTTGTATCCGATTATCTTTGCTTCCTTGTGTTATTTTTTCCTCCATCCTTATTTCTTCTTTTCTTTCTTCCCCTTTGTGTTCATTGTTTGTAGTTTTATCTCCTTTCAACATTAATAAAAATTTCATTATTCTTCCTATTCTGCATTCTTTTGTCGTACATTATCGCTCTCTTCTTAAATTGTATTCTTATTTTCTCCAGCTTAGCTTTTTTATACTAATTATCCTGGCGTTTTTATCTAAAGTTATTGTTCATTTCCAATATTATTTTTGTATTCTTTTAGATTCTGTGTTTTTTTCCCCCAAATACTAGCCCCGTACATTATAACCAGTTTACTATTCACTGAAATTACCATTTTCTTTTTTCCAAATACCTTTTCCCAAACCTCATTTTTTCTTCTTTTTATGTCAAATTCCTTAAATGATCATTGCCCATCGTACCTTATAGTGTACTCTAAATATTTATAATTAATTATTTTTTATCTCTTCTCTTCCTTACCACCACTTCTTTTCCTTCTATTTTTTCTTAGACACCATTATTGTAAGTTTCCTTACATTTACCTCTAAATTTTGTTGCCGCATTTATTGTCTTAACCATATTTTCCACATTACGATGTCATCTGCATACGCTAGGATTATTATATCCTTTTTTCCCATCATTATCCCCCCTCACCTGACTTTTCCGCAATTTTCCCTCTAAATCTTTTATACGGCTTAGCAGGCAACCTTGTTTCAGCCTCTTCTCCGTCAAAAATAATTTTCTTTACTTTAGCTCTACAATTTGATATCATCCACATAGTTTCCTTTCTAGGTCATTTTATGACAAATATTGAAATTCCTTTTATATTTACAAATGCCGGATTCGGTCAGACAACGATGGAAGTTAATAAACAATTTTCTGCCTGGAAGGACACAATCATGGATTATTCGTAATAAAGTCGTCAAGCCTCTACTGTATCATCATTTTTTAGACCATAAACAAAATGCATTTCTCGTCTCCAAATTAAATAAGTATTTTTTATGTTTTATAGCTGTATCTAGTTTTCACCAGAAAAGAACTTAAGAACAAAGTCCAAACTATACTACGTTGTTACTTATTATTAAACTCGTTGCTAAGATTTTTTTTTCTTGTGATATGTATAACAAGAAAAAAATTTTAGCAACTGAGTTCAATAATAAGTAACAACGCTAGTCTCCATAAGATTGTTACTGACTTCATTTGTTTTAAATAATTTTGATACATTCACACATTTTCAACTCCTAAAGAAAAATAAAGATTTCTTCAGTAAAGTGGATTTTAGCAATAAGGCTAAGATTTTCTCGTCAGTTTGGTTGCTACGTAAAAAAATTGTAATGTTTACAATGTAATATTAATATAAATACTGACGCAGAGAGATAGTGAAGTAAATAGAGATATATTTTTGACAAAAATATTAGTGGGATACCACTTAAGCCATGTAATTGTAAATAATATAAAGTACCTTCAATTTATGTTTTATACCGAAAATAAATTGTCATTATATAGTTAAATAACATTTAAACGCAAAGAAACGTGTTTTTTTTCAACTTTTTTTTTCCGAGTGAAAAGTACTGAACCAACGTTAATGGTGGAAAAAAAGTTGTAGAAGATAATAATACGAATAAAATGAGCACCAATTCGACTTGATCAGGTAATAACTTTCCGAGAAATTTTTTTTTTAAATTTGTAGATGCGTAATTTTTGAGATGTAAGATAAATGTTTCAAGAAATAAGAGGTGATGATACGTACTTAGTGTGTGTCAAACGCTGCAATTGTCGGGCAATTAGTTTATGCACAATTGAGATTTTAATTTTTTAAAGCAATATATTCAATCGAGGCTGAATGCTTGTGTGATCGTCCGATTGTCAAAAATAAAAAATTAGGAAATTTTTCTATATTGACAACACTGTTGCGTTGTAACTTTTGTTTTCTACTTTTAATAATTTTTCCTAAATTCTCGCCGTGGAATGTGACACGTAGACGTTTTCCATCTGCGCAGGCACGCTTTAACCGGGGAAAAATTTTGTTTGCTGACTTACACGAGTTAAAATCTGATTATATTTTTCTGGTAATCAAAAGAGCTGGAATTTAAGATACCACTTGTAAATTTAATAGCACAGAGGAGTCCAAGTCCTAAAACCGCAATTCTCTTACAGTTGGCATTATTTATCTGTTTTCTTTAATTAGGGCTTTTAAATTAAACAACAATATATTTTCTGTAACTTGATTTTACGTATCCTACTGTAAATTTAGATCCAAATCTAATTACTTAATGTTTAACCGTATCCAATTAATTTGAAATTTAAAACTACGATCGCGTATCTGCATGTATAAAATTAATTTTTAATTTTATGTTTTACATGTTAAACTCATTTTTCTGTTTTAAATACATGCATGTTTAATAAATGTTTTTTAATGTTTTGAAATATTTTCTTACTGCCGGTCTTTTTCAAAGGGTCAATTTAAATCTAAATAGGATCACATTAATTTGGGGTGAAAGTAGATTAGATCAAAAGAAAATCTGTCAGTTTGTTTGCATTTCAATTCAATAAGTTTCATTACGTAACAAAATTTAAAAACCTCTATCTTAAAAGTGAACGGCACAGTTACAATACATTTATTCCAATTCGCTTCGGACAACAATTTTCTTTACAAAAATCTAATGTTGGCCATTTATCAATTTATAAGCTTCTTCATTTAAAACTAAAATATGCAAACATTTTATGGTATTTAAAAAACATGCCAGAAGTTTAAAAAATATAAGTTATTCATAATACCTAATAGTTTCAAAGACGTCAAAAAAATTTACTCAGTAATGTAGTAATCTTCAAAATGTTTTATATAGTTTCTAGCGGTAAACCGCTGACTATTATTGTATACTAATTTCTAAAATACCTACTAGTTTCTGTATTAGTGTCAAGTAATTTCTAATAATTCCCAAAATTATCTTCGAATTCCTACTAATACCCTTAAATACCTAGAAATGCTAATTAATACCTAATAATACCTAGTAATTCCCATTAATTTGATCACGAATAATAATTATTTAATTCATATCTTTAATTGTTTACAAGTGGAATAATAATGTCATTTTTTGACTAACATAACAGTAGTGCTTGTACTTACCGATTGAAAAGTCGGTTTATTTTCCATCACTTCAAAGAATATAGATTTAATACATATGCTTACATTAACTCACCTTTGGAGAGTTTTCACCTTCAATTGACATTGTCGTATTTGTTTTTAAATGTGAGTAAATGTACAAACATCTGTAAGAACCGTTCTAACTGAGTTTCTACTTAATTATTAAATGAAACATTAAATCAAATGTGAAAAATGTTAAAATTGTGCGTTAGCTTAGCCAATGTGTTAAAGTAAAAATAAGACAATTGTAGCATAATTTTATTAACTCTTATTAGATATTGAAAGACAAATAATAAAATAACAGTAAATTCTTTAAATAAAAAACAAAAAATAATTCTAATTTCATAAGCACTTATTAGTTACAATCACAAGTACCTTTGAATGAGTTCAATTCGGCGACTGAAAAGCCTCTTTTATTAATCTTGTCAAGGGTTTTATTTTTTTATTCTTCCATTCATATCGTCCAGATTTCATCTTTCTTTGTAGGCCATTTTTGTGCCGGCAATGGTCATAGCATTAACTAAAAAATTTAATTTTTTATTACTACTACTTGAGATGTCTTCATTGAATGAGGTGGTATCAGTTTTTGTTTCAGTAATATCATCAAATTTAATTTCAAATGTACAGCTGTCCTCCTCAGAACTTGCTACCTTATATTTTGTTCTTTTACACGTCTTAGTTTCTCTTTTAGTCTAATTCTTCTTCCTCTTTGGTTTATTTTGGGGTCTTCAGTAATAAAAACTTTGGAAGTCTGTCGGTGCTCATTTTACCTTTCGATTCATCGAAAAGTCAACAGTGTGAAGTTTTTTTACAGTAGCTGATCTACCAGCCAAATGGCTCTACATCTTTCGCCGCATTCATCAAATCTAAACTCAAAGTTTGTTACAGTTACAGATCTCTCTAACTCAGACTCACCTTGTTGGTTTTGTACTTGGGGTATGTCAATATATTTCCGTGAATCCTTTTTTATAGACATACTGTTTCGTTGCAATTATAGCCTCGTCTAATGCTTTTCTCACAATGGCTTCAATATTTAAATTGCGAACCTCTTAGAAAGTTTGGATGTCTGCAGCTGCAGGTGAGGCATTAAGATGCCTTTGGAAATTTAAACATACATTTCAAATCATGGACCGACAAATTAATAATTTTTATACTCTCTATCCTTTGGATAAAATCTTTTATACTAAACTGTACTGAATGTAGAAGTCATAGAACGCTGCCCTAAACAGCTGCTAAAGTATTGGGTATTGAATAACTCCGGATTGTCCAGTTACTGTCTTTAAGTTTTAGAAGTAGTTTATTGATGAGATTATGGGCGTTTAATTCAATAGAAAGATAACAATTATTAGATAAAAAACTTTAATTAATGGTGTAATCCGAATGATCCTTGATCCATGATCTCCATATATGATGTAACCTAGTTTCCAGCTTTAAAGACTTATCAAGGAAGGAATTCAAAGTATATCGAATTAATTTTAAGTAAGAAACAGTTCTTTCACTACTAGGTACTGTAACTAGATAGGATAAAACTTGGGATAAACAAATTTTTTCGGCTGACGAAAAGTTCATTTTATCCTCAGATTTTAAATCTCTTGAAGTTAGTAAATAACCGTAGTTATTAATTTATTTAAATGATTTGGTTTTTTTTGAGAAAGAGCACCAAAAAAAACACTAAGTCGTTTTTCAGGCAACGTTTTGTGCAACGAATGTGCACTTACTCAGGTCTTTAAAACAAAAAATAATCCGCCACTTGAAATAGTATAAAAACCACATAGACATTCAACAAACACAAAATAAATTAACAATTAAATGTAAATAAATATCTCCAATAATACACACACTCTATACGTAGAAATAAACAAACATTGTTTTAAAGGCTTGAGTAAGTGCACATCAATTGCACGAAACGTTGCCTGAAAAAACGAGTTAGTAGTTTTTTTGGTGCCCCTCCTCAAAAAAAAAAACAAATCATTTAAATAAAACTTATAAGAGAAAATATTTACCAATCAATATTATTTTATCTAGGTAGCCTGCAGAAGTGAAAAATTCCTTAATGGCAACACAATATTAGATTTTAAAAGTCACGTGAGAAGTTTAGTGAGAGTAATGCCAATTAAAGTCTCCAGTTGAATCTCGAGTAGTATAGTGACCCCAACATTTTTGACTGCTACTTTTATGTATTCCCATCGGTCAAGTATATCTTTATGATTAAATTTGTTGTCCGTTCGGTACATGCCTAAGCAGAATGGCGGTGTTCTATTAATTACGTCATTAATACATACGCATAAGTAGAAATAAGGTAGGTTTAAAGTTTTTTCCATTAACGATGCCGATGTGGCGGAGTACGCGTTGGTTTGGGGTAGCACATTCTTCAAAAGTACTACGAAACCCATAATCTTATTAGATTGGACCTCGTAATGCATTTTTCCGGTGATTCTAATCCGTCTTCCGACACCCGATAATTTTGGTACATTTCTTCCTTCTAGGTATTCTACTAACCCAGTAAAATCTATCTCATCCTCTTCGTAACTAGTACGTTTGGTATGTAGACATTGGTTTAAAGTAGAAATAGAAAAAAAATATTTAGCAAATTGGCTTGTAAGGTTTGGTAGAATATAGTATAAATACAGCGCAAATTTTTTAATTGTCTCGCTATAACCATTTTTAGAATTAGGTTGGGCAAAGTTTTTTGTTGCTATTTTGATAAGTTTTCATAACAAACCATTTAAGTTATTGTTTTTAATGGCATGGAACATGGAAATCTGTAAAATCGGAAAAAGCCTATGAACATTTTTATTTATAAAATTTTCAATAATCATAAAATAGTGGGTAGACGAGATCTGAACTTCTATGTTTCCTGGCACGTTTGTTTTGGTCGCATCTTTGATATTTTTGAGATGTTCATTTAGATTTTCCTTCTAGGCACATTTGGTCAAAGATATGAGTATATTTACTGATATCGGTGCAGCATTAAGTAGACATCATCTATATTCTTCTCTAAAAAGTAATGGATAAAACAAAAAATAAAAAACTTGATAAAAATAACACAACTAATTAAAAAAAAAAAAGAACGCCATCATGAATTACTTGAGTTTTTTGCTTGCAGAAATTTTTTAAGTCGGGTTTATTACTATTTGTTCGATGATCTTATCTTATTTTTTGTTTACATTTTCGAATATACGAGTATTACTCGCTTCCAAAACAAATTGGGAAGATTTAGCGTGTATCCTAAATCAAAGAAAGTTAAGTACATATTAAAACAATTTCTTAGTTCTATTAACTACTCTCCGAATTATTAAGGGTGTACAACCTAATGCAGATAGTGCCTACCTTCAGACGTTTGTTCTCTTACGCAAGATCTTTCCGATAGTAGAGTTTTGCCGTCTCCTCTAACAGCTGCTCTGTTTTTAAAGAAACAGGTAATGGATTTTTGGGAAAATCCTTTTCTTTAAGAGATGTATTATTTGTTGTTGTAAAATGCTTACTAGGTAGATAGAAATTGGAGGATATCCAACGTTTTGCTTCTGAAGGGTATCTTGCTGCTGCAAATGCTTTGATGTTGGTGTAGATGGTATCTTGTTCTGATTCTATTTGATTAAAGTAAGTTTTAAATTTCTTCTAATTTTTAGGGGGCAACTGACGTTTGGTCCATGACGTTAAAGTTTTCCTTATGTGAGTTTTCTCGCCAATTAAGTTTTTATAACTTTTTATATCTTTATTGCTTGAAACACTAATAACGGAATTAGATGTCTGAGACTGACTATCATCTGGGAAGCTGATCTGACTTTATAAATCAAATGCGCCGTAATAAATATTATTAAATATTTAAGTAGTTAGAGGTGATAATGGGTATCAGATTGGCCTTAGTAGTTAGACATTGATTTATTTTTCAATATTTTGCTTATCAGTTATAAGCTTCAGTTGTTACTTAAATCGGAATATCTAGCGGTCAACAATAATTTTCTCCAGTTAATTTTGTTTTTAATTATGCCTTTTGGTAATTTACAATCAGTATTGCCTACATGTATTATGGCTTAAATAATTTTATTTTTCTGATAAAGCTTATAACTGATAAGTGAAATATTAAAAAATAAATCAGTATCTAACTACTAAGGCCGATCTAATATCCATTATCACCTCTAACTACTTAGATTACACTCTAAAAATTATTACTCGCCTCAACATATCATTAAATATTTAAATTAAAAAAATACTTACACTCAACAAAACTTTGGCCGTGTGCTCTGTGGTCTTTAAAATTTGAAACTATGCAACAAATACTTTCTAGTAAGTTGTGAAACTTTCTATAGATTTGTATGTAGCTGTCCAAAACTTGGTCGCTACCTTATATTTAAATAAGGCGCTCATTTGCCGCTAGTTTGCATTAAATGCATGTTGACAAGTAACTTTTTTCCGCGCCATAAAAAGAATAAGAATGCCGACAGAGGTGGTGAAGGTAAGACCACGTTTTATCTGTTTTGTTTTCAGTAAAACGAAGTTTGAATTAATGAATTAGCTTTATAGCAAATTTATTTACATCATTAGTATTGTATACGTTTCGTTCAAAAAATTTTGATTCAGAAGAATAAACGTGCGCTCCGAAATTGAAGTATATTTGTTATCTTTTTGTGCGTTTGATTTCTACGTTTCTGTCGACGAAAATTCGACTATAAATAAATAAAGTATTCCGTCTACACAAAGTATCAAAATCGGCCAAATATCTACTCGGATTTCCAACAAATTTAACGTTTCTTATTAATACAAAAACTTCAAGTAAGTGCTTTCATAATATTAACAATTTTTCAAACTTTCCGTGCATTAAAGTTAATTTTGACAAACTAAAGTCGTCCTAAACTGTTTGCAATTAAATGCAGTCGTTTTTATTTTATTTTAACGCATTAGTTTGTTTGAAATTAATTGCATTTGTTCTCATACCTTAAAAGCACTGGTTGTACCTTACGTTGTGCAGTAATTGTTTTTTTGAGTAGCCGGTTGACCGGAGAATTTACATTTCAATATTCTTAGTAAGTTATTTTAGTTTAGTAACGTTTTTAACACTTGTAAAGGATCCTCGCGTTATACGTTCATAGTTTTAAGTTTATTAAAGTAACTTAATCTTTCATTTGATACCGTAGTTTACAAATCCATTCATTGACGAATGTCAATGTGTTTTGTTTATTATTTAATAATTTAATGCTGAATTTGATTTGATTATTAGATTTGTGTTTTTGGTTGAAATTTGTTTTTATTACCTTAAAGGTTTTGCTTGTCTTCTCTTAAAAAATTAGCTGGCGCCTATTTATTTGTTATCAATTATGTTTTTTAGTTAAAAAGCATCTTAATGAAGATAAGCAACAAAACATAAATAAACTGCAAACATTCCTATGACTCCGCGGTTTACCCCTCGTTTAGTTGTATGTCTTTTTTTTAATTTTTAAAAAATCAACGTTTACTTTGAACAATATTGTCATCAGTCATCGAAAGTACAAGTAGAATAAAAAATTACAATAGATTTGGAATTATGGTAACCAAAGTATTCATTAGAAACCTACACTGTATATATACAGGGTGTCAAGATTTATTGTTACAACAAATATATCGGTTATTTAGAGTATATTTATATAGTGATTGGAAAAGTGTAATAATATTTTTCTTCAAGCGACAATAAAACGTCATATTATTGAACTACTGGCAGACGCTAAAAAATTCTTTTACTGTCTAGACATTAAAAGCAAAACAGTTATTTTGTTTCCACTAACTATTTAGAGGTTGGTACCTCGGTTATGTCATATTATGAATGTAAAAAGTAAAGTACCAACTTAATTCGTCGAGAATAAAAGTCACTATAAGACTCGAGAATCTCGAAAATTTGAAAATAACACATGAAAACTAGCAATAAACGCTTGAAGAAAAAATAATATATTTCACTTGAGTTAAAAAATATAATTGTTTCTTAATTTGCTGTCTCGGCTAACACCTCGCCAGCAAAATTTTAAGCTCAACAATTATATTGTTTAACTCTAGTAAAAATAATCTACTATTTTCGTTTTCGAGATTTAAAAAAAAAATTTTTTTTTTGATTTTTTATTTTTGTATTTTTTGCACTTTTTTTAAAAAATATTAAAAACCTAAAACATTTTTTAAAAGACACTTTTAGAGCTTTAGAAAATAGTGCTTTCAAATTTTAAACCAACATTTTATCTCGGGAGAAACCATCAACAACTTTATTTTTTTATATGGTCGCATACAACAAAACGTCTTGTATTTAGTATGTTGGTGTTTTTATTACAAGTTTAACAATGTAAATAGTTTAAATTGCCCAACGTTTTGCAATTTAAGCGACCTTGTATCTTTTGCCGTTTTTAAGATCCCAATACTGTTCAATTTTATCTTGGACACAGTGTATAGCTAGATATTCATTTTTATAGTTAACTGTATACATGTTTTATTATTTATATATGACATCTAAACTTCACAGTTTTCTACATATTGGCATATTTGTACCAAATATAATACTAGCAGCGTGTTATAAGTAGATTAGAAGTATGCCTTAATTCAAATGAACATCAATTTAAACACATTTTATAAGAAATGGTTTAGTAACTAAATATCCAGCTATATACAGTGTGTTTTATTTGAAAAAAAGGATTAACAAGTTTGATCAATTTTTTAGTAACTAGAAATATTTGCTTTAACATTGAATCTGGGGCACCTTTGTATACTTATAGCTTTTAACCATATTTTTATAAACAAAGCGTAGAATTAAGTACTTATACGAAATAAAACGTGATTAAGTTTTTTACATATTATACGCATTTGTATAAAATATACATAATTTTGTACTTTACCGTTATTGATCACGGGCATTACCAAATTACTGAAAATAACGTTGCCAGATGTAATTGAGGCTTACCTGAAACAAAAATAAGAACGTTAATGTAATGGCCTTAATGATTATAAATTTTTTATTAAAGTTACTAATAACTGTTTACTCAAACTAATTAATTGAGGAAGTATGTACTAATAAAATTGATTTTCTTAGTAGTTAATTTCCCAAAATAATTTTACACGTGTTGATCGTAGTACTCTTCTAATAAACAAACTTAATTAAAATTGGGATCATACGGGAAATGGAAATGGTTACAACCCAGATTAAGACATTTTCCCATTGCACTTTCTAAACAAGGAGAACATAAACGACCACCAGAAGTTTATCTTGGAGAAAGACATACATTTTAGTACAAATTGTCTCATTTTGCATAGCAAATGTTTGCTATTTTCCGTTTATATTAAAAACAACGATGGTAGTTTTCCACGTCTATTTTAGATTTGATGCCAATCAATATTCAATACTAGACTGAAGTCTTTGCATTAACACAGCAAGTGTGTCTATTCCTGTTATTCCTACAAATGTAATTACAACAAATTTGCATAGCAAATTAAAGTTAAACCGGAGAGAACACTCAACCAGAGTATATTTAATTGAAAATGAAAGACAAGCAATAAAAAAACTTTTTTATCGACATAATTATTAATTCATCCAGTTTGCGAATTAAAAAACGATCTCGTTTTCCACAATTTTCCCTTAAACTAAAATTTAATAACGCAAAAGTTTTGTTCGCTTCCGTGCCAAGAAAATAATCTTTCCGGAGATTTTGAATGCCTGTTCGATTTGGCACAAAATGAATTTCGAGCTCAACTTTAAATTCTAAGTAATTAATGGACCATCTTTAAGATTTACGAAGTTGTTTGGAACGCCGAAATGTTAGTTCCATAGATAATTCATGGCGTTTCCGCCGTTCTTGATAAATATCTTGGTTTATTTACTTTTGAACTATTAAATTCAGAAACTGTTACCAAGTTTGTTTAGGTAATTACATTTCTAAAGGGGGTAAGTTTATAATTAACGCACGCAAGGGAATAACAAAAAATTATTGATATTACAATGAAGAAGATGAGATGGAGTAAAGGACAACAGTGAATGTGTGGTTCCGCGTCTATCTACCAAGATAATCAACAAAACAACGACGGCGCCAGTATTGGAAGTAAGGGTGATCTATTGAAGCAGGACTTGTTGTACGAGACAGATTTATTGAATTCCTTGCAAAAAGACAATCGCAAACGGTGGAATGTTTTATTAAAAAACAAATCCGAATCCAATTTGTAACAGATAGCGTTACTGCTAAAAACATGTTCGTGTTATTGCAATTTCATCACATATCTCCCAACTTTGAAACAACAATTACCACGGTATGGCGATGGAAAGTAAATGCCTGTTACGTACGTATTTTATTGATAAGCATACCGATTCTATTTATTCAGTCACGCTTTCCAAAATAGCCAGTTTATTCGCTTTAAATTGGATGTTCCGAATACTTTCTAGGCATTACTTATTTAACTAAACTCAACGCGTAGAAGTTTTAAAAATTCAAAGAATTTAAATTTGACAATGATGTTGTACAAGCACTTTGGCATTGAATGTACCTACTAAATAATTTGAATGTAAAATCAACTCAAAATATACAATAGTATTACAATCTGAAAATTAACTTTTTATACTGAAATATGTGAAGTACAGTAGAAAACATAACTGATCCTTTAATGATCTTTTTTCTGTGGAATCTTGTAATCAAATTTTCACCCAATTTCCGATCAATCAGAACTTTCAAATTTGGCATCAAGCTCATTTTGAATGAACAATATTAATGCTGTTAATATTTCGTTTATTGAATAAAATACAATACATAATTGAGAAACATGCGTTACATCACGTTACATCAATATACGTTCTGAAGTACACTCATGAGAATTTAAAACTTGGACACCACAATTTCTGTAAACAAAAGTTTGCACATTGTGAAGCGGGATTAAGGGTATCATTTACAATTCTAACAGCAGGTAGTCTCAGCAGGGGTTATCTTATAGAAGGACTGTAGAAATGAATCATTACACTAAGCACGTTTTTAGAAAATAGGTAATTTACGTTGCTTACTTAATTTTTTTTCTTTTAAAGGAATATATTTGAAGGTATCGCTAATTAAACACCATAGCTCGATTAATTAACGAATCAAAATTTTGTTTAGGAAATGTTTACAAAATAAAATTAGAAATAATTTTGATTTAAAAAACGTCTACAAGCAATAACTTTAAAATTAAATCAAAAAACTAAACATGGTTATTTGGGTTGACTGATTATTACTTATTTTTAAATAAATCTAACCTACTAATTATTGTAAGTTATTAAAAAAAATCATTAAACTCTCTATTCATAATATTTAGTCCTTACAAAATGTATATTTTATGACGTTTATTTTTTCTGTAGTTAATATAAAAAGTGAAAATAAAAACTAATGCAATTCTTATTGTCGACGTATATATTTAGTTTTTTGACAATAATTTATTACATAATTATAATTAAGATACCAAGTTATAGTTTAAAAATTTAATAAAAACGTTTTTTCAAATAAAAGGTATTACTATATAAATAAATATAAGAAATCAATAATGGGTGTGACCTCCATTATTATTGATACATTCTTGGAGGCGTCTGCTCATAGACGCTATCAAGGTATCAATATAATTAATATTAATCGTTTCCCATGCGGTATCAATGGCTGCAATTAGTGCATTACGGTTTACTGGTATAAAATTTGGCCCTTGTTGTCTTCGGATAACAGCAAGTATTCGAGCTCAAACATTTTCGATAATGTTAAAATCTGGGCGTTTTGCTGGCCAGGGTAACAGCTCCAAGTTATTCTCTCGTATCCAAATGCGCACAACCCGCGAAGTATGAATAGGGGCGTTGTCCTTTAACAACAAAAATACATTATAAAAATGTTAATTTAACAGATCCCGAACTATATTTTGGAGAAAGTATAGTGAAATAAGAATACTTACTTGTTGGAGAATATAATCTTCGTCTGGATAAAACACTTCGACTGAAGGTTTCATAATAGTTTCCAAAATATCTAATGACAGAATCAAGACGTCCATCGATAGCCCAACAAACTCCTGAACCCCGCGCGCTAACCCAACCCACACATTCATAGAAAAATAACCACTTCGTTTTTAGGACATATGTGATTATTTTTCGTAACGAGTTCCTTCCATTCTAAAAACTTTTAGTGGTCCATTGTTGCGGCTATTGAACGTTTTTCGTCGCTAAAAATCACTCGATTCCAAAATTCCAAAGGTTCGTTCACATATCGCCTTGCAATTCCAGACGACGTCTCACACATTTTCGTCACTGAGAACTTCTTTCGCAGCAGCATTATACTTTTTTATTCCCATCTCCTTTAATCTTTTTTGTGCAGTTATACGGCGTCTAGGAAAATGTGTAATTGCTATAGCCCTGGAGTATGTAGCAATTGATTGTTCTGTTACGTAATGAAACAACTCGAGATCTTGAGCACGTGTAGATACTTTAGGTCTACCACTTCCGATGGCTCTTTCCAAAGTGTGTTCAAGATTCCATTTTACTCGGTAATGCTCTACGGTGCTTTTGGTATATCTAACATACGTGAAATTTCACGCACGCTACGGCCCGCCGCTAATTCCAAAACAATCCGCGCTTTCAAATCAGCACCGAGATGAGGTGGCATTTTCACAACACTTGAAATTTTAAACTAAAATGGAATTTACATTTCTTACTTTATTTATTGGTTCACACTACCCCTTCTCAAACAGTAGGTAATTGTTTATTTATTACATACTTCTAATGACCAATGTAACAACCCTTAGAGCAATATGACTCAAAGGAAGTAAATTAAACAAGCAAGGATATTCTATTGTTATTGAAACTTATTCATAAAGTAAAAAGCCATTTCCTTATAATGCTAATGGACAGGATTTTCTTTTAAGTATTAAGATTACAATAGAGGACTTATAAACTTTCGAAAATATCTAATTATAAATATTTACACTGCAATTGCGCTTTTTCCTTAATAATTTCTTAGCAATAACATACACGTTCTTGGTTTTTAAGTTGTCATAAATTTGATATGATATAAATTTGTGTTTCTAATATTACATCACAAACTAATCTTTATTCGCCAAAAATTGTTGCTTAAGTTGTAAAGCTTCGTACCCACCTGAACAACAAACCGAGCAACAAACATAACAACGGACCGAAAGTCAAACAGAACGACAAACGATCTTTTATGATTTCCACAATCCGAACAACAAACGGAACGTTTGTGCTGTTCCCATAATTATTTTCAGTAGTTTTCAGTTCATACATATATTTATTATTGGGAAGAGAAAATTGCGGAAAACAAGAAGATAGTGCCAACCAAATTTTTACGCACAAAGAAGAGTAAAAAATTATAATTTACTTCTGCTTTTTTTATTTTGGAAATTTCCCGCCCAAATGATGCTAATAGGGACATCATTTTTTCTTGCATTCTTAAACACTGATTAATTTAAAACATTTTTCTTCTGTCAACTCCATAATATTACCTAAAACACAACAAACCCACAAAAGGGAGGACAAAAAATAAATAATTTAATTCTCCCGCATAAGTTTGTTCGCCGTTTTGTTTAGATTCGTCCAAACCTGCAAACGCATTCGCGCGCATTTTCTTTGATGTCGGAGAAAAAACCGACAAGTTGCGGGAACGCCGCAAACCGTTCGTGGAACAATCAGGACTTGCGAATCTGTTCTAAAATTCGTACGTAGCACCGTCCAAATTAATGTTCCGATTGCCGTTCGGTTCGTTGTTCTGTTTGTTCCTCGGTTTGTTGTTCAGGTGTGTACGTAGCTTTACAATTAAGCATATTAATATGAACTATATCTTATGAAAGGAAAGTTAGTAACTATAATTAACGACTTAACGTTACGTTAGTAGATTCCATTTACTATTTACACATATTTTCTTGGAACATTCGATAATTAACTATCGGGATATGATGGCCCTATACTTCGCAGGTTGTGCGCAACTGGATACAAGAAAATAACTTGGAGCTGTTACCCTGGCCAGCAAAAAGCCCAGATTTTAACATTATCGAAAATGTTTGGGCTCGAATACTTGCTGTTATCCGAAGACAACAAGGGCCAAATTTTATACCAGTAAACCGTAATGCACTAATTGCAGCCATTGATACCGCATGGGAAACGATTAATATTAATTATATTGATACCTTGATAGCGTCAATGAGCAGACGCCTCCAAGAATGTATCAATAATAATGGAGGTCACACCCATTATTGATTTCTTATATTTATTTATATAGTAATACCTTTATTTAAAAAAGCAGTTTTTATTTAATTTTAAACTATAACTTGGTATCTTAATTATAATTAATGTAATAAATTCTTGTCAAAAACTAAATATATACGTTGACAATAAGAATTGCCTTAGTTTTTATTTTCACTTTTTATATTAACTACAGAAAAAAATGAAACGTCATAAAATATACATTTTGTAAGGACTAAATATTATGAATAGAGAGTTTAATGATTTTTTTTAATAACTTACAATAATTAGTAGGTTAGATTTATTTAAAAATAAGTAATAATCAGTCAACCCAAATAACCATGTTTTGTTTTTTTGATTTAATTTAAAAGTTATTGCTTGTAGACGTTTTTTTTAAAATTAAAATTATTTCTAATTTTATTTTGTAAACATTTCCTAAACAAAATTTTGATTCGATAATTAATCGAGCTATGGTGTTTAATTAGCGATACCTTCAAATATATTCTTTAAAGAAAAAAATTAAGTAAGCAACGTAAAATTACCTATTTTCTAAAACGTGCTTAGTGTAATGATTCATTCTACAGTCCTTCTATAAGATAACCCCTGCTGAGACTACCTGCTGTTAGAATTGTAAATGATACCCTTAAGCCCGCTTCACAATGTGCAAACTTTTGTTTACAGAAATTGTGGTGTCCAAGTTTTTAAATTTCATGAGTGTACATGCAACAGAAACCAAATACAAAGACGAACTGTCGGTGCTTCCGGTGGACATACTCGACAAACTGCGCGTTATACAACCAACAATACAGTTAAACAAATATTTTTGCATTATTGCTTTAACACTTCCACCCAAAATATGTCACTGTTGATTACAAAAAACTCCTGACATTTTGCGAACGTTTTCAAACCTTAAGGGTGGTAGAGGTTTGGTCAGAATATCTGCAATCTGATTAATACCATCCACATGTTGGACATCAACTTCGCCTTCTTTGTATTTTCTCGAATAAAGTGGAACTTTATTTCTATATACTTCGAACGCTTATGGAACTCTGGATTTTTCACCAACTTAAGCGCAGTTGCATTGTCTATTTGAAGAGATAGAATTTTTTTTAATTTTGTCACTTCGTTCAACAGGCGCTTAAGCCAAATAATTTCTTTGACTGCTTCACTTGCTGCGACGTACTCCGCTTTAGTAGTAGAAAGCACAACACTTCTTCGCTTCTGACTTAACCACGTAACTGCTCTGTGCCAGAATATTTAAAATCATTCCCTGTTCGTAATCGTCTTGAATGGACATCTCTGGCGTAATCTGCATCAGTAAATGCCTCCAATATTCCAGATTGTGGTTTTGAAATATACCAGGTCGTAATTCATGGTTCCTTTAATATATATCTAAAAATGCGCTTACAACTTGACAATGTAAAGCTTTAGGATCAGCCACCAACCCTGAAACCATATTAACTGCATATTCAATGTCTGGTCGTGTTGCTACTGATAGATACATCAAGCTTCCCACAGCTTCCCTGTACGGAGTTTTTTATTTAGTCTGAGATTGAACTCTAAGCTTGCGATGATACCATCCACGTTAAATCTTTCCATGATTCTTTTTATATACGCCTGTTGTCGTATAAAAATACAGTTACTTAAATGTGAAATCTCTCTTCCCAAAAAACAGTTTAAACTGTTGACAGTTATTTTAAATTCAGTTTTTAGATCACTTAAAAAACGATTTCACAATCGTCAACATACACAGCTACTAAAGTTTTGCTTGTTCTTGTTTTCTAATAAACAAACATGGATCAGCATTACTTTGTACAGAACACTGTTTTATTACCATAAAGTTCATAAGGCGCTTATTCCAGCACCGTAGAGCTTGTTTAAGCTTATAAATGCTTTTCTTTAGCTGACATACTCGTCCAGTGCAATCTTCGAATCTCTCGGGTTTGCTTCATAAAGACCTCTTCTTTAAGCTCCCATACAGGAATGCAGTTCACACATCAAACTGCTTTAGATGCATTTCTTCTGATGCTTTGCCACGCTAAGTATGGTACGTACTGTGTCAAACCTTGTCACAAGGTTAAAGTTTTCCTCGTCATCTGTTCCACACTTTTGTGCAAAACCTTTAATAACTAATCTTGCTTTGTATCGTTCTACGGCAGCCATCAGGGTTTAATTTCACACGTAAAAACCCAACGATTCCCAATAACCTTCTTACCATTCGGCAGGTCGACAAGATTTCATGTCCCATTTTCTTCCAGGAATTCCAATTTTTCCCTCATAGCACATCGCCGTTCATTTGTCTCGTTAAACTGCATCGCTGCGTCAAAAGAATTCTCACTTAGGTTGTTCAACAAAAGTACATAGTCATTTAGATGAGCTGGTTTCTAATCTGTCTTCGCGTTGAAGGTACCTCTTCTATTTCTTCCAGATGTGTATTTTCCGAACAGATCGCTTCTGTATTATTTTGTATTTCTGAATCTTCCTCCAAAGTTTCAATTTCTTCCATTTCTGGAAAACTTTTACCATTGGGAAATTGCAAGAGGTACAGCAACTTTACCTTTTAGTATTCTCAAGTCTTTTTGTTGAGCTACTGATAACGTTTTAGTGGTAAGTATTCGTTCACCTTTAAAAATTACATCGCGGCTTGGGGAATTACTTTGTTTGTTGCCTCAATCCAGATTCAGTAACCATCTTTTTACCACCATAACCTACAAAAATCCTGGGATGCTTTTCTGATCCATTTTCTTCCTTTTCTGCTTCGGTACATGTAAGAAACGTTTCGTACCAAAATTTTTAAGTGATCAGGGACCAACTACTTTTTTTACCAAATCACAACTCAAACGGAGTTTTGTTTTCCACAGGTGTGGTACCTGTTCGATTTAATGTGTGTGCTGCAGTGTTGACTGCTTCAGCCCACAACTTTATTAGTAAATTTTTAGCGTGAATTATTGTTCGTACACTTTCGACCATAATGCGGTTTTTTGTTTCAGCAGACCCATTTTGTTCAGGAGTGTAAGGTACGGTTGTGCGAAAACTAATTCCCTTTGAATTAAGTAGTGATTTCACATTAACATTGTCGAACTCTTTGCCTCTATCACACAAAAATTCTTTAATTTTAACACCTGCCGTACATGATACATTATTAAACGTTTTCAAGCAATCTAAAACTTCGGATTTTAAGTATTTAGTACCACCTACTGAATCCTTCTGCATAAGTCCACACACGTCTGCAATAATTTGTTCACCAGCTGTGAACGCCCTTTTCATTCGTGGATGACAACTTCTTCAATGCTGTTTACCTACAACACAGACATCGCAAAATTCTTTATTGGTTTCCACAATAATGCCATGTCAATTTAAGAAGTGTTTCACATACCGTTTTTTTTAGCCACAATTTTTTGTGCCACAATTGTACAGTGTCCAATGCTGTTGCTGCAAAAATTTCTGCAAAGATTGTCTGATTTACACACACGCATATCTAGTTCGCACAATCCTTTTGAGTTATCTTTCCACCTAATCTTACTACACTGTTTTTTTGTAAATGCACAACCCGTTAAATCTGTTTGAAATAAAAACCTTTCTTTATCGACATCAAATTTCTAGATATATTTGGAACATACCAAACATTGTCGAGGTGATTCTTTACCCACGCACCATTTACTTGCATTTCAACGTTTATCACTCTATAACCGTAAGCATAAATTACTTCACTGTTTTCTATTTAAACAGGCTTAGGAGTTACAAACGATTCATAACTAAGGAAATTGTCTTTTTCTTTTGTCATGTGCGCCGAAGCACCAGAATTAGCCAACCATTTTCCTGTTTTATCATCATGAAATGTAACTATGAATGCATCACCAGAAGCTTCTGAATTTGTGGCACTGTTAGAATGCTTCTTAGGGCAGTTTTTTGCAAAATGTCCAATCTGATAACATCTAAAACACTTTCGGACTTTTGCTTCAGATTTTGGTTTTGCAGGTACACTTTTGTTTGTCCGTACCAATAACGCTGATGATGAGTCTCCACGTTTATTAGGCAAACGCATCTCTATCAATCGCAGCCTTTCTGTCAATTTATTCAGCGTTCTTTCTTCGAGTGGCACCGACTCCCAAACGCTTTTAAATTCAAAATATTCGGTCGGAAGTGTTGACATAATACGGCTCATCAACAACAACTCAGGAAGCTCTGTTTTGACCAACCTTTTGAATTCATCGTTGAGTTGTCTAAAGTTACGCTGCAGGCGAGCTATATATGTCGCTACTTCTTCAGAGCTGTTTTTGTTTACAACTAAAGAAATGCCCCATTAGTCTGTCGACTCGTTGACTCAAGGTTTGTTCATAAACAGAGATTAATTTGTCCTATGTAGAATTCGGAGACTCACAAGTTGCAGTAAGGTCAACATTTGCATCATTCATGCTGCTTACCAGGATCAGTTGGGCTAATGCATAATTTTTCTTAAACCTTTTTAAATCAGCTTTATATGTTTCTTTTTCAAGCGCTGACTCCTTTTCATCTGGTTCAATGAGTAGCATCTTTTTTTTCGTTACCACATTCAGCACTTCCTGATGAGTTAACAAGAACTCAATTTTTCTTTGCCACTTGCTCCAATTGTTTTTACCTTCCAGTTTTTCAATTTGGGTTTTAAAATCAACCTTATCTCCCGTTACTTCAGTACGTGATGCAGATAACAATTAAAAACTACCTTAACTATCTTACTAATGCTTCTAACCTAAAAAAAAAATGCCACGTGTATTTAATTAAACCACTAAACTAATTTTCGCAGTTAATACGTGTTCTGGGCCCATAACCTGTTGTTAATATTTAGTTTATTAAATACAAATACAACACAAAATTGGGATTAATTTATAATATGCGTTACATCACGTTACATTAATATACGTTCTGAAGTACATGCAACAGAAACCAGATACAAAAACCAACTAATGTCGCTTCTTTCAGTGGACATACTCGACAAACTAAAACCTAGACAGTTATATAACTAACAATACAGTTAAACATATATTTTGAATTATTTCTTTAACAATTAAAAAACTATACTGCTATGAACCGCGTGGTGAATTAAAACTTAATACGATTAATTGTATTTATGTAACCACCCCAAATTGTTAACATAAGTTTTATAAATGCTTTTATCGGATTAATTAATTGTTTTACTTCCTTTATCAGAAAATAAAAGTTTTGCTCCAGTTTTATTTACTTCATTTTTTTAAATAATAATACTTGATTTAATCTAATTTATTAATACGGCTCATGTCCAGGACAAATCCTTACAAAAAATTAAATATTTAACGACCTCAAAAACGTAAGTCAACTAAATTTCTATCGCGTGAACTCGATTTTGACACGGCCTTCAAATTTTGTTTAACGCGTTTGCGCACCGAAAATATCAAATATTAAACACGTGTTTGTTCTTATCCGCAATCGCAGATAGTATCTTTTTATTAACTGCATTGTTTCCTCCTTTTGTTTCGTTCCAGGGTTTCCAGACTATTCATTTGTTTTTGATTGGCTTCGTTAAATTGATTGTATCCCGCATACCATTTACACTGCACTAATGTATTTTTGTTGGTAGGTTTTTAGTTTTAATTTTTAATTTCAATATTTAATTAATTTCGATTCTTTAATTTTTGCTGTGTATTATTGTTATATTCGTCGTATTTAATAATAACTTGGTCACTTTTTTACTATTACATTCAATGTTTACATCTTATTGTTTTTGTTACGGTTTTGTCATTACACTATACAGGTTTATACTGTGCCTGTAGAAACGAACTAGAGACCATTACACATATTGTAGAGGATTGTCAATTAACGAAGTTTAAAGGAAGGTTTTCAAACATTCATAATTTAACGGATGAAGCAATATTATGGCTTACAAATCTGAAGGGCATCTGAAGTTCAGCAATGTTTTGTATTCTTGTCTTGATTATCTGTATTTCAATTATTTTGTTTTGCTATTTCTTTAACCTACTATTTTTTTTCGTCATTGTCATGACTGGCACTTGAACCGGTCTATTATATGTCGTCATGCAATGGCTGTGCTGTTATATTTTATGTTCTTATTTACCTTCTATAATGTTTACACACTTAATTAATATTATTACATGTGAATACTAGTGTGGGTAAGGGTTGGCATGTTTAGATTTTAATGGTTTTCCTAAACCTTGAAGTAAATGCTTTGCCAAGACAAACTAATTCACTATTGCACACGGTTTCGTCACTACACTATACAGGTTTATACTGATCTTCAGGGGCACCATACATAACACTTACATCACAATACAATATTTGTATAATGTACCATACGAATAAATAAATAAACTGATCTTTTGGGGCACAATACTATATTTAAAATGTACTATACTAATAAGTAAATAAATAAATAAATCTTATTGTTGTAACTTGCCTTTTTATTCATCGGTTACCGGTATTATTCAAAGATTAAATTTTTGTTAATTTTTGTAATGCAAAGGGACTTCAATTATTCTTTTTCGATAATTTTTTGTATACAAGTATGCTAACTGGAAAGTGTGTTGTGAAAAAAAGTTTTCAACTGTTTTTCGCTGACAGTTTGTGTTACATTTTTATTTTTATCTGTCACTTCTCACAAGGATACGATTCTGTAACAGTCGTCTTATAAAATAATTTGACTTGGGGTCATTGTTATTAAAATAAAACAATGTAAACAAAATACGTACAGTGTGAATTTGAAAGGGGGCGAATTGTTAAGCTTTGCAAAGTTAATTTCAGAGACCTATTCTCGACCTAACCGACAAATTGGAGACCAGTGGTTGGGTGAAAAAGGTAGACCAGTTTCTTTGCAAACAGTTTATCGCCGTATAATATCTCTTTACCGCTCACAATTAGTGCTTTCTTTGACAGTCAAACATCGGCGCTAAAGACTAGAGTGGTGCAGAGAACGCCAGCAATGGGGGTAAAATAGTGTTTTCAATATATCTAAGAGATCTAAAAGAAGAAATAAGGAAAGATTAGGTAGAAGGAATAAAAATAGGAAGAAAAATATAATAACGCTTGCATATAATATAGATAAAGATAGCAATAAAGACGTTGAGAAGGTATTTAGAGGAAAAAATTAGAGGTAAATGAAGAAAAAACAAAAATAATAATTCAGGTAAGTATTCCTTTACAAATTAATTTATTTAAAAACCTCAAACACAGCACATTAAAATGTTTGTCTTTTTTACCTCCACAAACAAGGGATCTTATAAGACCATATTTATTTAAAAACTAATTATACTTAAAAAGAAAAAAAGAAGAAAAAAAAGAAGAGATGGTGGTGGAGAAAGAAGAAATAGAAAGAATGAATAAATACAAATGCTTAAGGTACATGATGAGGTATGATAATAAAGACAGTGACCATAGAAGAAAATTAAAGGAAAAAAGGAAGTAATATAATAAGACAAACATGGGGTATAGGAGAAAAATTATTCGGTAAAGAAGTGGAGATAAGAAAACCGTTATTTGAGAAAATAGTAAAAGTGTGATAATGTGCGGAGCAAAATTTGGGGATGGAAGAAATTAAAAGAACTGGAAAGGATAAAGGTATAAATTAGGAAATGAAAAAATGAAGATAAATATTAAAAAAAAATAAAGAAAAAATGTGTAGGATGTGTGGAGAAAATTGGAAGAAAGTAGAGCAGATGGTATATGAATGTAGAGAATTAAGAAGAAAGGAAGGAAGAAGGAAAGTTCTGCTAGGAGAGAATGGAGAAGGTATAAAATGGATAAAAGGGGTAGAAAACAGAAGAAGATAAATGGAAGCAAGGAAGAGATTTATAATAAAAACACTTAACGGAGGAATGTGGTGTGGGTAGAGGAAAGAAGGAGAAATTAAGTAGATAGTTTGCGAAGTGGGTTATAATATTAGAATTAGAATATGTTTAGTTTTTAGTTAATTTTGAAATATACAACGAATTAATTTGTTAATTTATAGAGACAAATAAAACTTGATTTGATTTGATTGAATAGTGTTTAGCAATGAATCCAGAGTTTGTGTCGGGATGCACGATGGCCGTAGAAGGGTAAGAAAACAACGTGGAGAGAGGGGTCAGATTGCGTTTGTTGTAAAACAACGGCATGTACACAGCCCTGTAGGAGTTATGGTTTGGAGAGCTATTACTTATGATAACCGATCACCATTAATGTTTATTAGAGGCACTATAACAGTAGTTCGTTACATCGAAGAAGCCCTTCAACCCTTTCTACTGTTATATACACAAGGTTTTACAAGGGCCTGTTGCACAATATTATTGAATATACAAGTTACCAGTTACTAATTATTAATACTGATATATACAAGGAAAATGGGGAACTAGCAGCGCAGACCCAAACGGACGGTTATTTTAACATTTTTACTTACTGATAACACAGAATCCAATGGAAGGGAAAAACGAAAGACCACAGAACCGTATTCTAAATCAACAATAGTAGATAAATGGAAGAAACTGCAGATGCAATTACTAAAACTGCAGAAATACAAAACCAAGTTAAAGACGCAAAAACTTGAGTTGGTGATGGGGTTGCCGCAAAGTACCTTTACCGCTGACGTACCCTATACCAGCGATTTGTGTCTCGACGGTGGTGATCTTTTTCTGATAAATTGATTTAAGATAATTATCAATAAATATAATAAAAAATTTTTTTTGTTAATTTTTGTTCTAAACAATATGTTATATTAATCGTTTATTAAATATTTAGTGTGTCAATTTAAAACTTACAATGGGCAATATCAAAACGAAAAATGATATCAAAAAATGCTTAAAACCGTTTCTAGGATAGGAAGGATGAACTAAAGTGACATAAAAAAAACTCACATATATCAACCCCCTAGGCCCCATCTACCTCCACTAAACAAGTTTAAATAGCAAACCTCTACTTGTGATACTTTATTGAAAAGCCTATAAAAAATGCTATACAACGGTATAAATAATAATTGTACAGGGTAAATCAATTGTAATCCTTGCCGTAAATGGAGCTTTTAATGAAGTTTTTGTTAAACTACAAATTTGTTAAAATATCAATTAAGTAAATGTTCCAAGTGGGTTCTATTGTTTAAACAACCCACTTTGGTGGAACCCACTTTAAACATTTACTTAATTGATATTTTAACAAATTTGTAGTTTAACTAAAACTTCATTAAATGTTCCATTTAAGGCAAGGTTTCACAATGATTCACCCTGTACAATTATTATTTATACCGTTCATGCTGGTTACATTTTATAGGCTTTTCAATAATGATCATAAGTAGGGGTTTGTTATTTAAACTTTTTTAGTAGGGTAGGTGGGGCCTAAGGGTTAATAAGGGTGAGGTTTTTTTATGTCATTTTGGTTCCCCTTTTCTATCCTACAAACGGTTTTAAGCATTTTTGACACCATTTTTCGTTTGAAAGATATTGCTTATTGTAGGTTTTTAAATTAACACACTGTATATTTGTTGTTGCTGCAAACGTGCCGCTTGCTGGGTTTGCTCGTTTATCTGATCTCTAATAATAGTTTGGTTTTCATTTGCAAGATTTTTGTTATAGTCTTTGTGGTCCTTATCTGAATCTTCGTCTGTAAGGGCAAAATTACAAAGATTAGCACAAGAATTAACAATGTTGCTAGCATAAATTGGTTGCATTCGCAAATGGTTGAAGCACAGAAACTTTTCCATTAAAATGCGAAGAGCGCCTTCTATAACTTTCCTTGTTCTTTTATGGCGACGATTACATCTCATTTCGGCTATGTTGTTGGGGTTATGTTGAAGGGGCATTATAAGCCATTTAATTGTTAAGAGACATACAAAATCACCCAATATGACTGCAATTAGAAAATATTTTGCTGCTCCAATCTTCTGTAAAGACAAATACAGTTTTATGTTCCAAAGGGCGTCTATTGAAATTAGTAATCCGTCAACAACCCCACATACATGAGGAAAATTTAAAATTCTGCAGAAACTACGTATTTCTTCTTCTATACAATCAAATAAAATTTTATTGACTCCAGTAACCACGTTTATTATTGCACGACATACCGTTGTTTTGTTTACAACGTACATATTTGATATTGTATGATATTGACTACCACTACACAAAAAAAACCTGAAGACAAAAGTTTTTTACAATGAATGTGAGATTTCATTTTAGGTAATTATGATATAGCTCTTTTTTCATTTAACGTGACCAATACGCCATCTAGCGTCTATTTCAAAAACTTCAAAATAATTTCTATCATTTTCTCTTGGCCACTTTTATTATAAATTTTTTACTCTGAGTCATATCACTTAACGGTTTTCGAGATACAGCCGTTTACCTCGCTTATTTGGACACCCGGTACAAATCAAACAGCTAATATTACAACTATCAGTAATTAATTAATTTATTTTTGTCATTGAGCTAGTTTTCAGCAGGATAACGCCTGCCCACACGTAGCCGGAAAACAATAAAAGTTTTTTTAAATTGTTGTGAGTGCAATTTTTTTCAGAAAAAATTGTAATAACTGTAACCTACCAACCTACACCATTCGCTTGCAATCACATAAAACAACTTAAATTGATTAAAACAAATAAAAAAAATATTTTTTGACACTGTTATTATGAGTGTAATTGTTTTAAAGAAACAAATTGTAATAACAAACACAGTTCACCCTCAATCACATGAAAACAACTTAAATTGATTAAAACAAATTTTAGGTGAAAAAAAGTTTCTTTAAAACTGTTATTATGATTGCCATTTAAAAAAAAGAAATTATAAAAACTATATCCTACTAACCAACACCGTTCACCTCCGATCACATAAAGACCACTTAAATTCATAAAACAAATTTTACGTAAAAAAAACAATTTATTTTGAATATTTTGTCATTTTAAAAAAAATGTGTAATAACTGTAACCTACCAACCAACACCGTTCACCCCCAAATTACATGACAACAACTTAAATTTATTAAAACATATAGAGCGTCATCCCCAAAGTCCGTATCAAGCGGGAAACTTATTTATTATAAAAAAAGTTATTCTTTATAAAAGTTTGTACATCCCCTGAAACTAAAAATGAATCAACAAAATGTAACCAAAGACTCGTAATATACGAGGTGCATTTGAAAAATTTGATTTTGAGTCAAGAGTAAGTGCCTTATTTTAAGAAATATTAAAAAATTTTATTTGAAAAATTTGTTTATCATTTATCAGAAAATACATCAATATTTGAAGTCATGGCCACCTAGAAGAAGTTTGAATTTTTTCCAATTTTTTTAAAAATGGTGGCTATAAGAAAAAAGAGTTGCTTAAAATGATAATTAAACAATATCTTATATACAACAGTTTATTTAAAAAAGCTTGTAATTTACAAATTGCCCAATTATTGTGCTAATTTTTTTTTATTCGTTAAAAAAACTTCAAAATTTTTTGGTGCAAAGTTCTTTTGATTTTGTTGACAACAAAAATTTTTAAAACAAGTCAGTATCTTAACAACAATATTATTTTCAATAATATTGAGGCACTAAACATCAAAATTAAATTACATCTCAGTATGATGTCTATCACGCAATATGCACAGTTCGGTTCTTCTTACAACATTGTTGACTGCACTCGTAATGTGCTCTGGTTTTATGGCTTTCACACAATTAGTAATTACAGTTTTTAAATGTTTTCTATCCCTAAAAAAACGGTGTTTGTAAACCTCGTTATTCAATAATAATAAAAAATCGGAAAAAATTTAATTTTCTCTTAAATGGCCATGAGTTCAAATCTTGATGTTTTTTTTTAATGAAGGGCAACTTTTTCAAATACAATTTTTGATATTTACTGTAATAAGGGCACTTTACTCTTGACTCAAAATCAAATTTTCGAATACACCTCGTATATTACGCGTCTTTAGCCAGTTGGTGCATTTTTAGCTTTAGCAGATGCACAAACTTTTATAAAAATCACTTTTTATCGAAAAACCCATAATAAAAAGTTTTCCATTTGGTATGGACTTTAGGGATGACGTATTACGAAAAAAAAAGTTTTTTTTTAATTGTTATTATGAGTGTATTTTTTTTAAAACAAATTTTACTTAAAAAAAATTGTTTTTATGAATGCCATTTAAAAAAAGAAAAAAATATATTGTAATAACTATAACCTACCAACCAACACTGTAATTTATTAATTTGTAATAACTCCGTTCACCCCCAATTACATAAAAAACCACTTAAATTGGTTAAAACTAGTTTTAAATAAAAAATTTTTTTTGTAATTCGTATTATGAGAGTTATTTCTTTAAAGAAAGAAATTATAATACCTGTAACCTACCAACTAACACCATTCATCCCCAATTACATGAAAACAACTTAAATTTATTAAAACATATATTACGTTAAAAAAAAAATTTTTGTTTTAATTGTTATTATAGCTGTAATTTTTTTAAAGATATAAATTGTAATAACTATAACCTACCAACCAACACTGTTCACCCCCGATCACATGAAAACAACTTTTAAAGAATGCAAATGAGACACACATAATGTATCAAAAAATACTTCACAATTATTCACTTACTGAAAAAGGTAGGAACGTACTACAATAATTTAACCTATAAGTGAGTGAACTTTGAAGTTTTGCTGTTTATTTTTTGGGAAAATTAGGAAAAAATCCGTATTTTTTCTTCGAAAATATGCTTTGTTGAATGTTTCCTATTTTGCGATGGTAATTTTAGTTTTTTGAAATTCTTGTGTCCGTTTTGTTTCCGTAACCGAAAATTATTGTCTATATCCATCAATATTATCCATCAATCATGAAAAAGTACTTTTTAATTTTTTATTAACTTCTCTATATTAGCATTTGTATTCTTCTTATTAGCTATTTTCGTATAGACTGATGTACTGACGACAAATGCCAAATCGCTAGTTAGAATTTATAAAATACAAGAAATGGCGGCTCTGTTAAATAGTAAAAAAAATGAAATAGTTTTGATTGTAGGGAGATAATTATAAGACTCATTGTAAAACAGCCGCTATTTATAACAACAGACATCCGCATAGAAATTTTCAGCATTCGAGAGTCACAAAAATTTTAAATAAATTTAAGACGTCTGGAAATGTATAAAATATTTTGATAAAAAAACGTCAAAAACGGGCTGCTAGTGAGGTCACGGAATTACGAGTGATGTTATTTGTAGTAGAACATTCTAAAATGTCATTGAGAAAAGAATGTCTTCGATCCGATGGCAAATATTTTAAAAAGTAACAATTATTATCTATACAAACCCTAGTTTGTTTATACATTGAAAGAAAGAGATTATCATAGACGGTTTGAATTATGCTCGTTAATACAAGAAAAATTAGAAGAGCATCCCTTTTTATTAAGAAATTTCATTTTTACCGATGAAGCAACATCTACATCACATGGAGCTATCAGTTTACAAAATTGTCGCTCGTGGTGTAACAGTAATACTCATTTTACAATCAAACCAACGTATGGTGTGGTATTTATAAAAATAAAGTAATAAAACCATATTTTTTTGACATCTCATAAATGCTCAACTTTATCTAATTTTTTTACAAAATGGTTTCTACAAAGACGGTGCTACATGCTATACCACAATACCTGTGAGCGATTACCTTAAAACTGTATTTAATGACAAGGTAATACGTAGATATTGTATATTTTTTGAACAGTAAATTTCTAGACTTAACCCTCTCGATTATTTCTTATGGGGCTGTTTAAAATATAAGACTTACCAGTAAATGCCTTTTTAAAATAGTAATCATTTAGAAAGGACAATTACAGAAGCATGCCACGGAATTACGGCAGTTAAGAATGTAATAAGCGATAAGGCTTTAGTCAATTGAACCAGAAACAAATTGTATTTATTTTTATATATTGTTATAAATATTATTTATTACGTACTTGTTTATTTTTTCATTTGATATGTTACATAACTAAGTAATTAACAAAATTAGTTTTTCACGGCAGATGGATAATATTGGATAACTGACAATAGTTTTCTATTGTGATCAACTTTTTTAAAAACAATTGTCAATATTCTCAAAAATAAAGGTACTTTACTCTTAAGCAAAATTCATATTTTTTTGACAAACCTTGTATATACGGTCAAAATATTTGATATATGATAGTTATATTTTAGGTTTTTGACCATGCACAATTTTTTATAAAGAACTTAATTGGACACAATGTATTTATTATTTAGTTGTAAGGCCCGACCGTGGGAAATTTATAACCAGACTTTTCTTCTATTTTATTTTGCAGTATCCTATAAATTAAAGCAAGTATCCCGTAATTTGCTTTTTTTTAATATTTGTAATGTAATATTGAACAACTTAATCAATTCAAAATATTTAATTTTTAGGAAAATTGTAGCCGTTCACTCAAGTTTAACTCACATCATATAGAGAAGATGGTATTGGTTAACCAACAGGTTCAAAAACGTACCTTAAGTTTCCTTCTGTGTCATTTTGCCAAAAAACACTTCACTCTAAAAAACATTCCAAACACATTTATTGCGACAAAATCCGATATTCAACTGATTGTTGTTACAAACGACCTTCTGCCTGTTATCTAAACGTTATTCACAATTATTGCAGGTGTTTCAACTTACGTTAAGTGAAAACAAATTTTGTTTTTTTCTTTTCTTACGAAAAAATTTAAATTATTTATGTTCCTGTTAAAATTGTATTTTCTTATTTTTAATTTAATAAGAAAATTTTGTAAGAAGCTAAATTACGAATAACATTAGTAACGTCATTTGGAAAAAATAATTTCTCTTCAATTTACTTATTTCACACAGTATCGATTTAAGGTAATGATGCTTTAAACTATTATTTATTACGTTTAGATAAAATTATAAACTCAAAAATAGTTTCCGTTAAATAATTTTGTTTTTTATTCAAAATAAGACATGAAAACATAATATTGAACAATATAATCAATGAAAACAAAATGAATACATACCTTCGTATTGGTCAATTTTCTCCGTTTCACAACAACAATACAAGGTGTTTCACCGGAATCCGCCATTAGCCGTTTATACGGAAAGTATACATGGAAAAAATTAAAAATTTGGAGAATGACTGGAACCAATAGAAGAAACTCAACTAATAGTATATTATGCTACTAGGAGTAGAACAAAAAGGCGTTCGACTCCGTGTAGCATATACTATTTTTTCTTCAAGCGTAAAAAACCAAATTCTTGAAGTAATTGAGGTGGTTTTAGAATGAATAGGCAACAGCGTTAACTCAACTTTACAACTGTCAAACATGACTGTCAAACAACATTATTTTTGTTGTGTGTATTAACACGGTTTGTAAAAGGAAAATTTTTGTATTAATTTGTAGAGTAAGAAAGAAAGCTATAATTATTTTACAATACAACAATAATAATAATTAACTCTTATTTCAGATGAAAAGTTAAAACAAACATTCTTTTGTAGTAACTATATAGTGGAAAAAATACCTATTTCTTATTTATAGTAATATTAAAGGTACAATTTTGTAATGTCGAGTTAATAATATTTAATCCACTACTTGCTGTGTTAGAACTGACATTGACGTCATTATAGTCGTGATGGATTTTATATTCACTTGACTGGGATATGCTCGATGTTACGGTAGATGTGTTACCTTCATCGCACCCTAATATTCTATTGGCAATTTCACGTTTGTTTGAAAGGGAGTCTTCGACGTATCCCTCAGCTACATTGTTAGATTTCCATCCACCGTGTCTTTTTTAGAGTGGTAATGTCTCCACCATAGTCAACTAACAATGTAGCTGAGGTTCGTCGCAGTGTATGACCAGTGTATTCCTCTGGATTAGGTAGTTTTAAAAAAGTTGCCACTTATTTTGGTATACCTGAAATTTTATGTATCCCCATAACGACACGGTGGCATCTACCATTTTGGTATTTTAAAAGAATCTTGTTATGTTGATGTCATTAGGTCGAAGTGTCATATATTGTCTACATAAATTTAAATAAAAATCTCCAACTATGGTAAATGTCCGTGACTTATTTGTTTTAGTATTAGGAATTTTTACTAGTATTATACGTTCCAGGTCTTCGATATCCTGTATTCTTAAATTGACTAGTTCGTCGCAACGACATGCCCCACTAACTCCAAATATTAATACGATCTAAGAAAATAGTATCTACTTTAGCGATTGAAAAAGTTATATATATATTTTGGTTGATACCCATCAGTTTGGCGCTTCAAGAAGGAAATAATAATATTAATATTTAATTGGCACTTTAGCATGGAATATTGTGCCCATAATGACGAACTTTTCATAGTTTCCGCCAAATGGGAAAAATACGCTTAAGATAACATTTTCTCTGTAATTGATTATATTATTTTCTTGCGCCCATTTCAAAATTTATTGTAAGCAAAATCATATATTTTGCGCGATTTGTTGGGGATCAAATTTTCAACTAAGGCATCGGCGATTTGTTTTATTTTAGGTGGAGTTCCTTCAATTTGCGACATTTTTAAAAGTTTAAATTTTAAATGGCGTTTCTGCTAAAAAGTGCTAATACCTCTACCGGCAAACTAAGTTACTAATTGAGCGTAAAATAATAATATTATTGTACGCCGTAAAATAATGTAGTCGTTCTATATATTCAATGCTGTATAGTAAAATTCATATTTTAGCACGCTTGAAGAAAAATTATTTTAGCTTACTGATCGTTCCGGTTGTATCGAAGGTTGCAATCAACTTTCTTATTTTAAATAGAACATTCTATATATTATTGCATTTTCAGATTTTACGTCAAATTTTAGGATCACTTTATATAACATTCTCTGTAGTTAGGAGTTATACATATCAAGATATTAATTTTTTAGTAAAATTTTGACAGATGCAAAAATTCACGAGATATTTTTGACGGAAACTCCATATCGCGTTAATTATTGTATGTATAACCAGAATGGACTATAGCAAACGAAGATGTGTTTATAAATTAAAAAATGTTTCCATATTTGTTGTTACATTTTGTTACTTCTTTAAAAGGCAATAACTTTGTTAAGTCAAATGAAACACTCTGTATTTTTTTTTTTACTCAGTAGGTAATGTGCAGGTAAAAAGTCTCTTGTGGTGGTATGACTGGAATCACAACCTACAACAATATTTGAAGATTTATTGGGTTATGTCAAATTTACACAGTTTTATGTTTCTCAAATAATTCTAATCATGGCCAATTCGACAACAGATCTGGGATTTGACTTAAATAAGTTATTGTTTTTGAAGTAACAGCAAATATAAAACAAATAGTATTACATTCACAATCTATAGACACATTTTTGTTTGCTATAGTCCATTCCCTTTATACAAACCAAAAATTAAACCAATATGGAGTTTTGAATCTGTACAAATTTTTAGTAAAAAAATTAATATCTCGAAATCTATAACTTATAGCTACAGAAAATGTTGTACAAAGTAACCCAAAAATTTGACGTAGAATCCGAAAATGCAATAATATATAGGGTGTTCTACTTAAAATAACCAGAAAGAAACCAGAAGTGTCAGATTAATTAAAAATGTTTAGTTGAGTTTGCCTTATTGGTTTTTAGTCATTCTCCAAATTTTCAAATTTTTTTTATGCCGTAACGGCTAATGACGGTTCCCGGTTCAAAAATAGGTTAAGTTTCTACTAAATGGCATTTTTTTCCAAAAAAACGTATTACACTTACGATAGAATTTAAAGACTATTATTTGGTTAAACACCAACTAATTGTTTGTTACGGTAATTAATCTCCGGCACGAACTACTTTTCGGATATGGATTTTGCTCGACGCTCCTAATGGCGCGCGAAGGTAGTCTGATACGTAATTCGCGAAAACCGTAAATTTTTAGAACTTTCCTATACGAGCATACAACGTGGAACGTCATTGTTGTTATTTTGTCTATTTTAGATCTAAGATATCCTCTACGTTACCATTTAAAGGTATTATCTAAATTACCATCAAATCTACCACCTAAAGGGTTATCGAATTATCACCTAAGTGTCATCCAATTATACACTAGGGCAGATTACGCGACTCTTTGGGGGAAAGAAAAATTTATTTCTCGCTGGCTAGATATCAAGTCTATGTTGGTCTACGACCAACTTAATAATAACTCAAGGTACCGTTTTACTGTTATTTTGTTATCGTATTCGGTTGCTTTATTTAAGTGCTTCGCCTAACGAATTTTGCTTATGAACAGTATTAGTTCTGTTTGATAATTATTTGTCTCAAATTGGACGTTCAACTAACTAATTGGCGCCTTGCTCATCCACTCGTGATTAAAATTTTCGGGTACGAGATTCGGGGTATGCAAAATAAATATCGTTGAATGTTCGATACGATTGATAGGGTAATCTCGAGCGGCTATTGTACTCTTATTTTCTGGACCTGCGACGCTCACCGAATAATCTAGTTAACCGGGGAAGCCGTTAGAAAAATACCATCAGTTCGTACTCTCTGCTTATATACAGCGCGGTTTTTTAATTAAAGTAATTCGCTAATTAACCTTTTGTTTGTACGGCAAATTTTTTTCATGTTTGTCACATGTTTGTTGTTACAAAATGACCTTCTGCTTGTTATCTAAAGCGTATTCTCAAGATTTGAATGCGTTTAACCTCATGTTAAGGAATTTGATTATTTCAAATATTTTTAATATCTAGAATTTGGTCTCATGGGACCCCTTCTTGGTGAAAGTGAAATAACTGAAACAACTGAAGTAGTTGAAATTGTCGTTCTAAACTGCAGCGTCTATCTGTAACAAAAGGAATAACACCAAAAACTGCACCAGATACTATACTAAGACACGTGTTTCAATAGCTAAGCTATCATCATCAGCAAACCGATACTAAAGTTACCTTTATTAGACACATTCACTTTTTCATTCACATTATTACATTTCCCATTGTCAAAACAAAAATTTGATAAAGAACTGCGAAATATTAAGCAGATCGCATCATACAATGGTTTTTCAAGAATCAATTGTCAAAAACATAATTAGAAAACATAAACATAAGTTAAACATTAGAAACATTACAACGTTAGGAACTAGTGATAGGAAAATAGATAAGAAATATGTCAAATTACCAAATTATCCCACATACACAAAAGGTCTTCAAAAAATATTTTCAAAATTTAATAATAAAACAGTCATTTCTAGTAGTAACAAAATTGTTTAGGAAATCTGAAAGACCTGATAGAAATGTGTGGTAAATCGGAATATATAAAATAAACTGTAAATACTGTAACCAAGTATATATAGGGCAAACCAAGAAACCTATTAAAACTCATTTAAAGAGCACTTAGCTCATGTCAAATATCATCAGCTCAGATAAGTCCAGTGTTGCCATGCATATGCTTGAAAATGGCCATAGAGAAAGCGACATTGAATTAATTAATAGAGGGTTGATAATAAAACGAACTTGATTCTAATAAAATTTGAAATTTTTAAAGCAAAAGTTTGCTTATGAATTATAATGATTACGCAGATAGTATATAGGTTTCCTATTGTTTTTATTTTTAGTATCAGTTTGCTGATGATGATAGCTTAGCTATTGAAACACATGTCAGTATAGTTTTTTTAGTGTTTTTCTTCTTTGTTACAAAATTACCGTGTTAACATGTTATAATAATGAAGCAAACTAAGTTTTGCAAAACAAAATTTTAAAAAACCACAGAATCCGATTTTCATGAAACTTGCTATACAGATGTTTATTCCTAATGCAGCAGATATAATTAGATTTTGTTTATAATCTCCAAAGGCTTAACCTAGATAAACTTTTCTATTCTTGGAATATTTACCAAAATATTTATTGTATACATGTTTTCTTCAAATGAAATTAATCACTTTAAAACAAACGCTTTGCCAAGACAAACCAGTCCACTATTACACAATTTGGTTTTGTCACTACACTATACAGGTTTATACATACATACATGCTACACTTACATGACAATACAATATTTCTATAATGTACCATACGAATAAATAAATAAATTTAATAATACCTAAATTTTTGTTTAAATACTTTTGATCCAATAAGAAACTATTGACATAGGCCAATCATGTGATACTAATCAATTTCTCTAAGAGTATTAATTATACAAACAAGTTACAAAAAGAAACTTATTGAAAATTTTATTTTCTATGACTTTTATATAAACTATTTTTTGAGCACAAAAGAGAAAAACAACCAAAGAGTCCATTATTTGGTTTGAGGAAACGGGAATAAAATATGGTACCTACACACCGTCTGAACAGTATATTTACACAGCTTAAATTCATTGTTAAAGTTGTTAAGTGAAGTGTATATAACTGGGTGGCATATGGTTATAGAATCAGTATGATGAATTTAATAATAAAAAATGTTAGATTTAGTTTCTTTACTTGTTCCTATTTCGGAATTGCTAAGAGTAGGTGAACTAAAATGGAAGGAGTGGGAGATTTTTAGAGAGAGGGCAGAGAAGGTATTGGAGATACACTCTGGCAACATAGAGAAATAAAACTGAAAAAGAGAACAATATAAGCGGAGAAGAGAGCGGTGAGATATGAGAAAGAGATTAAAAGGTAAAAGAGAAATTGACTTTTATACGAGTGTTGGAACCAAGTGAGATATATAAAGAAAAATCATGGGCAGAAAGAAAGGAGAGGAAATGGAGGATGTGGAAGATATACAAAAGAAGATAGGAGCACAGAAGGGGACATAGCAATAAGAGGCAAGGATACGCAAATGCAGGAAAGGAGAAAAAAGATAAAGAGTGATAAGCATAAGGAGATGTATAAGAAGTTAATGACAAATGATAAACTTAAATATACAGGGTGTTTCTAAATATCTTGTACAAACAAAAGAGGTGATCCTTTGGCTTATTTTATGACTAAAATATTATATAAACGAACGCTTCCTTAGCGAACTACAAGGTGTTAAAATTGCAAGTTTTTTGTTTATGGTTTCTGCAGTTGGATGGAAAAAAACAATTAATTATAATAGGGTCTTAAGTAATTTGTGTATCTACAACCTTCAAATCTTGCGATTATATAAAATAATCAAATATTAAATGATAAACAAATCCTTTCATATTAAAATGATCATAACTTGGTTCGTAATAATTTTTTTGAAAATTTGAAAAAAAACAAATTCTTGATAATTGTGTAATATTTTAGCATATCAAATTTGATGTCCCTACCTAGTACCATAATACTGTTTTGACTGTAGAAAAAAATGCATTGATTTGGCATATACGAACAAAGGTATCAAACCATCTTAAGCAGGTGCCAAAGAATACTAAAGTTTGCCTATTTCACACGCCAATTTTTTTAAAGTATACATAAGTCAATGTAATGTAATAACAAATGGATAAACACCAAGAGCTGCAACAAAAACTTTACTTTGGACAAGTGTTTAAATACCTAAGCTGGTATCGGTTCGCTGATGATGATAGTCTAGCTATTGAAACACGTGTCGAGTAAAGTTTTGTTCTGACCCTGGTGTTTTCCTGTTTGTTAAAATAGACGCTGCAGTTTAGTGTTTCATTGCTTTGAATGTAATGTAATGTATTGCTATGAATAAACCAAGCACTCACCTTTAATTTTTTTAAATTTAAAATTGTTTTTATGCTTAACTTACTCTGTATCTCAACTAGTTTTATATTTTTAAAATACTAATTAAAAAAATAAATATTGAAGTTGTTTTAAAAATGCTAATTAACACTAATAAAATATTTAATTCTTGAAATGATTACAAGAAAACTCAAGTTTTAAAATTAAACTAAATAATTATGAACAACAATTCTTATTTCACAATTAATTATACAAAAATATTAATCCAAAATTAGTTAATCAGTCTATTTTTTTTTCTAACCTTATTTATATGATCCTGTCAACCAATTCTATATACTGCTTACTTCTAAATTTGTATATTTCTTAAATAATAATTAATTTTCAATATTCATTAACATCTTTTAAGTTTATTTATTTTTTGACCACTTATAATTTTTTTCATTGTCCTAGCAAGCCGCACTTACTAAATTCATTAATTAATCGACACTACTTACATTTTATTTAAAATATATAATTGTTGTTAAAGTATAAAAATAAAGTCCTTTAACTTTTAGAAACGAGTATGTACACTCATGAAATTTAAAACTTGGAACCACAATTTCTGTAAACAAAAGTTTGCACATTGTGAAGCAGGGCTTAAGGGAATCATTTACAACTCTAAGAGCAGGTTGTCTCAGCAGGGGTTATCTTATAGAAAGACTGTAGAATGAATCATTACACTAAGCACGTTTTAGAAAATAGGTAATTTACGTTGCTTACTTAATTTTTTTCTTTAAACAATATATTTGAAAGTATCGCTAATTAAACACCATAGCTCGATTAATTATCGAATCAAAATTTTGTTTAGGAAATGTTTACAAAATAAAATTAGAAATAATTTTGATTTAAAAAACGTCTACAAGCAATAACTTTTAAATTCAATCAAAAAACTAAACATGGTTATTTGGGTTGACTGATTATTACTTATTTTTAAATAAATCTAACCTACTAATTATTGTAAGTTATTAAAAAAAAATCATTAAACTCTCTATTCATAATATTTAGTCCTTACAAAATGTATATTTTATGACGTTTTATTTTTTTCTGTAGTTGATATAAAAAGTGAAAATAAAAACTAAGGCAATTCTTATTGTCAACGTATATATTTAGTTTTTTTTACAAGAATTTATTAGATAATTATAATTAAGATACCAAGTTATAGTTTTAAATTAAATGAAAACGTTTTTTTAAATAAAGGTATTACTATATAAATAAATATAAGAAATCAATAATGGGTGTGACCTCCATTATTATTGATACATTCTTGGAGGCGTCTGCTCATTGACGCTATCAAGGTATCAATATAATTAATATTAATCGTTTCCCATGCGGCATCAATGGCTGCAATTAGTGCATTACGGTTTACTGGTATAAAATTTGGCCCTTGTTGTCTTCGGATAACAGCAAGTATTCGAGCCCAAACATTTTCGATAATGTTAAAATCTGGGCTTTTTGCTGGCCAGGATAACAGCTCCAAGTTATTTTCTCGTATCCAATTGCGCACAACCCGCGAAGTATGAATAGGGGCGTTGTCCTTTAACAACAAAAATACATTATGAAAATGTTAATTCAACAGATCCCGAACTGTTTTTGGGAGAAAGTATAGTGAAATAAGAATACTTACTTGTTGGAAAATATAATCTTCGTCTGGATAAAACACTTCGACTGAAGGTTTCATAATAGTTTCCAAAATATCTAAATACGCAGCAGAATGAAGACGTCCATCGATAGCCCAACAAACTCCTGGACCCCGCGCTAACCAAACCCCACATTCACAGAAAAATAACCACTTCGTTTTTAGGACATATGTGATTATTTTCGTAACGAGTTCCTTCCATTCTAAAAACTTTTAGTGGTCCATCGTTGCGGCTATTGAACGTTTTTTCGTCGCTAAAAATCACTCGATTCCAAAATTCCAAAGGTTCGTTCACATATCGCCTTGCAAATTCCAGACGACGTCTAATATTTTCGTCACTGAGAACTTCTTTCGCAGCAGCATTATACTTCTTTATTGCCATCTCCTTTAATCTTTTTGTGCAGTTGTACGGCATCCGGGAAAATGTGTATCTGCTGTAGCCCTAGAGTATGTAGCAAATGGTTGTTCTGTTACGTAATGAAACAACTCGAGATCTTGAGCACGTGTAGATACTTTAGGTCTACCACTTCCGATGGCTCTTTCCAAAGTGTGTTCAAGATTACATTTTACTCGGTAATGCCCTACGGTGCTTTTTGGTATATCTAACATACGTGAAATTTCACGCACGCTACGGCCGCCTCTAATTCCGAAACAATCCGCGCTTTCAAATCAGCACCGAGATGAGGTGGCATTTTCACAACACTTGAAATTTTAAACTAAAATGGAATTTACATTTCTTACTTTATTTATTGGTTCACACTACCCCTTCTCAAACAGTAGGTAATTGTTTATTTATTACATACTTCTAATGACCAATGTAACAACCCTTAGAGCAATATGACTCAAAGGAAGTAAATTAAACAAGCAAAGATATTCTATTGTTATTGAAACTTATTCATAAAGTAAAAGCCATTTCCTTATAATGCTAATGGACAGGATTTTCTTTTAAGTATTAAGATTACAATAGAGGACTTATAAACTTTGAAAATATCTAATTATAAATATTTACACTGCAATAGCGCTTTTTCCTTAATAATTTCTTAGCAATAACATACACGTTCTTGGTTTTCAAGTTGTCATAAATTTGATATGATATAAATTTGTGTTTCTAATATTACATCACAAACTAATTTTTATTCGCCAAAAATTGTTGCTTAAGTTGTAAAGCTTCGTACACACCTGAACAACAAACCAACCAAAAACATAACAACGAACCGAAAGTCAAACAGAACGACAAACGATCTTTTATGATTTCCACAATCCGAACAACAAACGGAACGTTTGTGCTGTTTCCATAATTATTTTCAGTAGTTTTCAGTTCATATATATTTATTATTGAAGAGAAAATTGCGGAAAACAAGAAGATAGTGCCAACCAAATTTTTACGCAGAAAGAAGAGTAAAAAATTATAATTTACTTCCTTTTTTTTTTTGGAAATTTCCCGCCCAAATGATGCTAATAGGGACATCATTTTTTTCTTGCATTTTTAAACACTGATTAATTTAAAACATTTTTCTTCTGTCAACTCCATAATATTACTTAAAACACAACAAACCCACAAAAGGGAGGACAAAAAATAAATAATTTAATTCTCCCGCATAAGTTTGTTCGCCGTTTTGTTTAGATTCGTCCAAACCTGCAAACGCATTCGCGTGCATTTTCTTTGATGTCGGAGAAAAACCCGACAAGTTGCGGGAACGCCGCAAACCGTTCGTGGAACAATCAGGACTTGCAAATCTGTTCTAAAATTCGTACGTAGCACCATCCAAATCTAATGTTCCGATTGCCGTTCGGTTCGTTGTTCTGTTTGTTCCTCGGTTTGTTGTTCAGGTGTGTACGAAGCTTTAGAATAAGCATATTAATATGAACTATATCTTATGAAAGGAGAGTTATTTAACTTTAATTAACGACTTAACGTTACGTTAGTAGATTCCATTTACTATTTACACATATTTTCTTGGAACATTCAATAATTAACTATCGGGATATGATGACCCTATACTTCGCAGGTTGTGCGCAACTGGATACAAGCAAATAACTTGGAGCTGTTACCCTGGCCAGCGAAAAGCCCAGATTTCAACATTATCGAAAATGTTTGGGCTTGAATACTTGTTGTTATCCGAAGACAACAAGGGCCAAATTCTTATACCAGTAAACCATAATGCATTAATTGCAGCCATTGATACCGCATGGGAATTAATATTAATTATATTGATACCTTGATAGCGTCAATGAGCAGACGCCTCCAAGAATGTATCAATAATAATGGAGGTCACACCCATTATTGATTTCTTATATTTATTTATATAGTAATACCTTTATTTAAAAAAAAGTATTTCATTTAATTTTAAACTATAACTTGGTATCTTAATTATAATTATGTAATAAATTCTTGTCAAAAAAAACTAAATATATACGTTGACAATAAGAATTGCCTTAGTTTTTATTTTCACTTTTATATTAACTACAGAAACAAATGAAACGTCATAAAATATACATTTTTGTAAGGACTAAATATTATGAATAGAGAGTTTAATGATTTTTTTAATAACTTACAATAATTAGTAGGTTAGATTTATTTAAAAATAAGTAATAATCAGTCAACCCAAATAACCATGTTTAGTTTTTTGATTGAATTTAAAAGTTATTGCTTGTAGACGTTTTTTAAATCAAAATTATTTCTAATTTTATTTTGTAAACATTTTCTAAACAAAATTTTGATTCGATAATTAATCGAGCTATGGTGTTTAATTAGCGATACATTGAAATATATTCTTTAAAGAAAAAAATTAAGTAAGCAACGTAAATTACCTATTTTCTAAAAACGTGCTTAGTGTAATGATTCATTCTACAGTCCTTCTATATTATAACCCCTGTTGAGACTACCTGCTCTTTGAATTGTAAATGATACCCTTAAGCCCGCTTCACAATGTGCAAACTTTTGTTTACAGAAATTGTGGTGTCCAAGTTTTAAATTTCATGAGTGTACCTCACAAATGGTGATTCTTATAAAAAAATATTTACACCCTTTTGTAGTTAATTTGTTGATCTACAATTTTTGTTTGACCTACTTCTCGATGAAACTTACTATTTACGAGAAAAATTCAAAAAACGTTAAATTTTGAGATTTGACCTTAAACAACTTGGAGATGGAGACTTTGGTATTTTATTTGGAATGGTGTACCATATTTCTATAATTTTTGTTATTTGACCCATCAGTATTATTGTGCTTCTGAATGCAATTGCAAAGTACAGACTACCATGTTTTGCAACCTTGCATCAATTTTTTCTGGTAAATTCTTCAGTTTTCGAAAAAAACCTGTAGAAATAAAAAAATTAATAAATAAATTAGGCTTTAAATATCTTAGGGGTTGATTTATTTCAATCCTTTCTACTTATTTTTATATTGAAAAAATTTTAAAATATTTTTTTTTATTTATAAAAAAAATTTAACAAGTTTTTTTTTTTTTTTTATTTTTGGAGAAGTGTAAGATTTCCAGAGAGGGGTTTTTCAAAAAATTTTATACCAAATACCAACCTTAATTTTTGTCACAGAATTACCTCTTAAAATTTTTCTGTGTCATTTAGATATGTTCTGTGTAATGGCAACTTCTTCTAACCGTCTAACACGTCTGGAGACAACGTGGCAAGCAGATATTAAACGAAATATGGTTACACAACCCCCACCCTACCTATAATAGTGCAAGTAATTAAACAATTTGAGCCAAAGTAATTAGACATTCTAGTAATCTCAGACATTAATTACCCATTCTTCCCGCATGAATTGACTGACTTACAACCCAATGAAAACACATGCACAATCAATGTATGGAAAAAATAACTTTTACCGCCCCCGAAACTTCCCAGAAACTTAATTATTACGTTTCTGTATTTGCAATCAGCAGATTTAGCAAATGTGGAAAGTTACAAGACACTTATTACACATGTGACTGTTCCTAAATTAGAAAATACATTGCGCGCTTGTTGGCAGTGTTATAAATCTTATCAAAATTATTTGGCGCAATTAAGAAGGGGGAAAAGCAGGAAACTTCACTCTCAGAATTTGAAGAGCACGGCTGTTAAAGCGTAGGAAATCTTGAGCAACGTAAGCAGAAACATTCTTATGTTGTTTTACTTTAACGCTATTTCTAAATACTTCTACATTACTGTAATTGAGAAAATTAAGAGGACGTAGTCGTATCTTCCACTTCTCCACGAGATAAAACGTTATGTAACCGTAATAAACGTTAGAGAAACGATGCCGGCCTCTTTTTGTTAAAAACTGTAAGTTATTAGTTATAAACGTCAATGGCCCTAGGGGGTATTTCACCCGGACGTCGCCAACGCATAATACAAAATCAGCTATTTACGATCGCTGAGATATTTGCTCTTCGACGGCAACGGAAGTTATATTTTAAAAAGCATCAAGTAAAGAAGTAAGGAAAGATTTTTCTATAGAACGAAAAACAGGATATCGTCGTACATTATTAATTTTGAAAAATTTGTTTTAGTTCAGCAGTTGTTGTTGTTGCTGTTCTTAACAGTTTCCTTTCAGGGTTAAAAGAAAAACACCCGAATACATTTTTTTTCGAGTTATACATTCTTAAAGTGTAATTTTTTCTTCGGAAGATATATTTTTTGGTTTTTAACGTGTAGCCCTTTAGTTTTAGAAAGCAATTTTTATATATTGTTTAAGAAAAACATTTCATTTTGTTGTTGTATAAATTTCACTTTTCCTTTTTAATATTTTATTAGCTAAAGTTTACTTTTAAATGATAAAAAAAAAAATTAACCAAAATGTACTGACACAATTTGCAATCATAAAGAAATGAATACATAAAACTAATTTGTTTATACTGAACATAAATCCTGAAATGTACTTTAAACATTAAAAATTAAACACGAAAGAGTCTACGTGGTAACGTCAAAATTTGTGGTGGCAACAAAAATCGATTAACCGATTTTTGATAATCCTTTTAACATTGACAAATTTTACCTGCTTCATCAATAAACTAAGATTTACTTATTTTAGTTCTCTTATTGTTAATATTTTTGAAGGAACACTTGTCAGCATAAAACTGTCATTGCTTTGTAGGGGTACCTGCTTTGTACATCGTCGGTTTTGGCAAACGTAAAAAACTGTAAAAAAAGTATTTTAACAAACTAAAATTATATAACAAGAAAAACTTATAAACCACGCTTTTACTACTTTTTTCATCTGTTTAATTTTACTTTACGCATCACTAATAAAAAAATATAAAATTATTAACTTAACTTAATGTATTTATTTTAAAGTTAGCCCATAACGCTTTCAAAATTTTTTTCTCTAACCCCGGGCGACGTTGATTTGTACTTTTATTATTTTTGTAGAAAAAAAGGGCATGTCATGTGCGCTAAAAGTGTTTTTACTTGGTTCAAACTTATCTTTGGCTAAACAATTAAACTACCAAAACACGTCCTAATGAATAGATTAACCATAGTATTTTTTTTTTTCGATTTCTGAAACAAAAGTTGGAATAGATAATTATTATTCATTTTTTACGGAAGAATCACCGCATAGATAAATCATATGATTTTTGAATAACAATTTTACTTAGAATCTATTTTTATTGTTTATAACTCAATAAAATGTGCACTGGTAATAATTTTACCGAATCATTAATTATATTTTTACTTAATACGTAAAATAGATGAAAATAGATCTGAATCTCTTCACCCTTCTACATGAAAATTGAAAACTATAATCATTGCATTGATTTTTTTTAAACAATTTGTTAAGATTCTTAACCTTTAAGTATTTTAAACTTTTAAAGTAGTACTGGTAAATTGTGATATGTAGTATAACACTAATCCTTTTGAATATATATTTTTCAGAACCCTTCTCTTTGCAACTTAAATCGTTAGGTATTTTCTCTTACGATAAAAGAAAACCTCAGAACGTCTTTAACTCCGTCAGAGTAGAGGTTAAATTATTTTTAAACATTGTAACGGTTGTAGTTCACAAAAAATAATAAAAAAAGCGACGGCCCTAGCGATACAACCTAGAGAAGAACAATACTATTTAGCCCAAAATAGCGCACTAAATTCATGGAAGATCCCGTATTTGTAATAGTTAGCACAGCAGCGTTCGGCTTAGTTAGTGAGTTGGGGAGATCCTTGAGGAACTAAAAAGGAATCAACTGCTGCTTAACAAGGCGCCACTTGCTGGGTAATAGAAAGAAATCAAACTGACTAACAGAAATTCAATAGGTTTTACTTAATGTCTAATACGCTAAAACGAACACAAATCAGAGAGACAAACAGACAATTAAATGTAGCAAATAAAACTTACGGTATTAGGAAAATATGTAAGGTGACAGATTCTGTCGCATAAGACTTACGGGTGTTGGTAACAACAAATTAATTAAAACTCGCAATCAATATGTCGTAATTTAGTTAAGCTTTTGTTTGTCACACCCCAAATTAAAGTTAGCGTTCCAATTGAGGATTGGTTACTAAGGACGTACACACGGTGACTTAAAAACTAAACTTAAAGTTGGACTAGCACGGTAAATAGCTTCCGCCAACTCAAAAGGCCTTTTGTTTGAGCTTCACCCACTTTATCTAAAGTCACATGTACGGGAGCTTCATACGCCTGAATAGTAAATAGGTTTCTTAAACAATAAACTTAGCTGTTTTCTGAGGCATGCAGTTCCGATAAGGAAGGTTCTTGCTAACGACAGCAATTGACAGCTTTAGAAGATTGGTAGCCACAGGATTTCCTTTAGGAGTACTAGACGACGCAGCACGGAAAGAAGATATGCTCCCTCAAAGCAGCAGGCACGCAGCGTAAACAACCCCTCAGCCTTAATCGTCACGTTTTATAGCGGAAGATTTTTAACTAGCCATTCTAGTACTCCATTATACAGATTGCAATACACAAGTAGAGTATGAGGTCAAAACACGTGCAAAAGCATACGTCGTAATTAGAATTAACACTACCACGAGACAACAAAAGGAATGAAAAAAGAGGTACTTACGGCGAATGCGGTCGGATTTACATTTACACACCAATTTAACTTGGAATTATTGAAGCCACATTAATACTTTACGTGTAAATCTTTAGCTTCACGAAGCACGCGAAAACGCCCAATAGAAAAAAATTGCAAAACGTCCTCTTGTCGTCTCTATAATTTTTGTGAATTAAAAGAATCCACCAATGAGAAAATGCGTAGCGTGCGCGGCAAATTCGACTTTTGTCGTAACGTGCTACTCACGAAAAACGTTATTAAGAAGGCTTGCGATATACGTTCTAATTCGAGAAATTTGAACCGTAATAACATTTTAAAACTAAATAAAGATGGATTTAATTTGACACCGCTTAAGTAATATAAAATCGCAAAAATCTTAACAAACTTAGATGAAAAGATAAGATAGGATAAAATAAAAAATAAGAGTCTCTATTTAAAATAAGAAAGTGAATAGTTACTTCCGGAACTACCGAAAGCGCGACATACTAATTAATGTTTTAATTAAAATAAAAAAATTTGATAAACAATTATATGTAAAATCTTTCTAAATAAATGTTTAAAAACCAAATTTAAAAACTGTTTTAAAAATCAATTTTAAAACCGATTTTAAAATCCGATTTAAACATAAAATTATGAGTTATAAAAACTATGCAAGATATACTGTGTGTCATCTCAAGTTCGAGCCTAATGAAAATATATTTCATTATTGATTTTAAAAAAAAATAATTTTTGATAATAAGTTTGGCATGGTTCAAATTTTTTTTAAGGCGTATTCAAGGTTTGTCAAAAAATATGAATTTTCGCAAAAGTAAAGGTCCATTATTTCTTATACTACAGAAAGATGTTATAAAAGAGAAGGTGTTTTAAATTAAAAGTTTATTTAATTTAATATAAATAATATAGTTATATGATTATTAAGTAATTATTCCGTATTACTTATTCTGGCTTGATACATTTGATGTACTCCATGATGCACTGACATGAAATATTTGACACTGATCGACGTATGCACCGACACAAATTAAACTTAAACAATGCTTAAAAACTTTGATATAATTGTTAAAATCATAGCAACGATTTTTAAGCTTTGATTAAGTTTAAACTGTATTAAGTGCATACAGCCTAAATGTCAGAGTAATATGGACAGTAATAAATGAGTTTGAAAAAAAAATAAAATGTTTGCAAAGAGAAGGTGGATATGTCGAAGCTTTAGTATATTGAATTAAAATTAGTTTATGTTTGTTTTCGTATAAAAAAAGTTAAAAGTGGTCCCACGATGTTTTCAATGAAAATAAACCCTAAATCTTGTAAATCTGTAAAAATCTGTGGTGATAAAAAAGATTATTGCAGCAGTTAGAATTTTGACCTAAATTATCCACGTTTCCGTGTTAAAATCAATTAGTTATAATCCTCCATCAGCTTCAAAAGTCGAATTCAACACCAAATCCTAGATAAAAGAAAATTAGTAATAGTTTTAAAAAATTAGGTAATTGTCAAGGTCATTACTCATTTAACGAAACACGAAATTAATACAACTATGTGTGTAAGAGAGACTACGTATTTCTAACGTAAAAGTAGCGTAGAAATATAAATCAATGAAAAAAACAGTACCAAAAAAATTACAAATCAAAATTAATTAATAAAAACGCTAATTGCAAAAAATGTATGCAAAACGCATACAATGACAGAATAACGGATTGTTCCCCTAACTAATTAACACAAAAACCAATTAACTCCGGAAAATTAATAACAAATTGCAGAAAACTATCCGGAATAAGCGTAGTTTTAAAAAAGTCAAGTAGATGGCGGTACAATAAGATAAAAAACGTGGTTAAAATTCGAATATAAATGACTAAAATAATGAGTCATGAAATTAAAAATTATAAATATGGGCGCAACCGACGCCAAGGGCTCTTCAGTATCAGGCCGTTTAAAATAACGACGACAAAATTTAATAAAATTAGAAAAAGAGGATTATACGTGACGTCATTAGTAAATTCGAGTGAGAAAAAATTAAATTTGAAGTGACGAAAAATTAAAACTAGTGCCCAAAAGAAACACAGAAACCATAAGTAAATTAGTACGAAAACACCGAATAAAATTAAACGTTAATTAATTAAATAAAATCTTAAATTGCACGATCAGGTGTTTGTTGAAGGTGTAAAATTAAGTGCTGTGCTACAAACTTGCGCTAACGAGCTAAAAGTTAAAAAAGACCTAAACGAGGGCAGAAGTGGCAGTTCTAAACTAACAGGACCCAGGTCAAATCGAAATAACCGACAAGACAACAGAATCCAAAAAACAATAATGAGTTACTAACCTGTACTTAATGACCAAGGTTAGTTGTTTATTGTAGTAGTTTTAGTTTAGTTTTAATCCAATTTGTGTAAATAATTTTCGCACACATTTAAATCACTTGTTGAACGTTCCGAAAGTCATTGCGGTATGCGACAACCACGTGGTAGCGAAATTTAAAAGCGCTGTTGCACAATTCAAAATTAAAAAACAAAATTTTTATTATTTCTTGTATGTGTAAAAATTAAAGAATTTATTTTTGATGGTTACGGTAGGGTTTTAATGTTATTGTAACATTGTGAGAATTAGTTCAAAAATGATATTGCTAAAAGGACAAAAAGATTTATTATTTTTGAAAGAATTATTATTTTAAAAATTAAAAGGTTAAACTACGTATATACAAAGTTTTTACTCGGTAAAATAGGTATTCTTGAGAGATTACAGTCATAATGTAGTTGGGTAATGTGAAGGTAAAAATTAATAGTAAAAATTTTAATAAATTCCCATAGAGTTTACACCCTCATACCATCAGAATACGTTACGGTTATTTACTAAATAAACAATTGTTTGGCTTTAATTATGTATTTGGATATAACTTTTAATTCAAAACAAATTTTCATTATTACTTTCTTCTATTTTGTGAAAAATAATGGTACTTTACTTTTAAGCAAAATTCATATTTTTGACAAACCTTGTATACGGCTTAAAAAATGTTTGAATTTTAAGTTTTAAATTATGCAAAATTAATATCAAAAATATTTTTCAAAAAAACCGATAATAAGAAAAGTTTCCATATGGTTGCAGCATAAGTAAACATACTGTATAAGAATTTAGGCTTACATGACCGAAACCGTTGTTGAAACAAAAACGTGGTAGCCTTTAAATCCATTGCCTTGAAAATTTTGTCGTTGAAACTAAATTATGGTTTAGGTACGTTGATGATACATTTTTCGTATAACCCCATGGTCGCCCTTCTTTAGATACGTTGAAAGTTAGTCGCGTTGATAATTTTCGGAATTCCGTGACCAAATACAAGGTGTATCATGACAAAATTCTATAAAAGGTTATGGTCAAGTAGTCGAATTCAATTCTCAAAATTTTCATAACTAGGTTTCGACATAAGCTCTATCTGAAACAAATGTTGGCTTTTTGTTACCGCTTTTGCTTGTACCGGAAGTAACCATCAACTTTGTTTTTTTAAATAGAACACCCGTATATTTTTAAATTCTACCTTCAATTTTAAGTTGACTTTATGTATTATTCTCTTTAGCCATTTTCGAATTATTAATGTTTTTGAAAAAAAAAGGTATTTACCTAAACCACAATTTTCAGTCCAACGTAACACGAAGCCATTTGAAAACTCATACAAATTTGATAAATAATTCATTGAAGGAAATATTTTTGGATATAAGTTAGTTCAGTCATACTGATCTGTCATACATAGTGTTCACAATTAGTGTGTGATGTTTCAAGTTGATATTTTTTTAGAAAGGGCTGACATTACTTTAACCCATCTAGATTCAATTCTTAATAACCCTGTTATTAAAAGTGTGCTAACGTTCTGCTTGCCTGTGCTAGCTCAGCTCTTTAATGTTCAAAAGTCAAAAGTTTGAAATTTTGTTGAGGGGGCTGGCTCCCATAGATTCACTCTCAATAACTTTGTTATTAAATGTGTGCTAACGTTGAGCTAGCTATTCTCTTTTGTGTGCAAACATCAAAAATTCGATATATTTTTGTAGGAGGATTGAGGTCGCCTTAGCCCCTCCAGATTTAAACCTTAATAAACCCTGTTGTTACAGTTGTGCTAACATTATTCTTAATTGTGCTAACATGTGCTAGCTTAGGTTTTTATTGTTTAAACGTAAACAGTTTAAAATTTTGTTGTAGGGGGAGTGTTTTCCTATATTTAACCCTCAATAACTCCGTTATTAAAAGTGTGCTAGCATTGAGCAAAGTTATGCTAGCCTGTGCTAGGTATTCTCTTTGTGAGCAAACATAAAAAAATTTTATACTTTTGTGTGAAGGGACTGAAGTCGCCTTAGTGTTAGCCTTAGCTCTTAAAGGTGTGCTAGCGTTGTGCGAAGTTGTGCTAGCCTGTGCTAGCTGTTCTCTTTCGTGTGCAAACTCACAAAATAGATTTTTTTTGGTGGAGCTAAAGCGACCAAACCCTTCTTACCGTAACGCAGCCTTCAAGATAATAGATCGTACATGTGAGGTTCTCAATAATAAACTTAAAACTATATAAAAATGTAAAATATCCGTTTCAGGAAGGCAAAATTTATTTAAACAATCGTGACAAAAATAGAAAAACTTAATTTGGAAGAAAAATTAATATAAGAAGCTAACTTTGTGTGCGAAACTTTATGCATTGGAATGTGCGTAGCCACTTTAATTCCAGCAAACACTTGTTTGTTGGCTACGTAATGGCAAGGTATTGGCTTTGCTGCGAAATTGATAGCACAAAATGCCAATACAGAAAAAGCGTTTTAAACGCACTCCAAAATGTTTAAATATTTGCCAATGCAAAAATTATATTGGCGAATCACCATATAAATGGTAGAATCATACTTAATATTTAACGGCAATCCCGAGCTTTTTATTATTGACAAATAGTACCTAGTCATCAAACATTGCTTGTAACGGTTGTAGTTTACAAATAATACTAAAAGAAAGCGACGGCTCTAGCGGTACAACCTAGAGAAAAGAACAATATTATTTGGCTTGAAGAAGCGCACTAAATTCGTGGAGGATCCAGTATTTGTAGTCGTTAGCACAACAGTGTCTGGTTTAGTCGGTGAATTGGGGAAATCCTTGAGAAACTGTAAAAAAATAGACTGCTGCCTAACGAGGCGCCACTTGCTGAGTAATAGAAAGAAATAAAACCGACCAACAGGAGTTGTTGAAATTCAGTTAAGATTCTGTTTGTTACACTCCAAATTAAAATTAGCGTTCTAATTGAAGATTGATTACTAGGGAAACTCGACGTACACACGTCACTTACACACGGTGACTTAAAACTAAACTTAAACTTGGAATAGCACGGTAAGTAGCTCCCGCCAACCCAAAAGACCTTTTGTTTTAGCTTTATCCACTTTATCTAAAGCGTTCAAGCACATATGGAGCTAGTTAAAAAACAAAACCAAACGTCGGTAGTGGAGTCTACCCCAAATAAAAATTTACTTATATGCTAGAGATTAAAACCGTTCAATGTCACATGTAGGTAAGCTTCATACGCATGAATAGTGAATAGGTTTCATAAACAATAAACTTAGCTGTATTCTGTAGTATGCAGTTCCAAGAAGAAAGGTTCTTGCTAACGACATTATTTGACAGCTTTAGAAGATAGGTAGCCCCAGGATTTCCCATAGAAGAAATATACGGCGAAGAACGGAAGGCAGATATGTTCCCTCAAAGCAGCAAGTATGCAGAATGATTGAGCTCTCGGCTTGTTAAGTTTATTAGCCGTTGGCAGCTTAAATGTAGTCAAAACGTGGTAGTTATCAAGTTATTTAGCGAAGGATTTTTAAATAGTCATTTCAGCACCTCCAAAAATTATCCAGATTGTAATACACTAGTAGAGTATAAGGTCAAGATACGTGCTAAAGCATACGTCGTAATTAATATTAACACAACCAAGACACAACAAAAGAAATGGAAGAGAGTACTTACGGCGAATGCGGTCGAATTTACATTTACACACCTATTTACCTTGGAATTATTGAAGCACGCATTAATAATTTACGTGTAAAATTTTAACTTCACAAAGCACGCTAATCACCCAGTAGAAGAAAGTAGTAAAATGTCCGCTTGTAATTTTTAAAACTTTTTGTAAATTAAACAATCCACCAATGAAAAAATCGTAAATTGTGTAAAGAGTTTGAATTGTCTGATGATATAAGTATTTCGTGATACGTTTAGGTTATGCATTTTTAACTTGATTTAACGTTTTTATCAGTAACTGCCAAAAACAATTTCAGTTTTTACCTAAAGAGGGATTAATCACACTTATTTAACATAAAAATTACATATTAAAATGTATAAACTTAGCAAATCAACAAAAAATTGGGTTTTGTGCCCGGAACAACATCGTGTTTTAAAACTAACGTTTTTAGCTTATCTTCACAGTAGTTTTTCAAAAAACGCATTTGTGTTGTTTTTTACTTATTATTTTGTAATAAAGGTATCTTTGTATTTTTTAAGTATATTATAAATGTGGGCCTATTTAAGGCAAACTTTATCCTTTACTACAACCAACGGGTCAATAATTTCCTCTTCATAATAAATGTAATGGCTCAATTAAGGCAAGTCATCATTTCACCGTCATAGGAAGTTCAATGGCTTCATGCAGGCAAGCCGGCGTTGGGCTTTGAAAGTAAATTATCTGTTGGCTAAACGTCAGCCGGTGGGTCTCGCTGAGTTTGGCTTACTTTTGGAGATATTCAAAAAAACCGAAAATGTGCCATTTCGTTTTTATTATATTCTAAAGTTATTCAAAAAACTGAATACACTTTGTTATTGGCACTTTTTCTGCTCTACAAGATGACGTTCACAAATTTTTACATAATTTGATATGATGTCCTGCTACATTACATGCCGGAGAAATTCTGTAGCAACCAAACACTTGTATTTGATCAAGTACCCAGAACGGAGAAAACCAGGAAAGTTCATATTTAGGGGTTTGGTGTCTAATCTAAAAGAATACGTTTCATTCAAGCAACCCGTATCGTTCCGCCAAAAAAATTTGAGCGCAGCAACATTTTCTGTTTGCCGCAGTTATTTAAACGCACACTAAATCAAAACGATTTGAAATTTACGTGTTTCATTGTAAAATATGACATACACTGAAAGACGTTGCTAACTGATACTACTATGTCAATCAAATCGATTTAGTCAGAACTAACAATATACTTCATTTTTTTGCTGCCATGGTTTTATTCAGCGCACACTAGACCAAAAAGGTTAAAAATTTACTAAAACGTTATTTTTTCTTAATAAAATCACAAATCACCATATTGTAGTAGTACATCGTTGAATTCGCAATAAAAAATGCCAATTGGCCAAGTCAAACAGAGTTTCCATTTCATATATGTACTACAATATTTATTCATCGTATTATATTATAAATAAAATGCAAATAAAAAAACCGTTGCAAATAAAATACACGTTTGTAATTTTTGTTATCATCAAAAAACGTACAATAATATAATTTAATTTGTAAAATTTTTTTAATTCTTGAACAATTTTCATTAAATTTCAGCCAGATTTTAAAAATTTTGTTTTCAGGAATATTAAGAACAATTGTCATATAAATAATGATATTAATAAAATTATTAAAAAACTATACCAAAATATTCAATTTCCATCTCCTGATATTAATTATATTTTTAAATAAAGTAGGTGATATGTATGAACTGAACACTTCTTCACACCTGAATTTTAAAAGTATATTTAATAAGATTTTAGTTATTTTTAAATTAATAAAAAAGTTGATTAACAGTTTCCTGATTTTTTAGTACTTACGAGGATGTATTGATATCTAGTTAGCCTAGACCAGTTCCTTGCATAAACATAATATTGCGTTACCATAGCAACGAACAATAACTTATTAGAAGTGTCAGTGTAAAGTTTGACGTCAAAAAGTAAACCAGAGTCACGCAATAAATTAAATGAAAAAGATGTCCACTGAAATTGTGAAAATCGAAAATTGGAGTATCGAGCCATCATCAGGTACCTGTATTTAAAAGGGTTAAGAGGTAAGCATATTTGCGAAGATATGCTTAATACCCTTGGTGATCAATGTCCTTCGTATGCGACCGTCAAAAATTGGAATGCAAGCTTCAAAAGAGGTAAATTTTCCATTGAAGATGATGACCGATCAGGAAGGCCAGTTTCTGTGTCAGTCCCCGAAAATATCGATGCAGTTCATGACATGATTTTTTATTTGACCGTCGAATTGGACTAGAACGGATATCTGAAGTACTGAATATTTCATACGAATGCGTTCATCATATGGTTCACGTCAATTTGGACATGAGAAAAATTGCAGCAAAATGGATCCCGACATGTTTGAATGTTGACAAAAGCGTGCAAGAGTAGAAGCATTGCGTTCGATCTGTGCTCGATTTGAAAACGATGTAGACTTCTTAAACCAAATTGTTACTATGGATAAGACTTGGGTACATTTCTACGATCCAGAAACAAAGCAATAATCGATGGAATGGCGACACTCTGGTTCTCCAAGACCTAAGAAGTTTCGTGTCCAAAAATCTGCTGGGAAAGTTGTTGCTTCAGTTTTTTGGGATTGCCATGGACTAATCATGATTGACTTTTTGGATAATGGTAGAACAATAACTGGAGATTACTATTCGACATTAATGACCACTCTACGGGAAAATATTAAAGAGAAAAGACGCGGAAAGCTATCCAAAGGTGTTTTGTTTTTGCAGGACAACGACCCTGCACACAAATCTCATGTTGCCATGCAAAAAATTCATGATTTAGGGTTTGAATTACTAGAATACCCCTCTTATTCACCCGATTTGGCTCCGTCCGACTATCACCTCTTTCCTCAACTAAAAAAAGTTTAAAAGGTTGTACATTTTCTTCCAACAAGGAGGTAATAGAAGCTGTAAAGGTCTGGTTTGCAGAACAAGAAGAAACATTTTTTTTGAAAGGTCTAGAGACGTTACAGGTTCGCTGGAATAAATGTATCCAATTAAGAGGAGAATATGTTGAGTAATAAAACATTTTGAGATTGAAATTTTGTTTGGTTCTATAGTAGGCTAAGAATTTTTCAATATATCCTCGTATAACTTTTATAAAGTATAAATTACTTCTAAAACAAATAAAAGTCGTAAATGTTTGACATAAATCGTTTAATGGGTGCAAAAAATAAACTGTAAACATAAATAAACATAACATAAAATTATGTTTCAAACTACAATAAAACGTTTTACAATGTAAACAAATTGAAACTTTTAAAATACTATAGGTGTAGGTATAAGTTTAATTGTTCACAGAATTCATAAAACATTTTGATTTCTTTAGTTTTGTCTGTCCATAGTCCACATATATTACTCCTTCCTCCAATAAGATTTTCATTTAAAAATATTGTTTAAATGTTAATATAATCTAAATTATAAATTCCCAAAATGTCCCCATAAATTACATTTTCTAAAGAAAGGTTTTTTCATCACGTAAACGAGGGAAAATAGCAATACGTGCAAGAGGTATTATGAAAATTTTTGTTAACAAAATTTATTGCTGAGTTTTAACCAGAAAAAATGAACTCTTGAACTATAAAGTATAAATAACAAAATTTGCACACCCTTGTTGACTTGTTAACCAACGTACAAGAAAATATTATTAATTTTGAATTATTCGGGGAAAGCAAATGTTTGCAGTGTAAGTGAATCAGTTTCGTTTGGTAATAAATACATCAAAAAATTTTAATTATATTTTTTAGTGCAGTATGTATTTTTATTTATGTATTTGCACTTCAATGTCATATGAGTGTTTTTTATGGTAATTACAATTACATAGGCGTTGTCGATGTGAAATTTAAAATTAATGCATATCTTTTTTTCTGCAAAGCTCAATATAGCAACATATTTTATTAGATAGGTAAATCAGAATAAAAGTATGTGGCACAGAAAGTGTATTTTAATAAAAAACATTAAAAAATTTATAATAATTTACACCATAAAATCCGGATTATTATGAATACAATTTTTATAAGAATAGTTTAATCTTTCTCCAAAATGTTAAATTCACTATAGATAATTGTATTATAGTGACATCGCTAATAAATTAATAAAAAAAAATACTTTAATCGGAATCGAACCCTGGTTAGAGAGCGCAAAACATTACTAGGCAACGACTAACCAATTCATCCACTAAGGCCGCTTAGTAAATAAAAATTTATTTGGTTGATAAATAAAATGTTATAAAAAAATAATTGATTTGCTGATTTTCTAGTAAAATATGCATTAAGAGGGGCATTTACCTAATGCTTCATCGAGAATTGGAAGTTATACAACACACATAACGTAAGAGGGTCTAGACGGAAGCGGTAAGCTAGTTGTACGGCACGTGTTAAAACTTAACAATTCGGGTTCGTCCGTAATAAATACATTTTTTACTTAGCGATTTTTTATCTCTTTCATAACATGGATATGATTAATGGTAATATGATACAACTATTCCGAAGCTAAAATAAGGTAAGATCCTTAAAAATACAAACTTTTAAAATTAAACAAGTAAATCTCTAGTAATCAATAGCTACCGACGAAATTCTGTCGTTACTAGATCACACTGCAAACGAATGACGTGGGGATAGACGATCGCGTGGACATTATAAAATACTGACAAAATTTTGTGCAAATGCTCTTGCCGTTTTAGATATTTTAGATTTAATTATTACTCTATTTTAATGAAATTTTGCAACCTGTTTTATAAAACATGCAGCTACACCTTCAAGTTCGTATTTTCTTTCTATCTGTTGTAATAGTAATGCAAATGCTGTTCAAATTTAAGCATTTATTTTGATTTTTGAGATCTAATAACTATTAAAAAAATAATAAATTAAGAAAAAGTCGAGCGCCACCTTCTAGATTCAACTTTCTTACACACTATTGCAAAATTTCAAGTTCAAAAATGGTAAAACGGCTTTCCAAGATTTAAAACGGCAAAGGTCTAAAAGTGTACTTTTTTGTATAGGTAAACGCCACTCTTAAGTACTCATTATTATTACATAAATTTGTTCTATTTTATCTATCCAATATAATATGTTATTATATTGTGTTTGAAATGTGCCAAAAAAAAGATACGTTAATTTTTAATTTAACATAGCAAATGCCTATGTCAACTTCTCCGTTAGACACACACTATAATGTACCTGAGGAAAGATGAAAGTTCTTTTTCTTTTGCGTCGGGAGAAAAATTGCTTACTAGCGATAGCGTTCTTGAATCAAAGATATTTTTAAAATGTGCCCTCAGTAACTGATTTTGTTATCATCGAATGTCAAAGTTTACGTTACTCTGCATAAAATTATCATTAAATTTTTTTTGTGTTTGAGATTTTGTATGTCAATAAATTTTTTTTTCTCTTGGGGAGCTTACAACATCCCGAAAATCAAATATAATACTATTTCCGGTTTGAATTTGTGTAGCTTTGTGTAGAATTTGGATTAAGGACGTCTGATAAGGTAGATGAAATGCGACTAGAGCTCATCGGCTTTATCCGTTTAGGAAAACGATCACCGCAGCCACTCGCCAATTCCGAAAGACAAACTTTTGCCACTGGCATTGCCACTGCAACGCCGCCGAATCATTCAGATAACCGTCGTCGTCTAGAACAAACTAAGATACACTAGTGGAAGCTTAGCTTCGATGGAAGAAGTGATCCCGTAACCTTATTGGAGCGTCTAAACGAAGCTTGCAAGCAATAAGATTTAACTCCAGACATACTCCTATCAGCACTCCCAGAAATTCTTACCGATAAGTCTCTCTAAGATACCGAAACAACAAAAAGAATTGGAGTTGCTGGCAAGATTTTAACCGGGATTTTTGACTGTTTTCCTTCCGGCAGACTACCAGATTAACCGAAATTAGTCGGCAATCACACCAAAATGGTGAATCGGGTATGAGCTACCTGATTAGTCTGCTTTACCGAAAAACAGGTAATATACTGGTTACACCGCAATTTATTGCCCTAATACCGATTATACATTCGGCGCAATAATATTGAAAAAATGGCCGATTTAATAAGGTTCGTCAAAGAATATAAAAGTATCCGAACCGCCGATTCGCCATCACTCCGCACCAAAACCTACCGCCACACGAGGACCTCTACCGTTTTTCAAACCTTGAAGAACCATTGACAATCCTAACTTTTGTTGGAGACCGGCCAGACCGGACATTACCGAAGCAAGTGTAAGAATCGTCAAATACTATTCTGCTTCCGATGTAAAAACGGAATACATTGACTAAGGATTACCAACGTCAGACACCGGGAAACATACAAGGAGCGCAGCAGCGAGGAGGTCTGCGCCGCTCTGACCAACTTCAAACATCTACCACCGGAATAACCGCTCGCATATCCAGATCCAAATAACCAGTCGTTGATAACTCTCGTAGAGCTCTCACGAAATCAGTTATCTTCTTTCTCGGGGACAAGGCCTTAGAGATTTGTAATCATTTAGGAATTAAGATAACTTTAACCGTCGGTCGTTCCGTTAGAGTTTTGGATGGTAGAGATTTCCCATTCCCGGGCTCATCACTGTCACTGTGGGTATCCTCGATTACCGAGTCACCTACATTTTCAATGTGTTATCGGAAATGTCCTATGACTGTCTACTAAGAATGTATTTTCTAAGTCGAGTAAAGTTACATATAAACTTTGACTCTCGCCTGGTGTTTTTGAAAATCGGCGCGTCTCAGTCAGGTTAGGAAAACCGAACCCCCTCAGGAGACGTCCGTAGTGCAGGATGAAAACTTGCTCATTGAACAACGATTGAACTCCTTCTTGGACAAAGAACTCCCCGAGTTGAAAAACGTACAAGGACATACGCAACAGATACAGCACCAAATACGTACCCGTACCAACGTTCCAATTAAGGAACGACATCGACTTTTGAATCCAAGACTGCAAGCCTTGGTTAATACGGAAGTAAACCGAATGCTAAAATATGGCATCATTGTGAGAAGTCATAACCTCTGGAGTTCACCGATAGTAATGGCAAAAAAGGTTCATGGTAAGATGAGGTTTTGTGTCAACTACCGCAAAGTCAATAAAGCCACCGAAAAGGATGCTTACCCGTTTTTAAAATCTAACTATTTTTCCAGCCTAGATTTAAAGGAAGGCTATTGGCAGATACCACTGTCGCCCTTCAGTAAACCGGTCACGGCATTTACTATCCCTGGTAGAGGGTTATTTTAATTCGAGTAATGTCTTTTAGATTACATTCCGTCTCAGTCACCTTTCAAAGGCTATTAGATACCGTCATAGGGCCTGAATTAGAACGAAAGGCTTTTGCATACTTGGATGATATAATCGTATTAGGAAAAACTTTTGAGAAACACTTACAGAATCTACAAGTAATGTTCAACCGCCTTAAACAAGTAAACCTTTGATTAAACCTTGAGAAATGACGTTTTGGACAAAAATCCCTTAAATGCTTAGGACATGTAATCAGCGCTGAATGCATACACACCGACCCAAATACAATAAAAACCATAGAGTGCATTTTGAAGACACTGAGAGCACCAAAAATTGCGCATGGTATTCCGGCAAATTAAATGAAGTAAGCGAAAGACCACAATCTGTTCCAGACTATGCTGTCCGTGGAGGGTAATTGTATCGCCGCAAAATGCATAAGAAGACCACAATCAACGATGAGCTTATGGATCCATGGAAATACTGTATTTCCAAACCTCGCCGCCACCAGGTTTAGAAGAAAACCATGACTCACAGACTGCGGGACATGGAAGCGTGGCAAAACCACAGCGAGAATAACGGTATTATTGGCCACACGAATGTATAGAAACATCAACAAATACGTTCGATCATGTACAACCTGTCAACGGTATAACCTACGGCCGGATTGATGCAACCCGCCCAAAACTGTGAGCCATGAATAACCGTCAGTATTAACCTGATAGAGCCTCTGCCTCGTTCGAATAAAGGAAATAGATTCGCATTGGTACTGCTAGACCGTTTCACCAAATGGTATGCTGCCGTCCCTTAGCAGTCACTGCAAAACTGGTGGTGTCTGCTTTATTTGAAGATGTAGTCACTAGATTTAGAACCCCTCACATTGACGTTACCAATAATGGGACCCAGTTTACGAGTCAGACTTTTCGTCAGTTGATAAAGGAACTGGGTATCCAACACTGTTTTACTCCGTTTATACACCGCTGGCTAACCCCCTTGAAAGAACCAACCGAACCCTTAAGACCGTTGTAGCCTAATATTGTGAAACATACCAAAAGGCATGGGATCAACACTTACCTAAAGTTATGATGGCATTAAATACCGCGAAACACAAATCCGCGGGCTTCACCCCTGCGTTCCTCAACTTTGACTTGAGTTGGTGCTTTTGAATGCCCTCCACTGTCGTACAGAAAATCTCGATGCAACCTCTGTTAAGAAAGTCAAAGAGATACCGCAAACTTTTTGTAAGCCGTTTACAGAAGTTACAAGAGGTATTTCTAGTAGTTCGGGATGCGCTAGGTCAACCTTTTATCTGACAAAGCAAATATTATAAGCTCCGTCGTAGATCATGGCGGTGTTTTGTAATCGACCAGGTTTTAAAGAGAAAATGTCACAGGAAATAAATGGAATTCAGAGGAAAAAAAAAAGAATATGCTCCAAAATACATGCAGCATTCCCTTTCTGTAGAGCAATACTTATCCTCTAAATTAGAGCAACGGTCACTGTTCACGAAATTTTTTTTTGTCTAATTTTGCAACGAAACTCTTTGCAGTTTTACAAATGTAATTGTTTATCTTCTTCTGATTAGCCACCCCTGTCACAAGACCAGGTTGTCCACCTGCTAGGTTTGCGTAAGATTTAGCTAAAACGTCGCGTTCACACTAAACATTTTCCTTGGTACGAGAGTACTATAGTCATTCCGTCAGGCCTTTTTTAGATAATCTTCAAGGTTCTAAAGTAGCCGGAATCTAAGCTTAAAGCCTGTTTCAATAACTCGTTCAAAGCACCATGTCAATGCCGTTTTCCATTTTCTTTAAGACAAAACTAGCCGTGAAAACCATCTCTATCAACAATCTGGCCACAAATACGTTGGTAAGGTATACACAAATCACATCTAAGGCGTAAATCAGTAGAAACTAGCCAAACGTTATTATCCCATATTCTTGAAAGATATAGCATGGAGCCATGCACAAGAATACTCTTCATATACTGCATTCGGACGTGCTACATTTTTTTGGATTTGAGCGTTCAGTTGCGTAATTCTTTAAGAATAACGTAAAAATCTTAATTTTTCTGGTAATTAAGATTCTGAGATATCTGACCATTTTGATTTTCGCTTTACAAACAAATTGTGTCATTGCAAAACGTTACTTCAGTAATATCCTTAACTAGAGGATACATTAAACAAGATAAACCAAAAGCACAATTCACAGAAGAGAAAAACGCCGGCAAGCAAAAGTCAGTAATCTTGCGGATACCCAAACATCCATACTTTACTGATAATAAAGCTTGGTAACATTGTTCTAAATAAAAATAAGTATTGGCTATCTTCTCCACAGATGTCTTAATGCCAACCGCATTTAGAAAAGAATCCCTTTAAGAGAGTTAAAGCAGTCTATTTTAAGAAGGGCTTTCAAGCTTCCATTATTCAAGCTTAAGAAAAAGCGAACAGTGTGCACGATAGACCTACAACCGCAATGTGTGGCAGATCCTAACTGTGTTGGTCTGAAGTAATTAATCTCATCTACCTTACAACCAAGCTTTGAGTCTGCGAAAAGTATTTTCAACCACAATGGGGTAAATCCCTCAATATTTATTGTTAAGAGCACAGAGCCCCGCACAGAATCTGGATAATAAAATAGTTCACCTTTCCAAGCAAAATGAAATTGCATAAGTTAGTGACAAAATTATGAAGACAAATCTCAACAACTCTGGTACCAGTCTTATTCAACTAAAAGGATAATGAAAAGTGGTGTTTACAAGAATCAATCCTTTGTCCTCTTTTTTTTCATAGTATACACAAGTGACCTAGCTTATCATATTCAGTGTAAAAAAGCTTTTTACGCCGACAACACTAAAATTTACGGAAATCCATTATTGAAATATAGCACTATACAATCAGACCTGGATAAGATCTGATAAGTGTGTGGTTCTGCATCTAGGTAAAAATAATCCGCGCATGCGGTATTCACCACATCATCTTACGTAGATTTAGGTGTTACAGTTATGTTGGGTTTGACTTGGTCGCAACACATCATAAAGACTTGTAAACGCGCTAATTCAGAGTTATATCTTTTGCAAAAATCTTTTTCAAGCATGTTAATTGGTTCGTTTATAAATCGTATATTAGCCTCTTCCTTGAATACGCGGGTGTAGTTTGATATCCAGTTCCCATTTGTGACCAAAACTTAATAAAAAAGGTTTAACGGAGGGCTACTAGACTATAGATTAAAGTCGGCTAAATATTGTGTTTTGCTGACCGTTGACTACGAGAAGACCTTATGCATAACTTACCGTATACTCAAATTTAATTACAAAAACGTTAATAACATCTTTATACTACATAGTGATTACAGCCTCCGAAGACGCAAACTCAAATTAACAGTGGAGACTCTCAAGTGTGTTCAAAGTTTATCACTAATCGCGCGTTTAAACTTTGGAACGACTTAATATAAAAAGTCAGTGCATCGTCTGTTAACATTTTTAAAAACGTATTCGATAAACATTTATTTTTCTAATTGCACGCCTATATTAATTTGTTAATGTCGCTTGAATCGATGCTTACGAAAAATTGGTATTTTTGTGTTATATAAGTTTTACTGGATGTTTCGATCGTTCATTAATTCATTGTTCATTCATAATGTAAATTGATACATGTGTTGACAAAGTTCTTAAACCCATTAATTAAATAAAAGCATTTGTAAATATCATAGAATTTATTGTAATTTCGTTCAATCGTTAATAGCTTTAAGGTTTGGTTATCGAATATTGTAATGGGTTGATAATATATATTTCGTTGGTCGTACAACGTGTAGTACTTTATGACCCGTTCGTATACGAGAAAATGGCGTCAGGATTCGATGTATCGATAAATTATCGCATTGGAAAATTAAATCTAAATTCGCAGTACAGAGGTATGAATTTCATATATTGTTGATTGCATATAATTCGGTAGATATTGTATTGTTCACCATTGTATCGTCGTTGATTGATTAAAAAAATCAAGATATTGTTTATTGAAAGTTGGTATTGGCTTTTAATAAAACGTAACTTTAGCTACACTCTTAAGTTGCATTTTGTAAAACGCGATTGCACTTTTAATTCGCGGTTAATCGTTGATTAGCAATTGTTTAAAATAAATAGTTTTGCTGTGGAGCAATAAATTAAATTAATTGGTAAACGCAAATAAGTTTTCGTAGATTATTGAATATAATTTATAAATGTAACTTATTGTAGGTTTGAAAAAAGCAGATCGGATCTTAAATTTTGTTTAGTTGAGAATTATTAAGTTTTTTTGTTTTATTGAAACAATTATCATAATTTTATTGTACTTATTGCTGTAACGGTTGTAGTTTACAAAATATCAAAAAAATCGACGGCTCAGCGGTACAACCTAGAAAAAAAATTTAATTGAATTTGGATAAAAAAATATTTATAATAGCTAGAGCAGCAACGTCCGGCTTTGTCAGGAAGTTGCGTGGATTCCTAAATGGTTATAAAAATTCTGACTGCTGGTCTAATAAGGCGCCACCTGCTGGGTAAAGAAAAAACTAAAACCGACCAACAGGAGATCAGCAGGTTTTACTTAATATCTAATATGCTAAATCAAACACAAATCAGAAAAAGAGAGAGACATACAATACAGTATCACAAACAAATTCTAAAAATAAAAATAGTTGAATGACAGAAATAGAGAAACTGTCGCATATAGTTACGTGCGTTAGCTTGCAATAAATCAGGCTTTTAGTTAAGATGTCGAGTTTCAGGTAAGCTTTAATGAAACGCTTAAGTTAAAAGTTCTCATTCAAATTAAACAAAAAAAGTAGTTGCTATTAAGGCTCTAGGTTCACATATCATTTACAAACGGCTAGTTACACTAACTCTAAACAACAAAAGAAAAGGTAAGTACCTCCCGCAAACCCAAAAGATCTTTTGTGTCTGCGACAACCGCTCTAAATTAAACACCCCAGCCTTTATTGAGTTGATTTAAACAAACTTACGGTTGACCAGGATACACCGAATAAAAGTTACTTAAATATTAAGTATCGAGGCGTTTATGCCATCTGTACCTGAGTTTCATGCGCCTTATGAGTAAATGATTTAATTTCTAAAACTTAACTGTAATACGTCGACTGTAGTTCCAGGAATGAAAGTATTTTGCTAGCGACGGTATCGACAGTTCGGGGAAGGTAGATAAACCGAAGGATTTCTCTAAGGGTAGCGTATGGAGAAGAACAGCACACAAGTGACTCCCTCGCTAGAAGTATGCAACAAAGTCAACCTCTGACGGTCTGCGGCTTAATTACTGCGGAGCCGTGCATTAATAGGAAATGTTTTTAGTTAGCTACTCCAGTACCCTCGAGAGTTATCCAAGTATCGTATATAATAAGTATAAGATGCCCAACACAACGTGCTAAAAGCATTAGTAGCAATCAAAATTAAAACAAATAGAAACCCAAATACTCACGGTGAATGTAGCCAGATTAACGTAAACGCCAATTTATATTAAAAATTGTGAAACCCACATTAAATAGTTTTTGAGTGAGAATTTCATTTTAAAACACCCACGTGTAACAACGGGAAAAAAGAAATTTCCCGTAGTCCGCCACAAAAATTTGATCGAATTAAATTTCCACCAATGGCAAATTAGCAGTGTGCGCGCCAAATACGATTTTTCGTCGCACCGTACTACTTGCGACACACGTTCTAAAGCGGCTTACAATCTACGTCCTGAATACGATAAATAAAACCGTAACATTGCATGGCGTTTGCGTACATATTTTATAAATTTGTATGTTTACAAATTAATTTGTTTTATTGTATTATTAAATTTGTGTATTCATTTAATAGATTTGTTTATTATAAGAGTTTTTTTATTACTTAAAATTATTGTACAAGTTTAGTTGAACCCGAAAATGGAATTACTTTTTATATTGAAAGAAGTTCAAGTTGATAATTTTTTTTTGTTTTATTGTTGTTGGTTTTGTCATTAAAAATATATAGTTAATTTGGCTATTATTTGATATTGTTGTTAATGGCCGGGTTACATAATTATAATTAATTTTCAATGTGCTTACTTTGGTGTATATATTTTTTATATTTAGGCTTTAATAGAAGCAGTCCTCGGTCTTTATTATCTTCTAATAATAATAATAATCATAATAAGCAAGCATTTCGGGCAGACCTCCACATCTCCCAGATTATAACAATCGTTAGGAAAGCGTATAAGCAATTTTTTTTAATTATACAAATTGTATACAATAAAATGTATAATAGTTCTGAATTGTTTATATTTTAATAATTTATGTTAATACATGTCAATTAATTAATTGTTACCTTGTGTCCTAATTTAAAACGACAACCAAAATTTAACACTCTTTATATAAAGGGGTGAAAACGATGCCAAACAAGAAACAAACTTTTAAACAGTTCGTTAGTATTCAAGTTTTGTATCTTTGTTTAATGAAATACATTTAAGGCTAGAATGAAAATTATCTTAATAGGGCAACGTCATTCTTAAGAATTACCAACCATTCGCAACTAAAATCGTATTTTTGTTTTTACAAAGTAACGCACATTAAACGCAATTAAACACCGATAGTTCCAAAAACATTCTTAATTTAATATTCATCTTTCATTTAGCTGAAATTAGAATTCGGGGCCGAGATAAATGTTAAACAAAAGGGTGAAAACGTTTGTGCCGAAGGAATCTCAAAATACATTCTTAATTACATTGTGAAATTTATTTAACCCGAAAAAATGTTTTTAACAAAAAAAACTTTTACCTCCGTACACGTCGAGTATTTCAAATATTTAAGGGTTGCTATAAAATTATTATAACACCGCTGAGGGACGCCTGAAGAAACGCAAGTTGAATTGAAATGAGTTATAATGTAAGTACAACAATTCATAATCAAATGAATTGCTAACTTCGTTTAGAAAAATACAGTTGCATCGTTAAATATTTGAAATGGTATTTGTTTTGCATCCGCATCTTTTTCTTCTCAAACACATCTTATTTTGAAATATTGTTCTCATTTATACGTAAGACACTCGCTTTGTAAGTGTCAGCAGTTCTTAGGTCGTAGACATTATCATTATTTCGTTGTGATCTTCCTGTTTTTTTTTGTTACACACACCAGTCTTATGATTTGTAAGTGTCGTCAATTTTGTGGTTACTTATGAAACATCATCTGCTTTTGTATTGTTGCTATTAATGTTAAGCCCTCCTGTTGCGCTTATTGTAGTTATGACTTTGGTTTGTATAAGTCAAACTGCTCACTTGTTTCATTAAAGCCGTAAAAGAAATATATGTTATAAGAAATAAATTTGTATCGAGTAAATGAATTTAGTATAGTTAATGTTCATTTATGTCAATTACAGTGATCTGTTAAATGCCTTTTAAGAAATAACTAAAAGTCAAATAAAATTGGTTTAAGCTAATGCCGGTCGTTGTTTAAGATTTCTTCCTAACGTTTCGCTAAAGCTAGTGGTCAGCTTCTTGAGGATTGGATTCCAGATCTGGTTGAGTCTTAAGATTTCTTCCGTTTTGGGGAAGTTTTTGGGATGTTTATGGATCTCTATGAGCTTCCTAGCTAATCTGTTATGATAAACAATAATCACTGCTGTTAGAAGGGTATCCTGTGATCCCCATTTCTCAGCGTATGTTCAGCTACCGTTGACTTTTGGTGTGTCCCAGACGATAATTTGCTTGATGTTCTTTAAGTCTATTTTCCATGGATTTCTTAGTGGTTCCTATGTACACTTTGCCACAAGAACAAAATTTACTATAAACTCCGGCTGTTGAGAGAGGGTATCGTTCGTTCTTTGTTGATGAGATGGTCTGCTCAATCTTCTTGGTTCGAAAATAGTTTTGATGCCGTGCTTCTTTAGAATTCTTTTTATGCGGTCTGTGAGTTTGATTATATACAGAGTGACCCACCACATTCGACTCGGTTTTTCTACGAGAAATGAAAAAGATTGGGAAGTAATTTTTAGCGCAGTTATATGTGGGTTTTTGAGGAACATATTCCAAAATTATTTTTGAATATACAGGGTAGCACAAAAATAAAGTACATATCAAAGTTATATTTTATCTTATGGAACATCCAATATTTTTTTATATTTTAAGATACTATAGACCAAATAAAGGTAAGTTTCTGTTACACTTCCTATACCTAAAACTGATCGTTTCTGAGAAATTTTAAGAAGTATAAAAAATACATAATGTAATTTAAAAATTGCTTTCACCCTGTAACGTGGAACGAACTGTTCATAATTAAATCTACTGGTTAGTTAAAAGGTTAAGGTATACTACCGTATAAACGTTTTATTTCAAAATTATACAGAATGATGAAAAAAATTGTTCCAAAGTTTAGGCACACATTTTATTGAATAACTTTTAAAGTTAAATAAAACATTTCATATTTAGTGGCTTACTTCGACGCAAAATTAGATTCTCTTTAAAATTATATTAAGGTTCTCTATACCTATCTCTTATGCGTTTTACGCAAACGGCGTTTTTATATTTTACTTATGAATAAATTTTTTATCGTAAATGTATTGTAATGAAAATCTAAAAAGCCTTTTTTAAAAGCATTTTATTAAACGATTAACAAACTTAAATAGTAAAAATAATATTATTTTAATAAATATTATAAAATAAATGATTGCTGAACCATGGATAACATATTTGGCGTTATGGAACGAAATGTTTATTGGTAATTTCATACCGTTAGGTGTCGTTGGTGGTGTATTTTAAAGAATATTTTTAATATATACAGGGTGTTTCTGAAAGGTGTGTACATGGCTTTACCAGAAGTTCTCTGACTTAAAATAGACCGTTTGATGCTAATTTACCTATAACCAAAAGTGCACCATTAGGGCGCCAGAGGGCGTCAAACTTTCCAAAAAAATATTGTAGGTATATTGGGAATAACTCGAGAACTGTTTGACGGATTTTGTTTTGTTTTCGTATGCTGGTTGTCTGCTTCTAAAGACGCTTTTCTGTGTAATGTGGACAAATTTCAGACGTCAGGAAAAGTCGCGTTTATACGGGCACTGTCAAATAAATGATAATATTTTAACAACCGTCAACGATACGAAACCAAAATAATTCTGTTAAATAAAACGAACAATTTGAAAACTTTTTTTTATTTTGTTAAATTGCGCTAATGTTAATAGTTCAATCAGAAAAAATCAAAATCATATCTCTGCAAAACGCATCCATACGCTTAGAAATTGAAGTAGACTGCTAGTACGCTAGATCTCAAAGGATTTGTGAACTAGAGAACTTTCAAACAAAACTTAAACACCTAAATACTCCATTTGAAGCTAAGGGGTACACTAGGAAGGAAATCGAAAGATCAATGCGTTCCAAAAAATTAAAAGCACCAGATTTTAAGAGTCGACTTACAACCGCCCACACATGCCTCATATACAGGATGATTCAGCTAACCCGTTCATTAGAAGTTTATGGACTTCTCGTTAAAATATTTGTTTAAAAATTTGGAATAGGGGATTGCTCAAAAAGTTCTATTTAATTAAAATATTTCAACTCTTCTAGCACTTCCGGTTACACGGGCCGTGGCTACCAACTTTCTTATTTTAAATAGAATAATATATATTTTTTTTGTATATTTGGATTCTACGCTAAAATCTAAGTTACTCTCATGTAGCACAACCTATATGAAAAATCAATAGTTTTTGAGATATTCTCATTTTTTGAGAAAAATTAGTTTTGTAGTATTGTTTTCAAACGCTCGTCAATGATTGAAAAAGAAAGTTATAGTAACAAAATTTGGGTTATATTTAAGAGGACTGTTAAGTTTTCAAATGATGTGTAATTCGACATCTCATTATTTACAGGGTGTTCAAAATGTTTGGCTAAATCTGACTAACTTCAACTGCCCAAAAGTCAATTTTCTTAAACGGAACACTCTGTATCTTGTTGCTCTATGTGATGGAGAATTAAGTGGTCGTTCAAGGTTTCCTATACCTATCTGTTACCATTTTCCTGCTATCGATGTATTTACATTTGACACACAATGTTTCTCTATTTTATTAAATAATATCTGACTAGTGGCCTGTGGAAATTAAAACAATGTGCCTTATTTATCAAACTTGTAAACGTCGACGTGACACATTATACACGGTATGGAAATCCACCAAGAATATTCGAATGAAGACATGCTAAATTTATTTTTTATTCATGGAGAATGTATTGAAAGAACTTGCCGTTTGCTTAACGAGAGATATCCACACTTGCGACCTCTAAATAAAACTACGTTTAAGATAATAGAACCAAATTTTAAACAATATGAAATTCAATGTTCTAGAACACGCCCCAAGGTAGTCACAGGTGATAAAGACAACAAAATAAATGTATTGGCATATTTTAATGCAAATCCACATGCATCGATCCGAGCTGCGTTTGAAGATTTGGGACCGTCCTACTCGTCGATACAGAGAATTTTGGCACAACGTAAAATGCAATGCTTTTCTATTATAAAACTACAAACTTTCCGCCCAGGTGACGAAATACGTCGTGTAGTATTTTGTGAAAGCATTTTATTGAAAACGCAGGAGACCCAAATTTTTAAAAAAATTATTTGGACCAATGATTTAGTAGAGAAGGAATCATTAATAGGAAAATTGGCATTATTGAGCAGAACAAAATCCTCGGATGGTGCTCGAAGGTAACTTTCAAGACACATTTAGTTTTAATGTTTTTTGTTTTCGATAATCGTGTTTGTTTTGAAGTGAATGACAAAAATTTAAATTTTTGCAAATATTTAGAAATGCTTAGAAGAGTGGTTTCAAATTTTTTGGAAAATTTACTCCTAAATCTTCTAAATTCATGTTGATACCAAATGGATGGTGCTCCAGCTCATTCAACCCATGAGGTTTATCAAGAATTATCCCATATGTTCAAAGATCGTTGGTTTGGACGCAATGGTCCATCTCTATGGCCTCCCAGATCACTTCACCTAGCACCTCTTCATTTTTTTTATGGGGGTATGTCAAGAGTAAAGTCTATTCAAAGCCCGTCTATAACATACATGACTAATTACATCGGGTACGAACTGCCTTCGCTAAAGTAGATGTGCAAATGGTTCAAAAATTCACAATAGCTAAGTTTTATTGTGCTTAGAAAACCACGGACGGCACATCAAACAGTTCCTAAATTAATAATTAAATTAATTTGCTTCTATTTTTTGCAATGTAATTTTATTTATAGGCCATAAATAAAGATATCTTTCGTTAAGCAAACGGCAAGTTCTTCCATCTTGTAACATTCTCCATGAATAAAAAATAAATTTAGTATGTCTTCATTCGAATATTCTTGGTAGATTTCTATATCGTGTATAATGTGTCACGTCGACAATTACAAGTTTGATAAATAAGGCACATTGTTTTAATTTCCACAGGCCACTAGTCAGAAATTATTTAATAAAATAGAGAAATATTGTGTGTCGAATGTAAATACATCGATAGCAGAAAAATGGTAACAGATAGGTATAGGAAACCCTTATGAAGATTGAAAGACTACTTAATTCTCCATCACATAGAGTAACAAAATACAGGGTGTTCTATTTTAAAAAAATTACTTTTACGCAGTTGAAGTTAGTCAGATTTAGCCAAACATTTTGAACACATCACAACATGAGATGTCAAATTACACATCATTTAAAAGGAAATGGGAAATTTTGTTACCGAAAGTTGGCTACCTGAAGTTTTGTTACCGAAACCGTGTTACAGAAGGTTTGTTACGTAGGAAGTTTTGTTACATAAGAAGTTTTGTTACCGAAAGTATGCTATAGAAGGTTTGTTACGGAAGAAGTTTTTTTACATATGATTTTTATGTTTACTATAGCGTCAGTATAAAAATGAACAAAGACATTTGCCAAAACGAACAATAATTGCGAGGGTTTCAATCGAGCATTGTCATCTCTACTTGATTGATCCCTACAATATATAAACTAATCAACGGATTAAAGAGTCAGCAAGCCCTTGTAGAAACCAAGATCCAGCAGTTTTTGAATGGGAACATTGAGCCACCCCAAGTGCGATATCAAAAAGTGCTGAGAAATTGAAACTCGTCGTGACTGAGTACGGAAACGAGAATCACTCTGCTGCAGAACATCTGCGAAAATTAGCTTTTTGTTTAGTGAGATCTTAAACTGTTGACATATGTGTAATATAGTTTGTAAATATTATTTAAAATCGCAAAAATATTTTATTTTTAATCAATTTAAGTTGTTTTCATGTGATTGGTGGTAAACGGTGTTGGTTGGTAGGTTACAGTTATTACCATTTCTTTTTAAAAAAAACTTTTTTATAAAATTTGTTTTAATCAATTTAAGTTGTTTTCATGTGTTTGGTGGTAAACGGTGTTGGTTGGTAGGTTACAGTTAGTAGTTTCTTTCTTTAAAACAAAAACAATCAAAAACAAACAATTATTTCAAGTAACATTCGTTTATAATAGTTATGTTTGTGGATGGGGGTAGATATTGTTCGGGGGTAGTGTGATGGGGGCAGGTATTGTTTAGGGGGCAGTGCGATCGGGGCGGAACGGCGATCGGGGGAAAACGTCGATAGTTGCAAGGTTATACTTCTTACTATGTCGTCGACTAATTACGGCGGATACCGGAGGTCATACTGGTTTCCCGCCGTAATATTTTATATCTTAAAATCGCAAAAACATATATTTTATATATTCATAAATCGCAAAAATATTTTTATTATTTTATATTTAATTTTTAATGTCCAGACTTAGTTTTATATGTTTGACTGGGCTCCTGCCCTTGAACCCCAAAAGTGGTCCGGGGTTATGCTTCCCCGCCGATGACTGGAGATTTCCAGCTCTATATAGCAGAACATGAACTGCAATATAGTGGACTAAGCATAGTCGAAACCCCTATTATGTAAAAAAACTTTATATAACAAACTTTATGTAACAAACCTTCTATAGCAAACTTTCGGTAACAAAACTTCTTATGTAACAAAACTTCTTCCGTAACAAACCTTCTGTAGCAAACTTTCGGTAACAAAACTTCAGGTAGTCAACTTTCGGTAACAAAAACTCACCAAATCATTTAAAAACTTAACAATCCTCTTAAGTATAACCCAAATTTTGTTACTATAACTTTCTTTCTCAATCATTGACAAGCGTTTGAAAACAATACTACAAAACCAATTTTTCTCAAAAAAATGAGAATATCTCAAAAACTATTAATTTTTCATATAGGTTGTGCTACATTAAAGTAACTCAGATTTTTGCGTAGAATCCAAATATACAAAAAAATATATCATTCTATTTAAAATAAGAAAGTTTGTAACCACTTCTGGTGTAACCGAAAGTGCTAGAAAAGATGAAATATTTTAATTAAATAGAACTTTTTGAGCAAACCCCTATTCCAAATTTTTAAACAAATATTTCAACGGAAAGTCCATAAACTTCTAATGAACGGGTTAGCTGAATCACCCTACAGTGTGCCCATAAATTACGCATTATGTGGGATTTTTTTATTATTAGTTTTCTTTAAATTTGATTTTGGCATTAATTTTTGCATCAATTGAAATAAAAATTTACCAAAAAATGAGCACCAGATTTGCACTATTTGTCAAATTTGATTTTTTTCCAAAAAAATTACAAAAGTGGGGTTACTTTTCAGAATATTGAAACAAGTTACAAAAAAAAGTATTTCTAAATTTTATGCCCGTATAAAAAAATTCAGTTTCAAATTGCAATTTTGTTTATTTGACCCTATATAAGCTTCATGAAATACATATTTTTGAAAGTAGATAGATAAAGGCGATTCAGCATCAAACTCAATTGTCCTATGTAATTACTCTCTGTACATGTAATTACACTAAGTACACGGCGCGTACTTGCATGTGCAAAGCATGGTTACGGGGTGTACATGCTGTACATGCTGTACATTTTTCAATTACCCTCGGTATTTGCAGAGGGTGTAATTAAAATCCATTCAAAAAAAAGGCTCATTAATAATCCCAAACTGACAAAAAATCTCCACTCTTTAGCCCACCGACGTGCCATAGGTGACTTTTTGCTGTTATATAGATACTAGATACTATCTGTGTTTCAAAAGAATTATCCTCAATAGTTCCGTTTTTAAAAAGCCCCAACAGAGTTACAAAAAGAACATCAAACATGCATCCATTCATAGTGCAGATCCCTACGCACAAGACCTCCACCTTCTCACGTACTCTCATACCAAAAGCCTATAGACTATGGAATAAACATCCCGCCTATGTCTTCCCTACTGACACAAACCTCCAATCTTTTAAATTACGTGTTAACAGATTACATTTAATGTCACACTCTCTAACACCAACGGTGCGCTGGCACTTAAGCTTCGGCCTTTGTCTGTCTTAGATAAAAAAATAAATAAAACTGTCATTGCTTTGTACGGGAACATGCTCAGTTTTGGCAAACTTAAAACTGTAAGAAGAAGCTTTTTTACAAAATAAGATAAACAACAAAAAAAACCACGCTTTTACAATTAATTAAACAAATTCAAAAATAGTTATTGTTTTATAAAATACGTATACGTATAACCAAGAGTATTTTTAACTATTTTGTTAAAAATAGTACCGTTTTTAACACTTACTTCTATATTATTCACAATATTAACATTAATGGGGCAACTACTACAATACAGCATATTAATTACTGAGAAGTCTGCTGCTCGAAGAGTAGAGGTTGAATTATTTTAAACTTTTAAAATTAGATTTAATTTGGAACGGGTTAAGTAGTTAAAATTCGAAAAGATCTTAACAAAATTAGATTAGATAGAACCAAATAAAAAATAAGGGTATTTAAAGTAAGAAAGTTAATGGTTACTTCCGGTACTACCGCAAGTGCGACATATTTATTAACGGCTTCATAAAAACCTATATTTTAGTAAGCTTGTTTATAAATGTTTACGACAAAATTATTACTGCAGATTGTGATAAACAATTATACATATATGAATTCTCTTAGAATAAATGTTTAAAAATAGATTTTAAAAAACCGTTTTGTAAAACGATTTAGAAAAAGGTTTTAAAAATCGATTTTGAAAACTCGATTGCAAAAATCGATTTCAATATACGATTTTCCAGAAATAACGATTAATGGATTTTTTCGGTTAATCGATTTTTTAAAAGCGATTAGTTGGTTTTTGTTTTCAAAGGTTTTTCCAGCACTAGTGTAAACCTGGAGGGGATAAAACGACTTCTGCCACCCTAGCAAAAAATCTATTTTTATGTTTGCACACAAAAGGGAATAGCTAGCACAGGCTAAAAATTTTTGTCAACGCTAGCACACTTTTAATAACAGAGTTATTGAGGTTGGAATCGGGAACGGCTAAGGCAAGTTCAACACCTACTCCCCACAAAAAAATATGACATTTTTTATATTTGCATAAGAAGATAATATCTAGCACCGGCTAACACAACTTTGTTCAACGCTAACGTATCTTTAATAACAGAGTTATTGAGGATAGAATTTATCAAAGCCAGCCCCCAACATCAAAATTTTTAATTTTTGACTATTTCTATTTTTTTATGTTTGCAAACAAAAGAGACTAGTTAGCACAGGCTAACACAACTTTTTTCAACGCTAGCACACCTTTAATAATAGAGTTATTGAGGTTGAAATCGGGAACGACTTAAGCAAGCTCAACTCCTCCTCCCCCACACAAAAAAATATCAAATTTTTTATATTTTCACACGAAGAAAATATCTAGCACCGACTAACACAACTTTGTTCAATGCTGTGGTATTTTCAATAACGGAGTTATTGAGGGTTAAATTTATCAAAGCCAGCCCCCAACATCAAAATTTCGAACTTTTGTTTTTTTCATTTTTTTATGTTTGCACACAAAAGAAAATAGCTAGCACAGGCTAACAAAACTTTTTTCAACGCTAACACACCTTTAATAATAGAGTTATTGAGGTTGAAATTGGGAACGGCTAAAGCAAGCTCAACACAACCCCCCCCAAAAAAAATATCAATTTTTTTTATTTACATACAAAGAGAATATCTAGCACCTGCTAACACTGCTTTGTTCAACGCTAGCGTATTTTCAATAACGGAGTTATTGAAGGTTGAATTTATCAAAGCCAGTCCCTAACATCAAAATTTCGAAGTTTTGATTTTTGAACATTAAATAGTTGGGTAGAACAAGCTAGCACCAATAAAAGGTTAATAAAGGTTCGAATCTGAGGGTTACGGTCACTTCAACCATTCCAAAAAAATATCGATTTTTGATTTTTGCACACTAATACTAACACCTCAGTAACATTAGTAACAGTAGCATTAATTTTAATTGTGCAAACCTGTGCTAGCGCATATAATTTTAAAATTTTATTGGGGAGAAAGGAGAGGGAGACTGGTTTCCATAAGTTTGACCTCCATAACTCTGTTATTAAAGGTGTGCTTTTGTTGAGTAAAGTTGTTCTAACCCGTGCTGCATATAAGACAAAATTAATGATTAGTGATTGTACTTCTTGAAGGAGGAGGTCAGAATAAACACTTTAATGGCTTATGGTGTCCTCCTTCAAGAAGACCAATCACTAATCATAAGTTATATTAAAGAGAAAACAATTACTTAACATAAAAGAATTAATATTTTTTTGTGGGAGAGCTGAGGTCTTTCTATTCCAGAACCCGGTTTTTCAATAACCCCGTTTGTTAAGGTGAGCTAGCATTAATTTTGTGAGAATAAAACCTTAATAACTCTATTATTAAAGATGTGCTAGCCTGTGCAAGCTCAGATCGTTAACGTTCAAACGTCAAAAGTTTAAAATGTTGTTATTAAAAGTGTGCTAGCTTTGAATAAAGTTGGGCTAACCTGTGCTAGCTATTATCTTCTGTGTGCAAACATCAAAACTTCAATTTTTTGTGGAGGATTCAGGTCGCCTTACAGTCTACAGATTCAAAACCATGTTAATAAAGCGTTAATTTTAGTTAAACTCGCGTGTGCTAACTTAGTTTTTTAATGTTCTAACATTAAAAGTTCAACATTTTCATAGGAAGGGGAGGGTAGTTTCCATAGATAACTCTGTTATTAAAAGTGTGCTAGCGTTGAGTAAAATTGTGTTACCCTGTGACCTCACCATATTCAGATCTTAATAACTCCGTTAGTGAAGTTGTGCTAGCGTTAATTTTAGTTGTGCTAGCTCAGTTCTTTAATGTTCAGATATAATAATTTTGAAATTTGTTGCGGATGGAAGGAGAAGAAGACTGGCATTCATAAGTTTGACCTCCATAACTCTGTTATTAAAGATGTGCTATTGTTGAGTAAAGTTGTGCAGGCCCGTCCTACAAATATAAAAAATCAACATTTTTTTTTGGAAGGACTGAAGTCTTTGTCCTCCAAAACCTCGTTTTTCAATAAAGTTAGTTGTGATAGCTTATCCTTTTAATGTTCAAACGACAAATTTGATTTGATTGTGGGATTAAAACCTCAATATCTCCATTATTAAAGGTGTGGTGTGAAAACATCAACAATTCAATATTTTTGTGAGAGGACTAAGGTCGCCTTGGCCTCTACAAATTTAAACCTTATTAACGTGTTAATGTTAGTTAGACTAGCGTGTGCTAACTCAGTTTTGATTACCCTGTGATAAAAATTTAAAAAAATATAAAATATCGATATTCCAGATCCAAACCTCAATAACTACGCTATTAAAGGTGTGCTAACGTTGTGCAAAGTTGTGCTAGCCTGTGCGAGGTGTCAAAAAATTTAAACTTTTTTGTGGAGGAGCTAAAACCATCAATCTCTTTTATTTTCTCTTTTGTTTTTGCCAAAAGCTCTAACCTTGAATGAAAGGCTACTTCTATAACAACGCAAAATTTCAGGAATAAAATCTTAATACTACATTAAATTTTTATTTGACGTTAAAAAATATGGAAACATCATAATTTGCGTTTGAAACGATTTTTCTACAGGGGTGAAATAAAATAATATAGGTATCAACTTTCATAAGCATAATGTTTTCATAATCCGTAAAAACTTTCATCAGTACTTATTACATAAGCACACTAAACAAATATTTTTAAGCAAGTAGAGTATCAAATTCAACTAAGCAAACAATATTTTCTTCCGTATAGAAAAAAGCTTTTAACGATATTACTTTATAAACACGAATCAAATTTTTTTAAGTAAAATATTGTTTAGAAATGTAAAAAATTACTCCAAAATACTTATTGTTCTTTATACTTCAAGATGAATTTATAGCTTCACACTTGAAGCTCATCTAACCGATGTATAATGCGGAGAAACGACCGAAATGAAAATTGCTGTGGGCAATTTCCGAAACAATTACAATTGTGCAAGAGATACACAAGTTGTGGTACTATCTGCAATTTGTGTTGTGCGGTGGAAAATTTTGTCATTAATATCTTCTTTCAATAAAAGAACAAAACAGAAATAATATCCAAAACCCTGCCTAGTGTTAAATAAAATATAAGTCTTAGTCAATTTTAATCTAAACCTCAAGGTGAGAATAAAAAGAAAAGTAGAAAAATAACAAAAGATAACATTCAATAATCTATATCTGTTACTGATTTCTGAAAATATCTTTCTTGTGCCAATTCTGTTTTTTTTTGTTTAACAAATTGCGTCTTGGGATAATAGCATAATATGGATAGGAAAATCCGTGGTACAAACTGAGTAAACTTAGCACGTCAGAGTAAAGCACGGCGGCAGATCAATACAGAACAGACCTAGAGAGTCCAGACCAACAGGTAGCGTGACAGCCCCACCCACTGTACCCCAACTACCCCATCTACCGTAACTTACCACCCCACGCGAGCACACAGCAACCGATCTGGCATCTTTATCAGTTCACCTACTTCTTTAAACTTAAAGTCAACTGTTGCTACCTGTATTCACATTGTTAACTCAAGCTTACATAATACAAAACAACCGAAAATTCGTTTAAAAAATAAAGTCGACATAAAAAGCTCGTTTAATCAATGCGTAGCCGTACAACCCTTTGATTAACTTCGTTTGTAGTATTTTCCTCATTGTTGTTTTAATTTTTAAACCCACCGCAGATCCAGGATTTGCGCAGGATATATGGTACGTGCAGGTCAAACTTGACAGGATATTTTCTGTAAATACTCCGGATATCTATCTCTGTTTCGGATGAGTTTCTTTTACATTTTTTTTTTCATTTCTTGACGTGTAGTTGCGAGTTGTAAGTAGCTTAGCGTAATTAGGGTCACTGCGTGTCCAGAAGAATGCTTCTGTTGCTTTATCTTGAAAACGTAGAAAAAGTTAGTTGTTTAAGTGTTATAGAGAAGGGATTAAGTTTTCTAGATTTTACGCCTTTCATTTTTACTCGACTATCTTAGCTTTAATTAAGAAGATTCTGACGACACCAAACTAAATAATTATCCTCGCCGTACCTGTTTTCGTCAAATAAATTTCTAAATAAGGTTACGAACCAATTTATTCATTCATTATTAACATAATTAAGTTTATATTATATATCCTAAATTAACTTATTACCTCTTTGACAAAGTAATTAAACTTGGCGTACTTTGATATAGTTTACGTTTCAAATTAACTACACACGATAAACTTTTTGATAAAAGTTGGCAAAACTGAAGAAAATGCAGTTTAAAATCAAGCCCTAGTGGTCATTTCATTATATAAAGTATATCGTGACTTTTCATCGTTCAGCTAGTAATACAAATATACCAATAACATTAACTAGATAGTTGTATGTAATTAATTTTTCCTAAAACGTATTTAAAAACAAAACAAGGAGGTTTTCACCTAATTAGTTTTATGTAATTGTTGTTGTTGGGTCAACATAAAACATAGTAGTATAGTAAAACACAAGTGTCACAACGACATTTTTTGTCGACGACAAAGTTTGCAGACCGAGGTCTACAATTATAGGACTGCGACAAAAAGTGGCTGTGACACGTGTTTTTTAACCATTTCTTTATATTTAGCAAAATGTACTCGAAATTCTTTAAGATGTCACCTTTGTTCGTTGAAAGTATTTTTCTTACCCGTAAATAATTTTGGCCTTAAGGAAGTATTCGTTTTAAGTGAGTTGTACTGTATATTAAGTATATTTTGTTTGTGTTGATAAAGCAAGTATGTTTTTCATATTTATCTTTGCTGCAATATTTATTTTTATTGGTCATTTAATATTTTTAAATCGGTCGTAATGTCGTGAAATGCTTTATCTTTGTTTTTCTCAGTTCAGTTTTTAAGAAATGTTTATCTGAATAGTTTTTATGAAAGGTTTCATAGAATTATTGGCCACATATAGTCGATGTGCGTTGTTGACTCAATAAACTCTTGATTTGTTCCCAATAATGTTGTTTTTAAAAAGTAAATCTGATATTTTGTTTAAGTCTAAACTTAACCGTACACTGATTACAACCCATGGTTAAAATGTAAATTTGCAAATTGTTTATCTTTCTGAAAACTGTTAACGTGTTAATTTTTTGTAAGATTTTTTGTGTATATAGAAATTCAGAGAAAGAGTCGCATTTTCCAAGCTTCTATTTTTATATTTTTGAGTTTAGTTTATAAACTGATTTAAGACTACTAGGTCTAAGTAATTAAAACAAGTAGATAACTGTAGCGGATTTTATTATTTTTAACAAGCGCTAAATATTGAACGGTAAGTTCTTTGTGTACTAAATATTGAACAATGAGCGTAACGTCCTTCGCGTACAAACGAATACAAGTATTTTGTGTTAAAGTTATATTGATGATAAAGATAAGGAACAATCCCGTTTGTAAAATTAAAGAGAGATTTTGTTTGACTTAAAGTCAAAACAACACTTCGTGTTTCTTTTAGACCTGTAAACTAATTATAGGAATGCAATGTCGTTTAAAGCATTTATCGATTATTTCGGTGTTTCTACTAAAGAATCTTAGTGTAACGACAGAGATTTTGGGAGTTTTGGTGTATACCCCAAAACGGATTATAAGACTCATCAGAAGAAAATCAACTGTAAGTAATTTGATTATTTACTCTGGAGAACTACCATGTTTTGTGTTTGGTGCACGTTTAACAATAAACCAAATTAATATAGGACATCCTTGCGCATTTTTTGTTTTGTTATGTTTTATTGTTTGAAATAAAACGAACTGAGATGGCGGTTGTCAATTTCAAAGTGGATGCTAAGTTAATTATTTTGTTTTAAACAAAGGCTACAGTCACATTTGGTTTTATGAATTTTGTGAAGCGGTGTTGTTTGTTTTTGAGATTTCATGTGGCAATAATGAAATAAATTCTTTAAAGTTGAACAGCATTTGAAATTATTTATTTATTTGTTTATTTATTTAGAAATATTTGCAAACATGTTTTAACTTAACTGTGTTTGGCCACAGTAATATTCCAAAAAACCGCAACATTTGATTAAAAAACAGTAAAGTTAAAAAACACCAATGCATTTGTATTAATTTAATTTTTTGTTCTATAAGTTTCATTAGAAGGATACGGTAATTACGTGCCTTTTAGTTAACAATATCTTCACTGCTAATAATGGTAAAGAATAAAAGTTTTTGTAAAGTATATATTATCGAAAATGTTTATTTAAACATATTGTTTGCGATATGGGCAAATGTTGAGAACGTTGTTATTTTTATTAAATTTTAAGGCAAAAAGCTAATAAATATGTCTTAAACAACGTTGTTTTTATTATGCAAAATAAACTCGCTTTGAGATGGGTTCGCATCTAGATGCGGTCGCGCCGAAATGAACTAGCGTCGAGGATGAGTTTGTTCCGAAATAAAGTCGCGTTGAGATGAGCTCGCATCGTAGCGGCAGTGTCGAGATGGCGGCGTCGAAGTGGCCGCGTCAAACTATGCTGTTCCGATCCCAAAACGGTCAACAATAATAAGTTCTATCTTATAATGTCCCGTGCTATTAAATAAATAAGAACACTCTATATTTATTACCAATAGATAAAAAGTAAATAAAATAGATTCCATTCATTATTAAGTAAAACTAATACTTATATTTTATTAACAAATTTTAAAATGGTAAGTGGTGATATCTAGTGAAACCGAATCCATATGATTAAATTTATTATAAAATTACTCGTAACTTCATCTCTTAAATTCTATATTACAGGAGCTCTGTAGGTTTTTATTTAAACTTTAAAAAATTTGTTGGAAATCCAGATGTTAGTGTATAGGTCCAAGACAGTTATGGTTATATAATTTCATGACCTGTATCAAAGGCGATTGCGATTACGTTACATTCGGTATGTTAAACATTAATTGTATTGAAACATTATCATTTCGGGGCACATTAAATCTTATTTTATATAATTATTGTAGACAATCAATTACTCCATTTACAATTCTATGCAACGTACCGAAAAGATTAACATCCCTTCTAATGCAACTACAAAACCACTTCTGAGTTGAGATGTTAAATATTCCCAAGGACAAAAGTTATTATTTTTTTGTACCGCGTTTGCGCTAATTATATAATAATCTATCAGTATCAATTTGCAATTTCTCAAGGTTTATGTTGGAAGATATCTGGAAAAGAAGCGGACCTAATTGACTCCCTTGGATAATGGTACATACTTATTCAAAAGTTTACTATACATTTTCTATTTATTAAATACCTGAAGAGGTTTATGACATTCCAAGATGTCCCCAGCGTTCTCAACTTATATAATAGGATTTTTAATGAACATTGTCAAACGCCTGCGACAAACCATATAAATAACGTCCAAGCTTCCTCCTTAGTCCAATACTTGATGAACATCACTCAAAAAGTGTAACGGACAAAAAAGTTGCCGTGCAAAATTAAAAAGATAATAGCAAGTTCCATTAATTAAAACCGCGCGGCTTGTAAGCAGCGGTTACCTAATGACGGTAAATTTTGAGCAGTTTCCCGGCTAGGCTAGAATAGCTCGGCAGAGTGTCGTGAGTCTAGGTAAGAAGAGTGTATATGCCGTTCGCAATTAACGTAGTCTATTGAACGTTCCAAAAATATTTATTCTGTACACCCTTGTATCTTGTGCCCAAAATTTATAATCCACGAAGGGGTGAAACTAAGCGCCAATCACTTAAAAGGACGTTCAAATCAAAGTAATAATTATCGCGCAGAACTAATACTGCCGATAAAAAGAAATCTTTGTAAGGCGTGGTACTCAACTAAAATAACTAAACACAATATTAGTAATAACACATATGTAAAGTTTATTTTTAAAATCGGAAACCACCTACAACAAAATACATAAACAGTTTATTTACAACAACAGTTCGTACAAAAATCGGCGTAATCAAAAATTGGCGATAAACCAAGGTTAAAGCGCTCGAGTACAAACTGCGTACAAACGCTAATGTGGTTCGCTAATCAGGTGCACACGCACCACTACATGAAATTCGTGACTTGTTATCACGCGATCAAATTATCTTAGAGTTTTAAATTATATTAAAATAAAACGTAAATGAGACGGTTTAGATGTTTTCTTTTCGACTTTCTCCCAACAGGCGGTGGGATAACTGTTCATCCCAAAGGTGCTTTAATTCTTGAATTCCCCAAGTGTCGGAGGAGAAATCTGCCTACCGTGTACGGTTAGATAGTAGTAAAGATGGTCTCACAAAATTGTAACATCGATGATGGCAAGGATGATATCAAAAGATGGTAGCAAAAGCTCGTATCCGAGATTGTAGCAACAAGCAGTAGCAAAGGATCGTATCAAACGATTGTAGCAAAAGATGGTATCAAACGATTGTAGTAAAAGATCGTTTTCAACGAGTGTAGCAAAAGATCTAAAATAACAGAAGAAACACTGTTGACATCTACGTTGTACGCACAAATAGGAAATTTTAAAACTATTTGGCGAATATTACTCGTATTGAATCTTTCTAGTATACGACGAGCTAAAAATAACGACACATAACAACGGATGGCCCAGAAATAAGCGGATTTCTTACCCTAATCAAAATTATGGCACGGCACACACGTCCGCCATCTTTTAGAAATTCTTTTTGAACAGGAAACGAGTTAACCGCGGAACAAGTGCAGAACAAACACCTTTGCGCGCCATCTAGAAACGTCGAACGAAAACAACAAACGTAACGCGGTTTGTACCGGAGATTAAATTACCGTACCAAAAATTTAACAAGTTGGTCTCCGTGGACTTTCCCTTAAAATATACATGTTGTGAATCTGCCAACAGAGGTCTGACACTGGGCATCAACAGGTTACCTAACACTGCTACTGGTGTATAATTTTCCATGTTACTTTCATTTCCAGACTTAAAAATAGGAAAAATTATAGTATTCTTCAAGACAGTTGGAAAAATGAAGTACAAACAGAAGCATCCAATATCCCCAACCCTTTAAATTTAGACTCTCCTAGTTACATCTCATCAAGTAGTTGTGACTTTGATCTAAAAGATCCTACAAAATTCCAAAACTTTTTGTGATCATCAACTATTGATAGTTCCATACTTCCTAAATACTTATTATATGCATCAGTTTAAGAGTTGCCCTCATGTGCTGAAAACGTTCATTAAAATTAGGAAAAATCTTACATTTTCTAGCAAGCTTATTTTTCCGTTTTATCATGTGTATAATTTCCTTATCAAACCAAATAGGGTACTTTTTCACATAATTTATATAGCAGCTCAACCGCCATATCTACATCTAAACAAGCAAAGTCTTCCTAATCCAAACTATTTATTCCGGATTTCACTCTGCATCCTTAAATTTAAAATAGTAGGAGTTTTTCAAGTGTTTGGTTACACTATCTACTCCAAATGGATTGATTGACCTTATTTGAGTATGAATGTTTAGAGGTAGATGATAGTAATCCTTGGGTAAAAAGAGAGAAATTCTTCCGCACAACAATAGTGTGATGTATTGTTAGGTCATGAAAATTTTAAAATAACCAACATAACGCAATAAGTGTCCAAACTAACTTATCGGCGAGGGGTAGGTCTTACGAAAAATGTCTCTACTTACTTTTAAAAAGAAAACTACAGGTCATTATCACGAGTCAAAGTCGTCACTCTAATCTTTTAAATGTACAACAAATGCTCACTAAAGATTAGGGAAAAACGTAAACACTTGAAGAACACGTTCCAAAAAAAAATAGTAATCATTAATTAGTCCGGGTTTTTATGGAAATTCGAAATATAAAACCATACAAAGAATACACCACTGTCGTGCATTATTTTAACATTAATAGAAATATTTCCTAAAAATAAACGGATTAAAATCGAACCCGGTACCGGCGCTTTGCAATGCGAACAAGGTTTTACTGACGTTTACATAAAAGTACAAGAACCAAAAAAAATTGATTTACAACCAAAATGAGACGGTGGTCTAAATTAAATTGAAATACTTGAATTTAGCATTGATTTAAACTTCACAAAACCCGTCTCAGTTCGTTTGTTCGTAGAACAACACAAAAATAAATACAATCAAATTAAAACTAAAATCCGCAAAGAGGCCTAATTTTATTCGGGTATTCGCCACCGCTCACAAAAGCACTACAGACACGGTTGTTTTTCAAAAATAACATTCAAATTGCTTACAATTGTTTTGTCTTCTTCTGATTCATTAATTAATCCGTTTTGGGCATTACACCAAAACTCCCAAAGAGGTCGTCCAAATTTAATCGATAAAATGCATTAAACGATATTACATTACTTAATTTTAGTTCGCCGGAGATAAGAAATTTAAAGTATCCGCAAGGCGTCGTTTGACTTTACTTAATCAACGGAACATCTCTTCTTAATTTTCGCGAACTCGCTTCCTCTTTATTGTAGACTTCACTATTTCTTGCACAGAACCAATTTTAATTGTTCAAACGCGAATCACTGATACGCATATTACTAGGCTAACTAACAGTATTTGATTACATCGTACCACCAAATTCAGAGTTCGCTCAAAAACTGACTTAAAAATATTGACAATCAAAAAAATCGGGAGAGTATCCCCTTTTTAATTTCTGCTTACACAAAAAACCTTACAAAAGTAACAAACTACAGTTATCAGAAAGACAAACAATCTGACAATTCAGAATTTTAGCCCTGGAACGCAATCAGTGTGCTGTTTACTTAGTCAAAACAAGTATTCAATTTAGTTAATAAAGACGACGAAATTCAAGCCGTCTTTCATGGAACAAGCAACGAGTTTATTAATTTAGCAAAACAAATGGGATTTGATTCTACGAAAACCGTGATAAAACTATCGACTATACAGGGTAGCTTTATGTATGGAACCAAGGTTCTGTAGCCAAAACGGTTGAAGGCATCATTCTGGAAATTTTAGGGATCAAAGCTATTTCACACAATTTGACACAATCAAAAGATTTCTTCGCTCGATAATTTTTTGACACGGCCACTCGAGAGTTCCCCTTCTCCCTATCCAGCGTCTTGGAAAAGTTTCATCTAGATAATTTCGAACGTTTATCCCATAATGGGGTGGGGCACCGTCCTGCTGAAACCAGATATCGCCCCTAACAGCATTTGGGTCGTCCACGTTTGGAAAAAAGTTCCACAATCCTAGGGATAACATTCTCCTGTAGGATGTTGAAGTAACTGTTGGCATTGAGATTCCCTTCTATGAAAAATGGTCCAATAATTCTACCTCCAATTATGCCACACCATACATTTATTTTTTGAGGATACTGGGTGTGCACTGTTTCCATCCAATGTGGATTCGTGTCGTAATAATATCGGCAGTTGTGTCTATTTACGGCGCCATTGAGAGTAAATGTGGCCTCATCAGAGAACAAAATGGAACTTGCAAAATTATTATTCTCCGCAATTGCTTCCATAATGTTCTCGCAAAACTGATCACGTCTATCAAAATCGTTTTCCGATAATTCTTGTACTAAATGTACCTTGTAAGAATGATATTTGTGATGCTTTAGAATTTTCTGAACTGAATATTCAGACATATTATGGTTTAGTGCAAGCTGATATGCTGATGTTTTGGGCTGATAAACTACATCCATTAATACTGCCAGTGAATTATCCTCTGTAGCCACTGTTGTTGGTCGGCCACTTCTGCGACGGTTCTTAACACTCCCAGTGATATTATACCGTCGTAAAGTCTTGGTCACAGTAGATCTCACTATAGGATTCCTATCAGGGTTTTCAGCATTGAAGAGTTGGCAAACTTCTTTATGCGTGCGTTTTCTATCGCCGTAACCAACCATCATAAGAATTTGTAATCTTTCTGATTCAGTTAGCTGATTAATTTTTACGAGACGGTTCTAATTATTGAATAATAATGAACTAGTAATGAGAATAACTGATGTTTTGACGTTATAACGTTACCTAGGTAACGTCACCTAGGTAACGTGTCAAAAGCATCGCCACCTAAATAAAAAGGCGATAATACAAATAATTGCAGAAATAATTATTAGAATAAATTTTTTAGGTATTTCCTCCAAATACAACTTCAATGTTTCTAGTCAGTTGCAAAGTAAATAAAATAAGCTTTCAAATGATATATCACATGACCCATCTTGTTATTTAAAAAATTCAAGATGGCGGCCGTGTCAAAAATTATCGAGCAAAGAAATTTTTTGATTGTGTCAAATTATGTGAAATAGCTTCAGATTTGATCCCTAACATTTCCAGAATGATGCCTTCAACCGTTTTGGCTACAGAGCCTTGGTTCCATACATAAAAGCTACCCTGTATACTTCTTGAAAGGTTAATTATAAAAAACGAAGGATAAGAAGTTTCACGACACTACAACTGATTTAATATAAAATTAACAGACAACACAAACAAAGATTACCGCCAACAAATAAACCGAAACTATAGTACATTCCACTCCAACAAAGCTAAAATCATTTACGCGTAAAAAAACAATTTTCATCCAAACCGAGGTGACATTATTGTACATAAAATCTAATCCTAATCGAAAGTTGACCCACTATAATTTACTATGTTGTTATATGGTTTTATAGCAAGAACCGATTTGAAGTTACTGAGTGCGTTTATCCTATCAGTTATCATTTCTCCCCTCCCCTCGCATTGTTCATACTTAAGCTACATCCAATCAATATGTCAAATTATTAAAATTTTGAACATTTTTAGTTGATTAATTTTAACAATTTTTCACTATACAGGGTTTTCAAACTTAAGTCGGCACTATTGCTATATTATTAGAGCTACAGGGTCGGTTAAATAGGCAAACTAGTAGCATTTGTTTCTCTCATCACTATGGTAAAAATAGAATAACAATCGTACATTGCGTTCGCAAATTATGTCAAATTGTTCAATTTTTTCAAATGGGACACCCTGTATACAATATTCTCAATCGATAGAAATCTGAATACTGAACAAAAAGTGTCCCATTATTTTTTATTCTAAAGTCACAAATGACAGAGCTATTGATGATTTTTCAAATTGGTTAAGTTGGTTGTGTTAGTTATAACTTTGCCTTCCCATACAGTAGAAAGTAGGAAGAATAACAGACCCGCGGGTGGTCGAGTAGTAATACCAAGAACGTAGTCAAATTTACTAGTCGGAAAACAGTAAGTTGCGGCGGTTTAAATGTTGTTCACGGCAGACACTTAAAAAAATTATTTTGTGATAGGGATAGATTAACATACAAAGTTCATGGTGGCTATATCCAACGGAAGTGGTAAATGAAAAAAAAGAGAAACATCCATGAAGCGAAAGGATATGGTTTATTTTAATTTATTCTGTGAACATTTAAATTAGATGCTCAAAAACTTCACCCTCTTGGTCCAAGCATTTTTGAGCCGGTCTGTAAACGTTTTTAGTGGCTGTAAACTGTTTACCAGTAAAACTTCAATTTGACATTTTAATCCTGATGACATTTATACAACAAACGATTGTAGTTTATAAAATCACAGCCACTTTAAACTTATTTGAAAAATCATCAATAGCTCTGTCATTTTTGACTTTAGGATAAAAAATAATGAAACAGTATTTAATTTCCTATCGATTGAGAATATTGTATAGAAGGTGTCCTATTTGCAAAAATGGAACAATTTGGCATAACTCGTAAACGCGATGTTCGATTTATATTCTGTTTTCAGTTGTAAAAAGTTCATTTCCACCAGAGCACAAATTCGGATTCAATTGAAAGAAGGGAAGTTCCATTATTATGTAGCAGATTTGGGTTGTTATAATTTTGTTGACGTAATTTTCTAGTGTGAATTTTAGTTTCGTAAGCTTCAGTGATCGCTGATCCAAACAAAAGTAAAACAACAAAACTTGCAACTTGGAGCGTAATGTCGCTTGGAACATGCGGCAAACCCGAGAACATAAAAATAGAGATAAAGCGAATGAATATCGATATACTTGGTGTAAGCGAAATTAAGTGAAAGGGCGAAGGAGACTTTGAAACGACGATTACAGAGTCATCTTTTCTGGAAACAAAAACAGCAACATAAATTGGAGTTATAATAACCAAAGAATTAAGACAAGAGTAAAAAGTTACATACTTTATAATAACAGGATCATGATCATTTAATTGCCGACAACAGAAAATGACCTAGTCATTATACAAACTTACAGGCCAACATCAGAATACACATACGAAGAAGTGGAAAAAGTTTATGAGCAAATAGAGGAAGTAATTGAACTTGTGGGAAGAAACGACAACCTAATAATATTAGGCGATTGGAATGTTGTAGTAGGTAAAGAGCAAGAAGAAGAAATAGTTAGAAAATATGGACTGGAAACTAGGAAACAGAGAAAAAAAATTTTCAGAACTGTGACAAATATCCTAAAATGGGCAATCACCAAACTAAAAGATGAAAAGGCATTAGCAAAATACAATCAAGAAATAAAACAAAAACTAGACAGCACAACGACAGATAGTACAGAAACAAACTTACACTGTGAAAATAAAAAAAAGCAATAACGACAGCATCGAAGAGACCTTGGGTAATTTAAAACAACAACCCAGAAAACTTTGGATAAGCAAAATACTGTATTCCTAATCGCAAGAAAAAGGAAACACAAACAAGATAAGAACAAAAAATAAATAAAAGAAACTAAGAAATGTCATAAACAGGAAAGTTAGGAAAAAGAAAGAAGAATGGCTGACACAATACTGCAGAGAAATCAAGAACCAGTTTAACAGGGAAAACACCGACCAATCATATAATCTTATCAAGAAGTTTTTAAAAAAGACAATCAAAAATAATGCCAGCAAATCCAAAAAAGGACGAATTACAATAGAAGACGAAGAAATAGAAAATATACGCGATGAAGAAAAAGATCTTAAAGAAACAAGAAATAAATCTGAAACTGACCTTGAAAAATAGGTTTGCCAATACTAAACACAGAATTTGAAAAAGCATCAAATGAAGAAGTCTAAAAAGGTACCCGGTGTAGAAGATATACCAGCAGAACTTTTGCAAGCGTTAGACAAAGATTTTAAACATAAACTATATTGCTTTATTAATAACATATACACAACAGGAAAAGCTACAAATGATTTTAAGAAAAACATAACAATGATGATTCCAAAGAAATATAAAACGATGAAATGTAAAGAACACATGAATCTAAATACTAACGAAAATAATTTTGGGGCAAATAGAAAAGAAGATAGACCAACACTTAACTGAAGATCAATTCGAATTCCAAAGAAACAAAAGCACACGAGAAGCCACGTTAAGTCTCAGAAGCATCATAGAGAAAAGTTTCCGAACAGACTAAAAAGTGTACATTGCTTTTATAGGCCTTTTAAAAACATTTGTTAAAAACAATCCATTTATGAACGTAAAGAGTACTGCACTGGAATTAAGGTAAATAGAGTGAGAATACAGATGCTACTGTTTGCTGATGACAGCAATTATTGCCCAAGATATGGTCTGCTCTAAGGACCCTGAAATTATTAATATTAGAATTGAAGAAGACGCTCTAAAACAAGTACCAAAATTCAAATACCTAGGCAGCTAATTCACAAAGAATGGAAACAGTAAAGAAGATATAAAACAACGAATATGAGAAGCCAATATTATGTTTAAAAATAAAAAGCAACTACTGTGTTTAAATAACCTTAAGTTACAATTAAGAAAAACTTTGATAAAGAGCTGCATCTGCCCTATATGGGTCAGAAACATGAACAATAGAGAAAACGGATGAAAGAACAATAAATGCATTTGAATGCTGGAGCTAGATAAAGACGCTGAGAGTTAGATAGACGGACCTAGTAACATATGAAGAAGTGTTTCAACGAGCGAAAGAAGAAAGAACATTATTAAAAACATTAAAGACCAGAAGACATTCGTGGATTGGACCCATAATAGGACATAACGTGTTTGCAACAAACAACATGGAGAAAATCATATCCGGTAAAAGGCCAGAGGAATGACTAGATTACAATATTTAAATTAAGTCATTAAAAAACTGGAACTGAAAACTACGCGGAAATAAAACAAATGGCATACAACAAAAATTAGATAGAAGGCTGCCAACCAATCTGCTTATTGAAATCAAAAAGAAGAAGCTTCCGTGTGGAATTGCAAGTCTCCCATCGGGCGCCTCCCCAGGTGGCAGATAGGGGAATGCTTACCAGATATGTGGAGTACCCAACGTACACCAAAACTAGCAGCAGCGTCTGACCCACAGTGAGCGGTTGCAAACAGCGTCTGATACTGAAAAAACTCACCAACTCTCAGGGTAAGCGCTGCGTTTTAATTGACGCAAATGTTGAATTTTAAAAACCACATAAATAGACCCTAGGTAAGCAGAGCAAATAACTCAAAATTTTATGCTTATGTATTAATCAGCCACATGGATTCTAGAGGGGGGGATTTGAAACAGATGAACAATACTTCCTGAAGTAATCTATATATTGCAACGTTCAACGTACAAAGAATGAGAACAGAAGAACTACAAACTGAATTAAAAGTTTCCGCATTCTATATAATAAACGATACCTAATTATGTAACAAGTCTTAATCTACGTTGACCAGATTATAGACAAGTTGCATACAAGATTTTATGGTCAACTGTAACAAACAAATATAAATTGAAGAAAGGATTTTGACATACCAAAGTAAATCCAGTTGTCTTTGTTTGTGTTTATAAATTGACAGTTTTTACTCTTAAAATCCACACATTTATTCTCACATTCACGTTGGGCATTGACAGCCGTCCATAAAATAACAAGAAAAACTAGTCCATAACACTGTATTATAAACAGCACGAAGTTGGCCTGTTTACCATAAAAAGGTTAAACATAGAGTAATTACGCAAAAGTCTATATCGAACCAATTATATATTTATTGTAATCAGATTAAATAAACGCTATTTACTCCAAATCATCCACTTCTGCTCCCCAGTGAGAATTCATTACTAACTACCATCTAGGAATAAGACGCGTTAGAGGGAAAATGCTTTGCAATTTTCTTCAATAAAAAAATATGTAGGTACGTATTGTCTTAAATAGGTTCAATACGGGTAGCGAATACAGGATGATCCAAACCCTGATATGTATTAAAGTTAAACATGGGAGAAAGAAATTAATAAACAACTACAGTTGCTTACTAGCACAGAAATAATGAAGAAAGAAAAACAATGTAAACAAAAATATTAACAAATATAAACATCAACCAAATAAAAAACCAAATTACAACTAGCAATCAAGAAACAACGAAGAAAGTGTGCACAAGAAGAAAGAGTCAATTAGTGGAAAAATTCAACAACACCACTATGCGACTCATCAAAAAAAAAAAAACTGCAAAAAGGGACAGACAAATACTTACAATAAACACAAAAATAAAGAGCGCAATACGAAAAATAAAAAAATCCATAGAACCAAAACAACTATAACATCTATGGAAAACAACGGCAACATATGAGTACTAAAACCAAAAGTAGCAAAGAGAAGGCAAAGGATGACTAAAATCAAGAATAAGAGTAACATCAAAATGATATCGCCAGAGCAATTGAAGACTTTTATACATGCATCAAATATGGGATCTCAAATACAAAGAAGACATACTAAATGTGGGCTCAGAAAATATCCATAAAATATCAATCAATGAAATTAGATTAATCTTGAAACAAATGAAAATAATAGTTTAAAAGGTGCCACACAAATATTACTCAATAGATGTTTACAAGAAAATAAAATACTTAACAAATGGTACAATTTAGATACAACAAGGGAAATTACTAGCATCGACAATTACCGCCCAATTAATGTACTGTGGAATGATAGAATGCGTCATAAATTTCAGGTAAATTACAAGTTGATACCAATAAGACAAGATAAAAAACAAAGAGTAGACACTGGTTAATATCCAAACAACAGACAGGTATCACAGTCAAAGGTTGCCTGTTTTTAATACTGTGCAGCAGCTCCGTTGTAAGTAGATTGCGACAACTTCTGCATTATACAAGGTGTTTAAAAAATACGTTCCGATATTTGGCCCACTTATAGATCTTATTAGTACAAACAAAAAAGTCAAAATAAACGTAAGTCCAAAAATCAACCGTTTCCGAGATACAGACAGAAGTTTTTTGAAATTAAAATTACTAATCTCAGTTGGAGTGATTCGTTGTATTTATCACGTCAGCTATGGAAATAACAAAACAAAATTTGTTTAATTCTGTCAGTCTAGTTGCCGCATTTGTTGTAATCCATTGTGTGGCTGTCATTGTTGCTATTGAAGTCGTTGTTACCGTTGCTCATTGTTGAAATTTTGAAGTATCTCGGAATATACCAACGCAGAAATGGCAGACATGCATTTCATGTATGGCAAGGCCGATGGAAATGCTTATGGAGCACGTCGTTTTTATGCCGAATCATTCCTAAACCGGGTACTTCTGTGTGCCAAACTTTTTACAAATTTACATCAACGTTTATCCGAAGTTGGATCGTTTAAATCACGGAACGGTGATGGTGGTCGGCCCAGATGAGTTTCTACTCCCGAGGCAGAACTTAACATTTTAAAAAGAATTAAAGAAAATTGTGGTACTAATACTAGAAGACTCTCTACTGAAACAAGTATTAATTCTTCCCTAATTTAGGAAAATGTTACGCGGGCAGCAATTGCACCCATACCATATTCAAAGGGTACAGGCTTTTACTGTGGCTGATTATGCCGCACGACTGGTGTTTGTCGAAGGATGCTGACAAAAGTTGCAAAAAACCCAAATGTTGTTACGGACATTTTATTTACTGACGAAGCTGGTTTCACGAAAAATGGCATTTTTTATTTCCATAACTAGACAAAGCCAGCATGCTACGCATGCGTTAAGTCACAAAAATAAATTAGCTTCTAAAGAGCAGACAGCCATGAACAATAATTAGCACTTACATTAACATTCATCAGTTGAGTAATCAATATGAATGCAGAGTATGTACTCCATGAATTCGTACAAATGAGTCGAGAGTATTCGGGTGTGCGCTCGCAACGAATCGAGAGTAGGTGAGGACGCACAAACGACATAACATATTAATATAGAAGATATGGATGTAGTCCGAATAGAAATGATTTATTAAAAAATATTTAGGAAGCGGATTTATTGGCTCGACCGCTTTAACGTAATACACCAAAATTTATTTAGGTGAAATTGACTGTTTGGTTCGCATAACGCTCGCAGTTACGCGTGTGAGTCATCAAGTTCGTGCATACGAAGATTTTTTGGGTGAAATTGAATCCTCTGCAGTTAAACCATTCGAAAAGTTGCAAAATTACGAATATTTTGATTTTTATTCGTGTTTGTACGTAATATGGTTCCGGAGTTATAAAAATTACAGTATTCGTACAACAATGTAAAATTCCTTAAAAAAAATTTTTTAAAATGATAAATTTTTTTAAACATTATGTGATAGGGTCATAAAAAGGAAGGTTTTTTTTAAATACATTTTTTTATCTGTTATAATTTAGAAATTATAGCCGTTTTAGTTTTTGAATGAAATTTTGTCGTAAAACGTTTTTCGCTTATAACTTTTGAAAACATACGATGTCTAACAAAACTGAAACGGCCAAAAAATTTTATTTATTTATCCGCGTATGATGCTTTTTGAATTTTGAAAATCGGTCAGTAAATAAGCGAGTTGTGGTCAACTTACGGCTTAATTTGTTTGAAATTTTTTTGACCATTTTTAACATTTTTTTTAACCTCGAAGATGCCCTCGTACAAAAAAATCTAAATCGAAAAATAAAAGACACATCTTTCGTAAACTCGAAACTTTTTTCGAAACGAAAATATCTTAAGCCGTTCTAATGTGAGACGAATTTGAAAAAGGTTGATTTTCGTATAGATTTAAAAATGAATCGAGAGTAGGTGTGCGTTCACACTAACGACATAACATATTAATATAAGATAGCCACGTTTGGGCCGACGAAATCCCGCACGCCATTGTTGAATCGAATCATGAACACCAATTTTTAATTAACGTTTGGCTTGGTGTGTTGGGAGACCATCTGATAGGACCTTGTTTCTTAAATTGAAGAAATTCGGATCCATACTGTGAAATTGGTCATTTATAATTAAGTAAAATTGTTATGTTCTTGAAATCACTTTTTGGCCAATACTACGTAGTATTGTTGTCTTGTTTCTTGCCTAACCGTTCGACTAGTCAATTTTACCTTAACTTTTTGCGGAATACCTTGCCACTGCTGTTAGAAGATGTACTCCTCTACCACAAAATTAATATGTGGTTGAAGCACGATGGAGCTCCTACGCATTATGTAGTCTTGGTCAGAAATTACCTAAACGAAAATTGCAATGGCAGGTGGATAGGGCGAGGAGATCCAATTGCATGACCACCTAGATCTCCCTGACCTCACTTTTGCATTTGGGGGTATTTAAAGACATTAGTTTATTCAAGTCCTGTGAATAACTTAAATGAGTTGCGAGAACAAATTGAACATGCCTGCCAGACTGTTCGTACAAATTCGGGACTCTTTGAGAGAGTGCGGCGTTCACATTTACGGAGATGCGAAATGTGTATACAAATGGAAGGAGGGCATGTTGAACATCTTCTTTAAGAATCATTTGTAATTAAAATGTTGTATTTATACTGATATTTGTTCTATTAAAAACCTCGTTGAAATAAATATGACCTTTGGTTTACCCACTTCCTTAGCTGACTTAATAAATACGACAAATCACTTCTACTGTACGTAAATTATTTTATTTTCAAAAACAGGTTGTATCTCGGAAGCGGTTGATTTTTGGACTTATGTTTATTTTGAGTTTTTTGTTTGTACTGATGAGATCTATAAGTGGGCCAAATATTGGAACGCATTTTTTAAACACCCTGTATAAATATACATCCAAGATATATGGCCAAGAATTCGAATGAAGTATGTCCTCAAGTGTTAGATCTAAAATGAATAACAAAATGGCGCTTGCGTTGATAACAGAATTTCAATTCAATTGACGGCATTCGACACGAGAAACACGTGCACTGTTTTCGATGCAACGAATACATTTTTGAACCTAACTACTAAAGGTTAATTATATTCTGAACTTATTTTTGAAACTACATAGGTTATTAAATGGATAAACTGCCTTACGCAACTTATGCAAATTTGTATTTAGTCTACGACGCAATAGTTTCACAAAAACCTTTTTATGACCTTAACCGTTTCGAAATTGCAGCTCTCAAACGTTACAATGTTTTTAGGTGTTATGATGATTACAGACAAAGCAGATTGTACACATAAAATTAGCATAAAGACTTGAATTTAGTAAACTTTATTTAAAAGAAAAACCGTTACGAAAGCATTGAAAAAAATATAGACATACGGAATAGTTTTAAAAATAAAGCAACGCTCATCAAATTGAAGTAGTGAAGAAATTCTAAAACTGAAACAATGCAATTTACTTTAAGCAGCAGCAATATCATTTTAAAATTCCACCCTTTCTTTTACAGGCTTAATGCTTGAGAAACGAGCTTTAAGAAAACAGATAAAGCTTCAAGAGGTTGTAGTTTTGAAAACTAATGGGCAATAACTTTAACTCAGAATTCGTTTTTTATTAACCATTTTCATGGGGGAGAAGGAAATTTTTTTTTCAAGAATTTTATTTGATGTATTTGATGTTACAACACTAATTTATTATGTGCAATAAAGCCTGGGGCGATTATTGTTTTTTTTTTAATTGCGATAAACCCCGGGCCCTCTAAATTGACAATGCATATAAAAGCTTTCAAATCCATCACAACGATAAGGATTTATAAAAAAACTCCATCATCCATTACTACATCTTATTGAAAATAAATATACTTTGTTCTAATAAGATTTCGATTTTTGATAAAATGGTTTTGTCAGATACGTCGAATTCGAGTTTATTAATATGTCGTCAGAGTGTCTTTTGAAACAAAAAGTAAAGATCATCTTCTTTTGATTCTGGCGGTTTCTTTTAGAAAATAATTGGTTTTATCTTTCGATAAAGCATTTTTACGTAGTCTGCCATAAAAAATGTAAAATGAATTTCGTACGCAGGCAAAAGGTTTTAATAAACATCGCGGAATTTACAATTTAACAAAGAATGGGACGTGGGGATTATATACTGCTCGAAATAACGTCAGGGGTTTGTAGTTGATGCCATAATAGTCTAGGTTGTAGAAGACGTCTAACATATATAAACAGCAGCCCTTATGCAAATTTATGGAGGGTAGAAATGTTAACAGGTATGGGGAAGTGCCTGTAAGACAAATTGATGTAATACAACCGAACGGACATTGCTTAATGAACTTGTTAAGATTACAGGTCAAAAGATTATCTATCTTCTCTTATAATTTTATCAGTCGGTGTATTTTCTCTTATCATCTAAAAGCTTACGCTACGAGTATGAGTCTAATGCAATTTTTCGCGGAACGTGATTCGCAAACGAAAATTTCATGCAACGAGTCGATTTTATCTAGTAAAGTCGGTAATAATGTTGTTGCCAACGCTTTTAGGTCACATAAAATAATAATAGTAACCTTTAATATTAAATGCATCTACAAAGTAGATAAAAAAAAACAATATCGAAATTATTTTTCATTTTGAATGCATTGATGTTTAATTAAAAACTTAAAACTGCTTGCACATTGCATTTGCGTTTTAATTTAAATGTCGGACATTTCACAAAATTTTTCCAAAAGCTTTGAATAATAATCAACTAGTTGTTGCTTGAGCACCTAAAATTAAAAATAAAAATTACTTTTTTTAGTTTATTGTTGCATTGTTTAACAAATTTTCAAATAAAAAAACTAGACTAAGCAACTAGTGGAATTGAATTAATATGTACACTCATGAAATTTAAAACTTGGACAACACAATTTCTGTAAACAAAAGTTTGCACATTGTGAAGCGGGCTTAAGGGTATCATTTACAATTCTAACAGCAGGTAGTCTCAGCAGGGGTTATCTTATAGAAGGACTGTAGAATGAATCATTACACTAAGCACGTTTTAGAAAATAGGTAATTTACGTTGCTTACTTAATTTTTTCTTTAAAGAATATATTTGAAGGTATCGCTAATTAAACACCATAGCTCGATTAATTATCGAATCAAAATTTTGTTTAGGAAATGTTTACAAAATAAAATTAGAAATAATTTTGATTTAAAAACGTCTACAAGCAATAACTTTTAAATTAAATCAAAAACTAAACATGGTTATTTGGGTTGACTGATTATTACTTATTTTTAAATAAATCTAACCTACTAATTATTGTAAGTTATTAAAAAAAATCATTAAACTCTCTATTCATAATATTTAGTCCTTACAAAATGTATATTTTATGACGTTTCATTTTTTTCTGTAGTTAATATAAAAAGTGAAAATAAAAACTAAGGCAATTCTTATTGTCAACGTATATATTTAGTTTTTTGACAAGAATTTATTACATAATTATAATTAAGATACCAAGTTATAGTTTAAAATTAAATGAAAACGTTTTTTTTTAAATAAAGGTATTACTATATAAATAAATATAAGAAATCAATAATGGGTGTGACCTCCATTATTATTGATACATTCTTGGAGGCGTCTGCTCATTGACGCTATCAAGGTATCAATATAATTAATATTAATCGTTTCCCATGCGGTATCAATGGCTGCAATTAGTGCATTACGGTTTACTGGTATAAAATTTGGCCCTTGTTGTCTTCGGATAACAGCAAGTATTCGAGCCCAAACATTTTCGATAATGTTAAAATCTGGGCTTTTGCTGGCCAGGGTAACAGCTCCAAGTTATTTTCTCGTATCCAATTGCGCACAACCCGCGAAGTATGAATAGGGGCGTTGTCCTTTAACAACAAAAATACATTATAAAAATGTTAATTCAACAGATCCCGAACTATTTTTTGGAGAAAGTATAGTGAAATAAGAATACTTACTTGTTGGAAAATATAATCTTCGTCTGGATAAAACACTTCGACTGAAGGTTTCATAATAGTTTCCAAAATATCTAAATACGCAGCAGAATCAAGACGTCCATCGATAGCCCAACAAACTCCTGGACCCCGCGCACTAACCCAACCCACACATTCACAGAAAAATAACCACTTCGTTTTTTAGGACATATGTGATTATTTTCGTAACGAGTTCCTTCCATTCTAAAAACTTTTAGTGGTCCATCGTTGCGGCTATTGAACGTTTTTCGTCGCTAAAAATCACTCGATTCCAAAATTCCAAAGGTTCGTTCACATATCGCCTTGCAAATTCCAGACGACGTCTCATATTTTCGTCACTGAGAACTTCTTTCGCAGCAGCATTATACTTCTTTATTCCCATCTCCTTTAATCTTTTTTGTGCAGTTATACGGCATCCGGAAAAATGTGTATCTGCTATAGCCCTGGAGTATGTAGCAAATGGTTGTTCTGTTACGTAATGAAACAACTCGAGATCTTGAGCACGTGTAGATACTTTAGGTCTACCACTTCCGATGGCTCTTTCCAAAGTGTGTTCAAGATTCCATTTTACTTGGTAATGCCCTACGGTGCTTTTTGGTATATCTAACATACGTGAAATTTCACGCACGCTACGGCCCGCCGCTAATTCCGAAACAATCCGCGCTTTCAAATCAGCACCGAGATGAGGTGGCATTTTCACAACACTTGAAATTTTAAACTAAAATGGAATTTACATTTCTTACTTTATTTATTGGTTCACACTACCCCTTCTCAAACAGTAGGTAATTGTTTATTTATTACATACTTCTAATGACCAATGTAACAACCCTTAGAGCAATATGACTCAAAGGAAGTAAATTAAACAAGCAAGGATATTCTATTGTTATTGAAACTTATTCATAAAGTAAAAGCCTATTTCCTTATAAGCTAATGGACAAGATTTTCTTTTAAGTATTAAGATTACAATAGAGGACTTATAAACTTTCGAAAATATCTAATTATAAATATTTACACTGCAATTGCGCTTTTCCTTAATAATTTCTTAGCAATAACATACACGTTCTTGGTTTTAAGTTGTCATAAATTTGATATGATATAAATTTGTGTTTCTAATATTACATCACAAACTAATCTTTATTCGCCAAAAATTGTTGCTTAAGTTGTAAAGCTTCGTACACACCTGAACAACAAACCGAGCAACAAACATAACAACGAACCGAAAGTCAAACAGAACGACAAACGATCTTTTATGATTTCCACAATCCAAACAACAAACGGAACGTTTGTGCTGTTCCCATAATTATTTTCAGTAGTTTTCAGTTCATATATATTTATTATTGAGAAGAGAAAATTGCGGAAAACAAGAAAATAGTGCCAACCAAATTTTTACGCACAAAGAAGAGTAAAATTATAATTTACTTCGCTTTTTTTTTTATTTTGGAAATTTCCCGCCCAAATGATGCTAATAGGGACATCATTTTTTCTTGCATTCTTAAACACTGATTAATTTAAAACATTTTTTTTCTGTCAACTCCATAATATTACCTAAAACACAACAAACCCACAAAAGAGAGGACAAAAAATAAATAATTTAATTCTCCCGCATAAGTTTGTTCGCCGTTTTGTTTAGATTCGTCCAACCTGCAAACGCATTCGCGCGCATTTTCTTTGATGTCGGAGAAAAAACCGACAAGTTGCGGGAACGCCGCAAACCGTTCGTGGAACAATCAGGACTTGCGAATCTGTTCTAAAATTCGTACGTAGCACCGTCCAAATTAATGTTCCGATTGCCGTTCGGTTCGTTGTTCTGTTTGTTCCTCGGTTTGTTGTTCAGGTGTGTACGAAGCTTTACAATAAGTATTAATATGAACTATATCTTATGAAAGGAGAGTTATGTAACTATAATTAACGACTTAACGTTACGTTAGTAGATTCCATTTACTATTTACACATATTTTCTTGGAACATTCGATAATTAACTATCGGGATATGATGACCCTATACTTCGCAGGTTGTGCGCAACTGGATACAAGCAAATAACTTGGAGCTGTTACCCTGGCCAGCAAAAAGCCCAGATTTTAACATTATCGAAAATGTTTGGGCTCGAATACTTGCTGTTATCCGAAGACAACAAGGGCCAAATTTTATACCAGTAAACCGTAATGCACTAATTGCAGCCATTGATACCGCATGGGAAACGATTAATATTAATTATATTGATACCTTGATAGCGTCAATGAGCAGACGCCTCCAAGAATGTATCAATAATAATGGAGGTCACACCCATTATTGATTTCTTATATTTATTTATATAGTAATACCTTTATTTAAAAAAAACGTTTTCATTTAATTTTAAACTATAACTTGGTATCTTAATTATAATTATGTAATAAATTCTTGTCAAAAAACTAAATATATACGTTGACAATAAGAATTGCCTTAGTTTTTATTTTCACTTTTTATATTAACTACAGAAAAAATGAAACGTCATAAAATATACATTTTGTAAGGACTAAATATTATGAATAGAGAGTTTAATGATTTTTTTTAATAACTTACAATAATTAGTAGGTTAGATTTATTTAAAAATAAGTAATAATCAGTCAACCCAAATAACCATGTTTAGTTTTTGATTTAATTTAAAAGTTATTGCTTGTAGACGTTTTTTAAATCAAAATTATTTCTAATTTTATTTTGTAAACATTTCCTAAACAAAATTTTGATTCGATAATTAATCGAGCTATGGTGTTTAATTAGCGATACCTTCAAATATATTCTTTAAAGAAAAAAATTAAGTAAGCAACGTAAATTACCTATTTTCTAAAACGTGCTTAGTGTAATGATTCATTCTACAGTCCTTCTATAAGATAACCCCTGCTGAGACTACCTGCTGTTAGAATTGTAAATGATACCCTTAAGCCCGCTTCACAATGTGCAAACTTTTGTTTACAGAAATTGTGGTGTCCAAGTTTTAAATTTCATGAGTGTACAGTGTACACAAAAGTACAACAAAATAACGTTTGGTAGCGTGGAACTCTGTATTAATCCTATACAATAAAGCGCATATTTTTTTCATGTTTGTCTCCAAAATTAAACAGGTACTTCCAGACGTTGTAGAGACTTCAAATTTGGCATGCGGATGGGTCTTGCCTTCAAACTAACGGAAAATTTCTATTTAGGGGCGGGGCCAGAAGCGTCTTTGTCCGCCGTAGAACTAGCATTACTAAATTCATGCATTAAAATTTGCCCGTCAATCGACGGGGTTTTAATCTAGTATTTAATACAAGTATGAACCAAAAGTTAATGTTTTCTTCTACAATTCTAACCTAAACTATGTATCAACTGATTGCTTTGTTAAAGTACTCTCAAAGGTAGATAACCTGTGTCCTTTAATCTTATCCTATGTACTGTTCTTCTTAATGCCATTTTGACTAGTTCCTTTGTATATCCTTCATAGTTTCCGTTATTTTTGTGCGTGTCACACTCTTAAAAGCTTGCTTTAAATGTATCAGCACTACATGTAGTTATTGCTATATTTTTGTCTTTACACTTTTCGTGTATTTGCTTGATTATAAAATTTTGGTCAATCGATTAACCCTGTGTGAAACCAGCTGAATATACTCCTATTTTGTTTTTCGATTCTTATCTGATTGTTTTTTTTTTCTTCCTTTTTTGAATATAGGGCATATTTTCGCCATCTCCAAATCTTTTGGCATTAGTTATTATTATTTAATCAGTTCAATTTCTATGTTAACTGGCCCCGGTGTTTTGTTGTTTTTAGTTTGTCTCATTATTTTTTGGAAAGTTTCCCAGGTTGTAGGAAGTAGGTTCATATTCATATTTTGCGTTTCTGATCGTTGGTTTTTGTCGTTTCTAATACATTTTCAAAGTAACGTTTAAATATTTTTGCTGTCTGTTTTCGTACCATGCATCACTCTCCTTACTAGTTCATTAATATTTTCTTGTTTACCCCTCCTTTGGCGTTTTATACAATTATAAAATAATTTTTTATTCGTAAATTTGTAAAGTTGTTGTATTCTTTCTATCTCTTTATTTTTCTGTTTCTCTTCTTCTTCCTGCATATTGTTTTTATTATATTATATGTTGTAGCAATTGTATTTTTGTCTTTCTTCCTTTTTCAACTGCCTTCTCACATTCTTGATCAAACCATACTTTTTTCTTGTCATAAGGTTTTTTATATTCTATTATCTTTTGCTTTTTAACATAATTTCTTTCAAAAGTTCCATTTTTCTTCAATGTTTCCTTTGTCACTGGTCTATCACAATTTCTTTTCTAATAGTTCTACATATTTTTCTTGTGCTTTTCCCTCACATAGTTCTGTTATTTTTATATTTGTCCTCCTAGTATCATACATTGGTTTGCTCTCCTTAACCGAGATTTTGTTTAGGGAATGCACTGAACCAATTTCCGCACCTCTACATGACCTTACGTTTTTTATTGTGTTAGTCTGTTTTTGGATACCAACAAATTATGATCTATTTGGTTTCTGTATTTGCCGTTTAGTGCGCACCATGTTTCTTTGTATATGTTTTTTTTCTTGATCGTCGTGCTTTTAATTATCAAGTTGTTCCTTGCCGCGAAATTTATAAGATTTCTCTCATTTTCATTTGTTTTGTTGTGCAAACTTTCTTTTCCTGTTTATTTCTGGAATTTCTTTTCCTTTTCAATTTGGGCGTTTTGATCTCCTATAATTATTTTTGTATCAAATTTTGGTATTTTAACATATGTACTCTTCTCTAGAATTTCTCTTTTGTTCTTCTTCTGCTACTTCTGTAGGTGCATATGTATTAATGATGGTTATTTTCCTATGTATGCTACTTATTCTTAGCATACTTATTCTTTCACTTATTTTTTCACATCCTATTATATTTTTGTATTTTCGTGTTTATTTCCTTTTTAATATTTGTTTTTGTATCACCAGAATATCGTTTTTGTATCTATGTGCTTCTCTTACCAGTTGGTGTAGTTTTATTTCTCTATTTAATCCTCTGATATTCTAAGATGAGATCATTAACTCTGTTTTTACTATTGTTTTTTGTTTTTCATTTTCTAATTTTTCATATCCTTTTTCTCGCCTAGTCGTCTCCGTTTTAACAATTTTATTTTTCTGTGTTAATTGTTTTTTGAAAACCCATTTTCTTCCTTCTTTTCTCTATTAGCTTTCCTCCGTGTTTATCTGACCACTCATACTGCGTTTAATTTACTTATAGTCTTCTGTATCCTATTTTTATTCTCTTGCCGGTTTTCTTTTCTTTCCCAGCTACCGCTTTTATAGCTATCTGAATTCTCTGCTCTTCTTTTGTAAGGTCACGTTCTATATATATGTTGCTTCTTCTTAATTTCTATTTATTTTCCATAACCTCTATCTTTTTTTTAAAAAGGCCATTTTTACTACCACCATTGCTTTTTCTTCATTTTTACTAACTTTAAACGCTTCCTTTACTCCCACCATTACTTGTAACTTTTCTTAAATGAATTTTTCCACATCTGTCTCTGGGTTTTTTGTATCAGTTAATTCCCATCTTTTATAATTAAATTGTTTTTTGTCTTGCCCCTCTCTTGTGATTGGAGGTCATGAATTTCTCTTGGTAAAATATTTTTTCTTTTTCCCACTTTATTTCTTTTTGTAATTGATGTTCTTCGATATTCCTAATTTCTTCACCATATCCTTAAACGTTGCAGCAAGATTACACTTTCCTATTGTAATAGGTACATATTGTGTTCCAATATTGAATTTTGTATTGTCTATTTAATTAAGTTGTTAGTCTAATTTCACCTTCACTTTTTTGACAAACTAATTGTTTACTACTGTGGTTTAACACTGTTATTTAAATTATATAAATTTTCTCTATTTAAATACAATTTCAATTTCTTGTGTGACGAAGCCGAGTTCACGTTACTTGATGCCGACGCATGTAATCAAATAGTTATATTTAATTGTGATAAATGATCAAAAATTTGACCACCTTCCCGTATGCATGCTTTTAATGCGCCTGGAGAAACTTTGTGCAACATTTTGAAGCGTGAAATCTTTGCAAAGTCTTTATGAATTTTGTTCTTCGTGTCTTCTTTTTGGTTATTTTTTTTATAAACTTGCTCTTTAACATAACCCTACAAGAAGTAGTCACATGCCGCTAGATCAGGAGATCTTGGTGGCCTGAACATTTCCTCTTCTCTTCCAATCCATTGATTGGGAAAACAATCATCGAACTCGTCAGTGATAAGGAGGTGGTAAGCCATCATGTTGGTAATACATGCTGATACGTTCAAGTAAGTTTACATTACCGAGGAGGCTGAGCAATTCTTTTCTCAGGAATTTTATACAATTTTTGTCACTGAGACGCTCCTCAAACAAGTACGTTTATGTTTCTAAAACACTATTCCAAGCAATTAATAACCATCTATTATTGTCAATTTTTCTAATCTAGTTTGTTTTCCAAACTATTACCTTTAAAGGTAGCTTCATCACTGAATAGTATCCGTGGAAAACAATTTTGATCATTCTTGTGTCAATTTTCTAACAACTAATAAAATTCTGAAAGTAATTTATTAGTAAATACGCTTTTAATGTATATTAATTTATTATTGACTATTTCATGTAATAACCTTATTTTCCTAATGAAGCCAATATCTCACTGAAAATAAACATTTTACTAATTACCAAATTGTCACGGTCTAATCTCAAACAACTTAATCCACTCACATATAAGGCCAATTACTCGCTTCAACTTTTTAAATACAAATATTTGTGAAGAACACAATAGGGGTAAAAACGATTTTTAAAAAGTGATCTTTGAAGCAAAAAATTAGAAAAACTGATAGACTAGAGCCTCACAAAATCAATGATTAATTTCTTTTATTTAAATAAACTGATTTTCTCTAGTAATACTTATCTGCTTCAATAACAGTTATTAAAATGTTAATGTAGCGACATACATAGGTCTGTGTTAAAGTTTGCAAAATCTATGATTAAAAGTTCTGCTCGGTGTAACGGAAAACGTTCTTTTAGTATATCGTCACTAAGTATCAGAAAAATTGGTCCCAATTCTTTGAAGTTTAAATGGTCATGTTTGAAAGCTGCCTGGAGATTAAAGAAAATACTTAAATTTACTAGTTCCTTTTCCTGTTAAAGACATATGAAAAAAGTAATATATTAACTTGACACTTGTAGGTTTCATAAGATGATTGTCTTTATCAAAAGAAAAAATACGCGTTACGTTCCGAAGAAGGCAAGGGTACAAAAGAGCTAGTTGAAAATTTTTTTGTTAAAGCATCTTGTGTTGTTTTAAATAAAATGGACGTAGATGTTAAAAATATATTATCGTTACTTTACGAAATACAAAGAATTTAGCAAGAAGAAGGTTTATGATCACAGATGCAGTTTTCAATCTTGTGTTTTGTACAGAAAATATGGAAAATTCGCTTTATCAAGCGGACCATTTCATTAATGCAAACTACTCTGGCGGTGTACCAAAACATACTTAGGGTTAAAACAAACTGAATTAGACACAGGTCAACGTTATCACCAAACAGCAGCAACAATGGTTGTAGATGCAGGTGAAGATATTTTGACACTAACACCTGTACGATGATGGAAATCCATTGCGATTACAAAAGGTTATGTGGAAAATTCCACACCTATAATTTTGAACCAATCAAAATACGTTATTTTGACAAACTACCATGGCAACGGAGATATTTTAGTAAACATTTTTTTTTAGTGGGGTACCCAACAGCGAATTATACTGGAAATTTTTTGACGTTTACAATAACAGACCACTTTTGAAAGACTGGTTTTTATTTGTTCATAATATTTAGTTCTTATACATTTTAATTACAAAGCTAAGATGTTTTCTATATTCTTCAGACACCTCCTCCCTTCTTAATGACAAAATGCAGAACTTTGAATGTTTTCAATTAAGTGTCTATGTGTAATAAAAATATATAATATTTAGACACTAATTTATTCACCTTTTTCAACCACAATTTGGTGTGGAATTTTCTTACCGAATACCACGCAAGGTCAAATTATTTCCGGGGATAATTTGACCTCTAGTGGTATTACTAGTGATAATTCTATCTTAAAATATTTTATTTATTTTTTTAATATTTTACAAAATCAAAACAAAATATAAAACACTAATTTAAGTACATTATTACAAATAGTTGCCTATTATATATTAAAATTTAATTATTTGGTCGTAGTCCTCTACAATATTCTCAATTCTATTGTAAATCCCAGTAAACTCTTTTTTGGGTTACCGAATTTCTCTGTATATTTGCTCGAGGGTAAACGGTGTTGGTAGGTAGATGACAATTATTACAATTTCTTTCTTAAAAAATTTAAATTCATTATAAAAATTTTAAAAACAAACATTTCTTTCAGGTAAATTTGTTTTAATCAATTTAAGTTATTTTAATGTAACCGGTGTTGGTTGATAGGTTACAGTTTTTTTAATTTCTGTCTTTAAAAAATTTAAATTCATTACAACAATGTCAAGAACAAACTTTTCTTTTACGTAAATTAGTTTTAATCAATTTAAGTTGTTTTTATGTAATCAGGGTAGACGGTGTTGGTTGGTAGGTTACAATAATAATAAGGGGTTATACGTAAGTTAAAAAAAATTCAAATTTTGCACACCCAGTTATAGAGCTATAAGAACAAAATGATACCTCATTCAACCCTGGAAACTACTTTATAGCGTAGCTAAACAGTTTGAAATGTCATTATTTTATAGTCACAACGCATTGCTAGTTATAATTATCAAGAATGTCAACAGAGAAGTGCTTATATCATGGAGTGATGTTTTATACGAGTTACTTTTTACTAATGTGATTTTTAATAGAGGTTTTTGTTTTAAGTAGTTAATATTAAAATTTTTTTTGTAATAATAGTTTTTGTTGTGTTTTTTTTAACCGGTTAAATTTTTAAGGTTTTATTTAAAATAAAACAATTATATCTAGGTTTTTTTTTTTTTTTTTTTTATTTGTAAATTTTTTAAAATTTTTTTAAAAAAAGATAATTAAATTTTTTAAAAAAAAATTTTTTTTTAATTTAAGATTGGTATAACAAAGGAATCTATTCGTAACGGTATTTTTCTAAAAACAAATTCTTATTATCTAGTAAAGTTTTAGCTATTCTTATTAGGTAGATGAATAGATCCAGATTATTCTGAACTTATGAAAATGTACATTCTGTTAAGCATTTCATATATACATGTGTGGGTAATCACTTGTTTAAATAAATCATACATGTTTTGAACCATTATTAAATAACTTTACTTGTTAATTTTATAGTTTTCAAATTCTCTTTTTACTAATTACTTATTAATTAAAAAATATAAATACTAATTTTTATAGTGTAAGTAGTTATATTGATGATTCGCCTAACTACTAGTCTGCAATATGCACATAATAACTACAACTGGTGACCCCGACGTGATGTCAACACTCAACCTGCTGATATAGAGTGATATGAGCTGTAAAGCTTTAATTAGTCTAATCTCAATAGAACCAACAATAGCTTTAGTATTTTTTGTAATATAATTGCAATTCTACTAGTAATTTGTGTGTAGCTAAGAGTTTGATTTGTACTGCTTCTACATTACAAATTTATGTTTATCAGTAGTTGGTTTGTCTAAAGATTCTTTTTGTTTATTCATTTTATTAATAGAATCTACCGATTCAAAAAAAACAAAAAAAACAAATAATCTACCGATTGTAGCTCTTGTATTTCTTTGTCTTGTGTTAACGGATTTTCAGGTATTGTTTATTGTACCCATCAATACACAACTAATGCTTTCATGTTAATATTGTAGTTTTTTTAATTTAGATCTACTTTCATTTCTTTCATGAAGTGTATCTCACAACCATATAGAATCGACCGAGTAAAATCCATATTAGAATTTAATGTTTTTAACTTTTAAAGTAGCAGCTATGTTAGGATAGAGGAGAGGTAGCATGAACGGGACACGTTTTGAAAAGGACAATTTAAATAAGAGCTAAAATAAAAACAATTTTGTGTTATTATTGTCGCATGTCAACTTTGATGAAAATTTGTTAGCGGCTAACTTCATACTTCTGTCATTTCAAACATTGGCGATTTGTGCGAGTGTTGATAATGGAACTGAATATGTAGTATTTTTTCTGTTGTAATTGTGAAACGTCTTATCGAGTTCTGCGAGTTAATTATTTATGTGTGAATCACTGTGTAAGATAGACTGGCTATCCACAGATACGAGAACATAATGTCAGTAAACTTTAATTGTCGCAAATTATTATGTAGCTCATTTTTCTAAAGATATGCTTTTTAATATGAATAATATAATTTTTAGTTTCAAGAACACCGGATATAGCCAATTAATAATTTTTTACTAAATGATTTTTACTTGCTTTCGTGACAGACCAACCATAGTCTCTAAGATCCCACTACTGGTTTAGCTGAAAACCTTAACAAATCCTGCTCAAATGAAGAAGAACTACCTCATAGGTCTCCTTACGTTATTGATTCTAAACTTGATTCAAATACAAAAACCGTTTTGCCTTCGATTTTAAAGTCAGCCACAAACTGGATCCTCTACTTTGAATAAGCCACAACCTGGACTCTCTACTTTAAATTAGTCACACGCTGCATATCCGATACTGAAAGATTGGTTTAAAAGTTTTTTAAAAAGGCATGGTTTGCTAAGCGTAAGAAAGCCAGATAACACTTCACTAGCAAAAACTACGAGCTTAATATTCAAAACTTGTACGATAACTTAGAGAAATGTTACTTAATGCATATTTTTTTAAAATATCATATGAATGAAACTGGCTGCACGACGGTCACTAATCCGTCCAAAATAGTGGCTCAAGCAAGTCTTAAGAGAGTTGGTTAAATCAACTAACCAGAACGTGGCTCGCTTATAACTATGCCGGGTTGTGCAAATGCTGTTGATAGAAGTAACATGATACTGATCTCCGCTTGCAACCCTCGATTGTTCGGACCTTTCAAAACTCTGTATAAAGCTAACATAAACAACTGGATGACTTCAAAACCTTGGCAAAACTGTCACAATGTATAATGAGGCTCAATTTGCTAAAGATGCTTTCTATGCTGCTTTTAATATGAATAATATAATTTCTGGTTTCACGAACACCAAAATATGGTCATTTTTTTTATTGAAGATTTTTTACCAGACTGATTACAGTTTCTTAAAACCCCCAATGGTTCAACTAAAAACACTAACAAATCTTCCTTCAAATGAAGAAGAACTGCCCCATAAATCTTTTTACCTTATTGATCCTGAATTTGATTCAAATGCTTAAACCGTTTCACCTTCAATGGTAGATCAGCCACAAGTTGGATCCTCTACTTTGAACGAGCCAGATAGATATTCCAGATTTATTTTAAATGGATATTCTACTTTAAATGAGCCGCAACATGGACTCTCTACTTTAAATGAGTCACACGCTAGATATTCTGATACTGAAGTTTCACCTGTTAAAGTTTCAAATTCTGCTTTCCTTTTTATAACTAAAGCCATTCGACTATTTACTAAAACTTTATCTCGAACGCCTACTAGGAAGCAACGAAAAGGTAAAACCATTATAACTGAAACTCCTGAAAAAAATTACATTTTGAAAATATGATGAATATCTTTAAAAAAACACCCAAGACATGGAAAACAAATTTTTAAAAGCCTTTGAACAGATCTGAAATGAAACAAAACTAACAATAACAAAAAGGGTAAAAAGAAAAACCGATATTCAGAAAAATGGTAAAGCTAGTCAGAAGAAGAAGAAGGTTAGACGAAAAATCGCAAGCAGCAGTAGCAGTAGCCATGCGTTGTCAAATGTAGATAAAGATTCTGTCTTAATACATGAAATTAATGAAAATGAAGAAGTCACTCCAAGATTAAGAAATCACAGCATTACAAAAGATAAAATTGGAGATGATGACCAATGTAATGTTTGTAAGCAAAAATATTCAGAAAGCACTGAAGATTGATTTCAATGCAAAATTTGATCAAAATGGGCGCACTAATCCTGTGGCGTTAAAGGTGCTTTTAATTTTTTTTTTTGTTCATTATGTTCATTATAAGACTGTAAATCAAACTGTCTCTCTTATAAATTACTGTGTCCGTTTCAATACAATCTAATTATGAAAGGGACAAAATACACACTTTTTAAAGATGCAAAAATAAACAACGAAGAATTGATTAATGACAATTATTTCATTTCATTTCAATAGTTTAATAATAACTGCTTCCTATTCGACTCTAATTACCCAATATTTTTCAATCACTTACTAAGTCCTCAAAATTAAAAATGTTTCTTTCGTGCCACCCCTCCCCTACATTTACATCAATTTGTTACGACGTGACTGTTGCATACATTTGGTTGCATCTTGTGTTATATGTTTGATCCTGTAAGATCTTCTAGTTCCTTAGTACCTTAATTTTATATCTTCTACTACCAGATTTGGCTTACTTATATCTTATCATTATTAAGAAAAAACAATAATATTAGGCGTTAGCAACGAAAATTTAAAACTATTAAAAAGTTAATATTTTATGAAACATAGAAGGCATATAAGCAAAACTTGTACAACGGTTAGAAATGGTATGTTTTTAGTATTACACGTTTTGAAATGTATTTCTAGAAGAGGTCAAAGAGTAAGATTTTCGTGTTATCTGCTTTTTTCTACTTTTTTCTTTTGTGTTATCTGCTTTTTTTTTCTACTTTTCTGGAAATCATGTAGTAAATTAATAATGAGTTTTCTAATTTGTTTTGCTGCCTGTCGTATAATACCTTCAATCAGTTAGTTAAAACAGATTACAAAGCACACTATTAATTTACTACATCATCTCCAAGAAAAGTAGAAAAGGCAGACAACCCAAAAATTTTCAGTTTAGGTATAGTATTATAATATGTCAGTAGATGCGTAATTAAATTATGCATCAAATGAGAATATAAAAAACCTACTTGCAATTTAAAAAAAATGACACTTTGACAATTTTAGTTTTCCTAACTTCCGTTACTCCCGGATCTCCCCAATAAATATATTTAAAAATGTCTAATTCAATGTCATGCTCATAATAAGAGCAAAATGTTCATCAGGTGTGCTTTCGTGGGTGTATGCTACTGTACAGAAATACTTGTCTTGTTATGGGCACGAGTGTTTTGCATTTAAAGTTATCGTTTTGATGACGATATTGCAAATTAACATTAAATTATCGTTACAGTTAACTTTTGTCGTACAATTTAAAACTAGAAAAAATACAAGATGATCCTTTTAAAATAACCCAACTTTGATATGGTACGTGTTTTTAGACCACTCTGTACAATAAAAATATTTTTAAAATGTGGTTTCTCGATATATGTATGTTTTAAGATTTCTTACATTATTTGTCGTTTTAGTGCTACAGAATAATGTGTTGGTAGTGCCCCACCCTGAATATATTTACTTATTTTATAGGTTTTGAAGTCTTGACTACCATTACTCAAAAGCAATTAATGGTTTTTAAATTATTTTATAGATTGTTGGTTTTTATTTAATATTTTAGATGTGACTGTACCGCCCTAATTTCAGGAAGCCTTGAAAAACCCGCAGGGGTACTAATTTTTAATTACGTCTTTTCAATTAAAGGAATCTTTACAAGGACAATTATCTACAAAATTTGAAACATGATAGATACTTGCTTTTTACCTTTATTGTTTAATTATTCAAAAATCATTAGTTACGTTTAATATTTCTAAAAGGAAATTTAACGTCATCATTTACAACGTTCAAATTGAGTAGGTATTATCTAAAGTATATTAAGGGTGAAAAGTATAATTTGCTGAAATAATGTTCCATATAAACTTTTTTTTAATTGTCATTTCCCATAACTAATTAAATGAGGTAACGACTGAAATTTTATGTGTTTGTGATAAAACGTGTTTGTTAAGTTTTATGTGCCTGGATGTAATTATTCAGTGCGAAAGCATTAAAACAAATTTCTGGATAATTACATATAATATACCGTGTTACAGTTTTTAAAAAAATACGTTGGTATGTTACGAATTGTACTTAAATTATGAAAATTTGCGGAAATACCTTAATTGTAAACATAAATAGTTTAGTACATACCATTCCCTGAATAGTTTGACGAAGCATCACATAACTCACCTGCAAAAAAAATTAAGTTTAATTTAAGCTTTGGAGTAATTTATGGAAAGTGGAGAAACTCCATATAGTTTGTGCTTAATAATTGATACTACTATAACTACTACTATAAAAATTCAGGTTAACTAAATTAATTTCGAATATTACAAAAACATTAAAGCTTCAAGTTAGGTTCGCAAATGTTTTCTCTTGTGCGCCTGCAACTGGTTAAGCTGTCATCATAACCAGCCATTAATTTCACAGTGGTGACATAAAAACAGATACAGGTAAAATTCCACATAATTCGCTTCAGGAAATACTTTGCAAAATATACATCCAAAAATTCCATTAACCGAAATACATTATATTAAAATTTTAAATTTGTTGTTATAATTACCGCCTGCCTTTTATTGTATCAGGTTACTAATAAATACTAAAGTAAACTAAAATTTAAGTAAATTGATATCTGTGTCGATGAACAAAATTGTATAGTAAAAGATTATTTTCTTGTCAATTAAATTTCCTTCAAAATATGTATTTCAACCCTCAAAATTAATTCCTTAATTAAAAATTCCTTTTTTTAAAAGAAAAATGAGGAAAAACTTTATGATAAAATTTTATGCGTAAATTACTGTTTTAAAAGTCACTGCACTTTTCAAACGGTATTCAATTTTTACACGTTAACAAGAACGTATGGTTTGACACACAAACAAGTTTTCACATTCCAGATTTTCATACGTCGTGCTCGTGGTGATATGTTTCGCTTTTGAAATGCACCGTTAACCCATTGGTTCTGTAACGTGTACCTTTCGCACATCCACTCATAGAATCTGTTTAGTTTGTCGTGTTTGTGGTGGTACGTTTTGCAATTAGAATGTATCGTACGTCGATACGTTTCTTATGTCAACTTGGTTCTGCTCATAACTTCTCGTTGACGAACTAAACTACTTTTTCCAAATTATGCTAATAATTTGTATTTGTATTTGATAAGTACGCTGTTAATAGGGTTAACTAATATACATTCCAAAATTTAAAAAAACATATATATTGCAAAACCATAACCGCCCTTGCAAAAAAAATGGAACGATATTGTGAAAGTTACATTCTTTTAAAATTACAATGAATTTCAAAAGTTACTTTGTGATATTTGTTACGTTAGTCAGCAGTTCCACTATTTTTATTTCGCTTCTAAAAGCGTTAAAATAGTTTATACGGGTGTTTTTAATAGGAGGGCGTAGTTTATTTACTTAAAGTTGGAAACAGTATAAATGTCGTTTATACAGCAAACATAAAACTGGAGTTAAACAATGATCAACCCTTTGAGCTTTTAACTATTAAATGTGTACATTACTACAATGGTGTTGATTCATTTAAAAGTTCTGAATTTAATATATAAAACATTAATAATAATAACATTTTGCATTGAGTGTTGAAAATACTTTTAAAATTATCAAACTTTCAAATTAATATTTTAAACTGAATAAAAAAATTGTCAAAACATTAAATAGAGTTACTGCTGAAAACTAATACTTAAGCACTCATTTCTCCATTTTTTGCGTCTTTTTGGCTAATGTTGAAATCTTAAATTTTTTATGAAGTAGCATTACATATAAAAAGATATAAACAGAGTTCCATTCATGTCAAGAGATTACATTTACCAAAACGCGCAGCGTCAAAGATCAAAAATCCAACAGTTCCAACACAAATCTCGAAATATTTTGTAACGGTTGTTGTTTACAAATAACAAAAAAAAGCGACGGCTCTAGAGGAAACAACCTAAAAAAGAAAACAGCCAAAAAGGAACTTCGGTTCGATGTAGCGCACTAAATTCGTGAAGGATACAGTATTTATAGTGTAGTTAGAGCAGCAGCGTCCGGCTTTGTCGGTAAGTGGGGGGTCCTTAAAAAACTGTAAAGAAATAGACTGCTGCCTAACAAAGCGCCACCTGCTAGGTAAAAGAAAGAAATAAAACCGACCAACAGGAGATCAATCGGTTTTACTTTAAGTCTAATACGCTAAATCAAACACCAATCAGAAAGACAGACAGACAATTCAATACAGCAAACAAATCTTACGGTATTAGGAGAATGTGACAGAAATAGAGAGACTGTCGCATATGATTACGTGCGTTAGCAGCAACAATAAATAAAGCTTGCAATTAAGGTGTCAAATTTCAGGTAAGCTTTTTAGTTACACCCAAATTAAAGTTAGCTTTTCAATTGAGGATTGGTTACTAAGAAGGCTCTGCGTACACACGTCACTTACACACGGCAGTATAAAACTAATTTAAGCTCGGATTAAAAAGGTAAGTATCTCCCGCCAACTTAAAAGGCCTTTTGTTTTAGCTTCAACCGCTCTAAACAAAACGCCCGAGCTTGTATTGAGCTGGTTAAAAAAACCAAATGTCGGTTGTGGAGCATACCCCGAATTAAAATTGGCTTAAATACTAGAGATCAAACCGTCACATGTACGTGAGCTTTATACGCATTAATATTTAATAAGTTACTTAAACATTAAAACTTAGATGTGATATATATAATATAGTATGCAGTTTCGAAAATAAAAGTTTTGTGCTAGCGACGGTATTCGACACCTCCAGAAGGTAGGTAACCCCGGGATTTCCCTTAGGAAAAGTATGTAACAAAGAACGAAGAAGAAATTATGCAGCATAAACAACCCCTGCAGACCGTAGTGTCCACCGGTTGTTTGCAGCTCAACTGAATGCGAAACCGTGGTAGTTGTTAATTTTATAAGGAAAGGTTCTTAATTAGCCATTCCAAGAGTTATCCAGGTGTAACACACAATGAGAACATAAGGTCAACACAACGTGCTAAATGAATACGTTGTAATTAGAACTAACACAACCACGAAAGAAAAGAAAGCAAAGTGTACTCACGGTGAATTCAGCCGGATTTAAACTTAAACACCAATTTGACTTAAAAATCTTGATTCACACATTAGTAATTTATGTGTAAAATTTTAACTTCAAGAGGCACGCCGAAAACACCCGTGTAGAATGAAAGAAAATGTCCCTTGTTTGTTTCGGAAACTTTTGTCGAATTTTATTTTCACCAATAGAAAATTAGCAACATGCGCACCAAATACGACTTTCGTCGTAACATGATACTTGCGACACACGTTTTAAGAAGGCTCTCGACATACGTTCTACCTTTAGTAGCACCAAACTTTCAAATAATTACTAATCAAGACGTTACACTACTCCCTCTAGAAGCGTTGGTCATCGTATTTAAAACGAAAATACCTATAATCAAGAGTTTAGATGAAAGTCTTTCAACCATATTAACCCATGTGACTTTTTTCTAGCTAAGTAATTGTTTGTCATATGTTCTGCACACTTCTTGTTTATGGAATATTCTAGTTTCCACAGAAGAAATAAATGGTTTTATTAGAAAAAGCTTAAAGTCAACCCTTAACATTTTCTTCGATAAATTGCAATGAATTCAATTATTGAGGTTAAATCACACTTTAAAAAGAATGTATCAAATTTGTGGTTAAACGCTTTATCATCTGTAAACATAGATACATTCATCAATAATTATAGTTATCGGATGGCTTAGGTTGCAAACTATGTCAAGAACACACTTGCTTGTGTAAAAAAAACTGTAGATGTCTATATTATGCCCTTAGCAGCAAGAAGAACACTGGTCATTCTCGTCATTATTCTATAAACGATATTATGCAACGTTCATTATCGTCAGCAATTTCACGAAATGATGGTAAAAGAACTAAAGGTATGACGATTATTCCGTGGTCTAAAGAAAAGCCTCTTATTTGGGACGTACTTGTGTGACATGCTTGCCCATATCTATCTTCCTTGAACACACAAATCTGCTAGTCCGGATAGGTAAAATCCACCTAACCTAATCAAAAGATTCTTAAGTTCTGATTGAGTGTTATTTGCCACCACATCACACGCTTTCTAGCAGAATGGTTGATTAAAAGTGCATATATTTGCTGGGCGAAGCATTGATGAACAGAAGGCAAACTATTTTCAAACATTCGTACTTTTTACCACTGTCTATAAAATTTGCAACATCCTATACCGTATGGTGAATATCAAAAGTTAAAAGTACACATCATCAAAAAATAACCAAACGAAAAAGATTGACAAACTCCAGAATTTTGGCATTTTTAGTTTGCACCACGCACGATCTTTCTAGCTTGTGGGCTTCATCGTAAGATGATAAAAATTCCATGGAAGATAGAAAATGCAGGAGGTGTTTAGAGTCAAATTTCTTGTATACAAACATGGACACATCAGTCATGTTGGAAGATAAATAAAATTAAAATGCATTGTTATTATGATTGCATGAACCAGAACAAGGCATTTTAAACATTCTCGTTTGTGGTAAAAACAAGACGTAGAGTTGAAAAAGCAGCGTCTCTGGAACAGCAGTACTATGTTGATCATTTTGTCGGAAATTTTCATCAAGATTATTTTTTTAGCTGCTTCCACAATTTGACGTTTTTTTTTCTGTGCCCTTTTTTCCTTTCGGTAAAGCATCAGTTATAGTACAGAACTTAGACAGCAATTCTCTTTAGACTGACAGAAAGCCTTCTCCTTCATTCCGAATAAATGATTTCATCTCCATATCTTTTCTAAAAACTACTTCTCAGTTTTGCTGTGTGGACAACTGCCATTCTCAATCACTTTATTGAAGTGTTGAATGGAAAACTAGCATTCATCACTGTTCTTGTCGATGTATGAAAATACAAGCTGCATAGCCTCGTCAATACTCCTCACATCGACTACGACTAAATCTACGCTGGCTTAAGCTGGATCATAAACTGGCAATCGCTTTTGCTTTTATAAAATTTTATTGCCCATTTGTCTCTAGCATCTCTTAGCTTTTTTTCCGAAACATTCCGGCTTTCCAAGAGTAACTTTGTTCAATTTTAAAACCATCAGTGATAGTTTTTTTTACAAAAAAAACACTTGTTTATGAAATCAAATTTTGTAACTTGCGACCGCTGAGTAGAGGGTTTCTATTGTAACCAAAAACTCTTTATACTGACATTTAAAATGTCTGTAAGAAGGAATCTTACCAGTCTACTTTAGTTGCCAAACTGAGAAAACTTAGAAATGACTGTTTTCTCTTCAACAGGCTCTTTGTTGCTTGTCAAAGTCGAGAAAGAGATTTGGAAGAATTTTTTACTTACGAAAACCAACCATATCTACCAGCCTTGTCTGTAGTACAAAAAGTTAGATTATGCACTGAGTTGGACATCGTTAGCTGTTTTCCAAATCTTAGTGCAAAATCACTCTCATCAAAAGGCACTGGACTCCAGTCAACACCAAATTATTTAATAAAGCTGCTTTGGTTTATTTGCTACGCCCAAGAAATATTATTACGTTTCAGGAATACGTGGTTTTTCTTGCCCATTTAAATGAGTGCTCACCTGGTGTCAAACGAATAGATGTAGTTTTTGATATAAATTTAAAATCCAATTTAAAAATTGCTTCGTGGGAAGAGCTTGAGCATGGCAAACCACTAGCAGTCGTACCTTCTGCAAAAATCCTCAGAAACAAGTGGAATGTTCTTCTACAAAACTCTAATAACAAGAAGCAACTTTTTGAAATCCTTGCCAATGCTGTGGAACATTTGAAAGTGCTTGTAGTAGTACTCTACGTGCTTGTAACTCGCTCCGGTAAAGCAACAATGAAAAAATTAACACCGGACTTTTCGTTTTTGTTTGCTGAAAAAAGAAAAAAGGGTTTCAAAGGGACAGACGAAAGAAGGTCAGCAAACATTGAACAATTTGTAGTAGCTCTCTATAAGCAAACAGGCAATTCCGTCGTCGCAAGACGCCTTCCATCAATACCACCTGCAGCCGCGTTTTGTGTAGGGCCAATTCTTGGTGTTTATGCAGGACCTTCCAAACCCAGAAAATGGGGGTGGCAGCAATCAAGGCAACCTTCCGCATTTTATTAGAAACCTGTATAAATAACGAAGCCGTCAGTCAAAGAGGCCCTAATAATTTTGGTAAGATGCGGATGAAAACAGTTGGGCACAGGACCGGACGGTGCAAATGCAAAAAAATCTCAATTGAAAATTTGTTTCTATAAAACCATTAAAAGATTTTTTGAATTATAAATCTAATATTGGGACGCAAGATATTTGAAACGCACGCCAGGTGATGACATTTACAACAAACGGTGTGACATGTATAAATGCTGTTTTAGGGCGAACTACACAATTATAAATATTTAGAAGAGTTTCGCAATGTACAAAGACCGTTTTAGAGCAATACTCAGCAAATATTTACGATTAGACTCAGTTTTTACTAGAAAACTTAGCTCTATGTATGGAATTTCTGCTTTCTGCGCATACGAGGTAGGTAATACTACATTACATCACACGAATTTCATTCCCTTGTCGTTTATATTTTTTTATTTAACTTATATGCGTATACCTTTCCGCCCACTTTGCGTTGCGTAAGCAACCCTTCACTTTTCGGCTCTACTTTGACAAATTTTGTACCACCGGGTGTAAAATCGTTCCTAGATGTCCCGGAAACAATGTGAAAAAGTCGCATATTTTATTACAAAATGAATTGTTAAAACCCTTAGCTTGTTACGGTTATTGATAAACAAAATCTAAAATGAAGGCAATGCTGAAAATCTGGCTCGCAGCTCTGTTTGTAGCAGAGGGGTCGTGGTGGTACTTACTAGTTATTAAGTCAAAGGCCTTTCACACTGCAAAAAAACAAATAAAAAGAGCACCACTTAGTGAGAGATATTCTCGAGTGACTAGAAACTTTAAATACAGAAACAACCATAGACTAGCATAAATATAATTTTTGTGAAACGACAAGACCTTAGTGACACATAAATCATACAACATAAACAACAAATATGACGTACATATAGACACAAAGTAAATTATTTTAGTGATCAAGAGATATGAAGAAATAATTGTTCCCGTAGGAAAGTATCCGATCTGCCAGTAATAGTTATTAGTCGCAACTGTATCTACGCCCATAGTAAGGCATGGTTGCCTAATGTATAATTACAAACCAATAAATTACCCAAAACAATTGCCATTGTCACAAAAGCTAATATTAGCGTTATACAATAAAAGAAACAAGTACGAGTAGCACCGGTACTCGACGATTAATGCAAAGTTTGTTACAATAAAAATTTACGTTTACTAAAATCTGCCTTTCTAACGTTGGGATTTCCTTGCGTATATGTTATTTGGCTTATTACGGTCCTGTTTACTTTCACCGCGAGTTTAATAGGACAAGGTCAACGTTTAAATCCAATTGGGCTTGTTTCACTTTGGTTTTTTTTGTAGTGATTGTCAAAGAAAACAATCGTATGTAGTAATAAAAGAACTGTAAAAAGAAATTCTAAACAAGTAATGAATTAATCCAAAGTTATTTTAATCATCCGTCTTTTGAAACTATAAGTACACCGAATATGTATAAAATAAAAAACCGAGATCTTGTTTACAATGAACGTTTGCAGGTGAGCGTACTGACATATATTTCAACACGAGTCAAATAATTGGCTTTTTACGGTTTCTTTTCCGTCGTACTTTCGGATTACGTAGCTCAATTTAATTACGGTCAAAGTGGGTTGCTTGGCAATTATTTCGCCTTATCGTGTATGGAAGGATTAACCTCTTGACGGTTCTTACTCGCGCAGTAATATGCTAAAATAAACCTATGCTGTTAGGAGGTGCCGAGTAAAATTCTGCCGCACAAGATAGCGGGAAGTAACGGCTTTGAGGTGTCTCGACTTACCACCGGAAAGAAGCTTTCCTTCAGTACTGTGCTGCCGACCTAGAACGCCATCAGTGCTTTGTTTTGCATTTCAATTTTAGCGTGTGTATTCGAACGATTCAATTACCAGTACCAAACCATTGCCTAATTATAACTAAAACTATTGATGTCAAACGCTCCAAAAGGAACTCTTAATATACGACTTCCGTATGTGATCCTAGTTAAGTAACTAATTTTTAGCTAACTATTTGTTAATGTCGGAAAATTGTGGGTCGTTGGACCAATTATTTTTACTCAACGATTTCTTATCCTGTTTGTTCGTATTACTATCAAAGTAACTTTGACCGCTTTGAGGAAGAACGTTTTAAGTCAAAGTGGCGCTTTAATTACTTTCTCATTGGTACATTTGAATCCACACGCTCTGTGGGCGTAGCTAGCTGGTTAATAACGACGTTCAGGAAGGATAAGAATCCGTTTAACTTAATAGCCACGGCTATTGAGTGGTGTCTATTATTGTTTGCTGTGCCCTAATTACTTTATAATTTTATTTTAAATTTAAATTTTATGTAGTAACCCAACACCCCCCAACCATCTGAATTTAAATTCAATTATTATAAATAACCCCCCACCATTACAAAAAAACACAACAAATTATTTATCTATAAAACTTATTTCCAAAATTTTTTTATTTTTTTTCTTTATATAATTTTTATGTGTGAAAATCACCGAGAGACGATATGTACGGTTACCAATATATTTTGTGTATGCGTTCATGTGTGTAACCGATTAAACAGCTCTTAAACCGATGCAACGTCTTTTTTTTGTATAATTGCCCAATAGCAAAGATAATGTAACAAGGTATGTAATAGTACCGATGACAACAAGTTTTTGAAAGGTCCTTTAAAATCACATTAATTAAATAACAAATCTCAACAAATTATTTAAATTCATGTCGGACTTAAGGTATAAACGCGGGTGCATGAAAAGTGATAAGATAACAACTTGCAATTCTGTTTCGCTTATCTGATTTGCGGATTTGTTTTGATGTTCCAATGAGAGCTGCGGGAGATACGTTATTCCTTTACGGACGAAAGATAAGATACCAGAACAGGATAACCACAACAAACATGAAGACGCCTGAATATAAATGGCTCGAACTACTTCAACCACTATAGAGAAAGTCAACAGGTTATTTTTGAGGTAAACAGATGACCATATTTTAAAGTCCTTTAGCTTAGATATTTATTTAGTAGCCATAAACTATATCCAGGTCAGAGGTCTACACGTGAAAAACAAAATGGTGGTAGAAGAAGAAAACCACACAAGTATAAATATAAGAAAATTGAATACTTACGATGAATGAGAAGTGTAACTAATATATTTCCTCGTGGTTAACCAAATTTTTTTATTTTGTTAATTCCTCAACAACTATGTGTTGTTAAAACAGGATTCCCAAACTGGATGATAAAAATTACACCTTCAATCGTCCACTTTTGATCGAAAAAGAACCGTTTTTAGTCAAAAAACAAAAACACAACGAAAGAAAACAATAATGCCACAACAATTTTTTTGAAATCAGTAGGCAAACGAGGTTATTTACTGATATGTATGCATGTAACCTGAGTTGCATACCCACAAGAAAATGTTCTACTAGTAAAATCTAGTTTTAACATGCTAACCGTATATTTCGCTAGATAAACCAAAAAAAAAAGAATCACAGCTTTTGTACTGTATTACCCTAGTATATAAATTTGTAAGTGGTACTGTTTGGTTCTTTGGGCACCACTATATATGTTGGTTTCAATCCTGCAGTAGCAAAAACTAGAAACATAAACCAATCTTATTGCTTGTCACCTGAAATTGAAGATATGACCATACGTAATAGAAAAGTTTCCATCAAGTAAATTCAAAATTATATGTGAACGATACACACTACCTTCAAAATACATCAACAAATGAAGTCTCTTCAGTTGGGCGTACCCATAATCAGAATTTTTATAAAAATAATACTGCTAATTAGTGGTAAATTTGTCCTAATTTGAGCAAAAATTATTATAATTTGTGTTTCCCTCCTCAAGGAGATATTTATTACACAACTACAGTTTTGCCAAGTGCGCGATGTACGTACTTATATTCCACGTATACATTCAGTTGTTAATTTAAATTTAACAATTATTAGATTATTTAATATCACAATTTATGTACGGCGTTTTGCAGTAATAGGGCTTGCGTTGCCAAAGTCACAAAAAGGAAGTCACTACCTAAGGTTTATTTGTTGTTGGTAGCATTGAAATTAGTTCAAATTAAAAGTGAGCCAATTGTTTGCATAGAAACGTAATGCAAATTTAGGATCTTGTTTGGAGATGTAGCTCAATTTAGTTCAAGATTCACAGTTAATGCAAGTTAGCTAACTTTTATATGATCGGACTCAAGAATGCGAACTGAGTAATTCCGGACTTAATCCTGCATGTACACGAGTAATATGCGAGAATTAAATATGGTAACTTCTAAGTTGCTACTTTTGTGTATTTATAATTTTTGTTTTATAAATTTTGAATTAATAATAATTTTTCCTACAAGCTACTTTTTTTCCGAAATCATTTTCAATAATAGAAAGTAAAATTTATGACTTTCTAGATAAAAAGTTTATTCTGAAACACTTGTATTTATGGATTTGAATTTTATTCTATTACAAGTGGTAGAATAAATTAGGATGTAAATGCCATGCTTAGGCTCAGCGTAATAGTTATATTGTCATACATTTCAGAACTGTCGGTGTCAAATGCAAATACAAGTTCTAGTTTTGACAGAAGTTTTAATTAAATTTGAAAAATTGAGTGAAAAATCAAGTGAATCAAATATGGTCCTGGAGAAATTACAGTCTGTTACTAAAATAGAATGAAAATTCGATCTACTTATGGTTCCTCAAGCTAGCTAACTTATTTAATCTTCTACTGTATTGTATTTTTATTTTAACCTATGGTGCTACAAAATCTATATAAACGATTTATTGTAATTCGAGGAAAAAAAAGTCACTCAAGCCACAACCATCAAACAAGAGTACGCTAAAATTTAACAAAAATCCAAATTCTATGAAAATCCTTTGCTAAAAAAAATAAAACATCGTGTAACTAATCGTTAATCTTGTTTTCTGTTGGGTCTCAAATTAAAACGTAAGTTAAAAAAATATTTTAAAAAAAAATTTTTTAAAAAAAAAAAAAAAAAATAAAAAAAAAAAAAAAAAATTAAAAATATTTTTAAAATTAAATTTATTTATTTTTTTATATTTTTTTTAAAAAAAAAAAAAAAAAATTTAAAAAAAAAAAAAAATTTTAAAAAAAAAAAAAATTTTTAAAAAAAAAAAATTAAAAAAAAAAAATATTTTTTTTTATATTTTTTTTTATAATTAATTTTTATAAAAAAAAAAAAAAATAAAAAAAAAATTATAAAAAAAAAAAATATAAAAAAAAAAAAAAAAAAAAAATTTTAAAAAATATTTTTTTTAATTTTTTTTTAAAATTATATAAAAAAAAAAAATAAAAAAAAAAAAAAAAAAAAAAAAAAAAAAAAAAAAAAAAAAAAAATAAAAAAAAAAAAAAAAAAAAAAAAAAATAAAAAAAAAAAAAAAAAAAAAAAAAAAAAAAAAAAAAAAAAAAAAAAAAAAAAAAAAAAAAAAAAAAAAAAAAAAAAAAAAAATAATAAAAAAAATTAAAAAAAATTTTAAAATTTAAAAATTTTAAAAAATAAAAATTATATTAAATAAAAAAAAAAAAAAAAAAAAAAAAATAATTTAAAAATATTTTTTTAAAAAAAAAAAAAAAAATAAAAAAAAAAAAAAAAAAAAAAAAAAAAAAAAAAAAAAAAAAAAATATAAAAAAAAAAAAAAAAAAAAAAAAAATTTAAAATATTAAAAATTTTAAAAAAATAAATTAATAAAATTAAAAAAAAAAATAAAAAAAAAAAAAAAAAAAAAAAAAAATAAAAAAAAATTAAAAAAAAATTTTAAAAAAAAAAAAAAAATAATAAAAAAAAAAAAAAAAAAAAAAAATAATAATAAAAAAAAAAATTAAAAAAAAATAAAAAAAAAATAAAAAAAAATTTTTTTAAAATTAAAAAAAAAAAAAAAAAATTTAAAAAAAAAAAAAAAAAAAAAAAAAAAAAGTTTCTTTAATTTGACCAAATCTCAATGGGTTGAGCTCACAATTGTATGGGCCCCCCCCCCCCCCCCCCCCCCCCCCCCCCCCCCCCCCCCCCCCCCCCCCCCCCCCCCCCCCCCCCCCCCCCCCCCCCCCCCCCCTCCCCCTCCTCCCCCCCAAAAAAAAAAAAAAAAAAAAAAAAAAAAAAAAAAAAAAAAAACACCAAAACCCGGAGTACGGTTTTACCACGTTGTTTAGCCATTTTATCAACGGTATACATGTAGTACTTGACTTATTATGTGTAACTAATTCAAGAAGTTCTAATTTTAACATATCGTCCTCAAAATGAATACTTTTTAAAGTAAGCCATTCTTTGATATTGTCTTTTGTCTATGTTGTGTTGGCGATTTTTTCAACTCGCTATCAGTGTAAAGAAACATTATCCATGACTATCACGGCATTATTTTCAAGACGCGACAGAACTTTTGCAAACCAATCTTCGAACAACTTACAATCATCTCTTCATGGTAATTGGTGGTTTTCTTGAACTCAAATACGAGTTGACAATCGTCAACAAAGCTTGTTTTGCTACCTATATAAGTTAAAATTAAACGTTTGCTTTTAACACATGAGTTTTTTAGACCGGTAGACAAACCACGCAATTGTTTCACGAGAAAATTTAATGGTTTCATCCTTACATATCCTTTTAGTGTGGCCTGCATTCATCCATGTCTCATTAGGTAATATATTTGCCCCTTTTTTTCCCTAAATTTTTGATTTGCCGAAGATACTTTCTTCTCCAAATCACTATTTCCGGTTTCTCTGTTAAAGCAGTATCCCGACCACGTCTGGAATATTTAAAATTTAATTCTTTCATCAATTTATGAAAAGTGGTTCTCTTAAACACCGGCAAATCATCGTCGTTAACAATTTTAATATACAGTCAAAATAGTTGGGATTTTATTATCAAAAATATTAGTGAACTTTTCTTCTTATTGTACATCTGTCAAAGTCATCGATAGTTTGTAAAATATTCTTGCAAATCCTTGTCTTTTTTGAAAAAGATAAATTATGATTTAGTTTGTATTTACGCACAACATTATAAACTGAAGATTTACTACATACTCAGGTAGAAATAGACATCTTATTTACAATGTCCGATATTATCTTTGTTGGATTTGTTGTTAATTCCATTTTATATACGTTTGAAATCATGTGCTTTTTATTTCTTTAAAGTGGAGTTTTCTTAAATCGTTATTTAGGAGGTGTTATTGCTATATTTAGAGATTCGGTAGCTAAATCCATCGAAGACATTGTTTACGCATCTGAACTAACATACCCGCACGAGTCAACCTACGCTTCTCCAGTCAATAACAACGTTCTGCGCTTGTGTTCACGTGCATATCACGCAGACCTGTTTATTTACATGCACTCCATCTCTAAGTTAAACATAGTATAGTTGTGTTTAATGTTAATTACTTTATGTTAAATTATTTTAAGTTAATTTATAACAGAGCGTCAAAGTAGGTGTCATTTTTACTAATAATTAGCGACATCCTCTAAAATACTCTGTACAATACATTGACATGCTATATTTTTTTAAAGCTCTTGATGAGATCTATTCAATTCTTAAAGAAAATATAGTGTGTTCTACTTTTAAAAAATGTAGGTTTATAGTGCCAGAATTTTTTGGAACACCCTGTATAATCAAACAAATTTTTTAAATGCACACTTAAAAACTGTAATGTTTCAAGAAAAACTATTTTTTTCTAGTTTTTCGATGTCAGAAGTTGGACCCTGTGATAAAACTATTGACAAAACCCATCAGGAGTTTCCGCAAATATTATGTTTCTGTTACGTATAAAAACAATACTTTTTATAATTATAAGAAAGATTTAAAGAAACTAAATCGGATTTAAAATTTAATCGGGTGTGACAAGGTAACCATGGTTAACGTTTCCAAAACAAATGTCAAAACAATCTGACAAATGGCGATAAATTTTATATATTTTATACTGTTATGAAAAGTGAATCATTTTGACACCTATTTTGATTATGAAAATGTCACTATATGTCAAAATAAAAGAAATATTTTTTCTGATTTTGAAAAAAATAAGCATAAACATGCAATTAAGCATATTTCAAATTCAAATTCCAAGCGAGTGAGACCAAAAAATTGTACATTTGGTAATCAGCTAGGGAAAAAGATTACTTGATTTTTAATTGGTTAAAATTCGGATATATCAAAACGGTATTTTACTTATTTTATTTGCAGACTCGTATTACGTTTTAAACAAATATTTTGAGTTGTGATTTTCGGCACAATTTTAGAAGTTTTTGCTACATCTAACTATGTAAAATGTATTATCGTTTAGTAAAAAAAGTAGCCGTTTGTTGATGTAAAGCAAATAAATAAACCTCCAACACAAAGAAACCTAAGCAAACCTGACCAAAATCATAAATATTTATAAATGTGAACTGACAATCAGAACAAATTCACTCCTTTCAAAAGCTTCCTGTAACAAACTATATTTAGCACTGTTAACTTTAGATGGATAAGTTCATAGTTTACTTGGGCGTACCTCTGACTTTTTTAAATACCTCATTCAGCAGAATAGCACAAATTAAGCACTAATTATTCTGACAATTTTAAATTAATTCTCGAACATGATTATGTCTATCGTGGATTTGGGCGTACCCACTTTTTTTTGTTATATCACTTTTGACAGAATAGCACAAATTATAATATTTATGGCACAAATTAAGCACTAATTATTCTGCTAACTTTCGATACATTTTTGATTATGGGTACATCTATCGTGCAGTTGGTCGTACTCTCATTACATTTTGTAGTATCTCTTTTAGGAGAACAGCACAAATTATAATATTTATGGCACAAATTGAGTACTAATTATACTGCTAATTTTCAATGGATTTTTAAACATGGGTACGTCTATCGTTTTGCACTTGGGCGCAAAAACTTACATTACTTTTGTTGTAATATCTCTCTCTTTTATTTGTATTTTTTGGGAGGACAGCACAAATTACAATATTTATGGCACAAATTAGCACAAATTTAGCACTAATTATCTTGCTAACTTTAAATGGATTTTTGAACATGGGTACGTCCATCGTGCACTTTGGCGCACTCATTACTTTTTGTAATATCTCTTTTGGGAGGACAGCACAAATTACAATATTTATGGCACAAATTTAGCAACCAACAGAAAAACACCAAAAACTGCCCAAAAACTTGACTCGGACACGTGTTTCAACAGCTAAGCTGTTATCATCAGCGATACCGATACTAAAAATAAAAACAACGGGAAGCTTATATATACTATCTGCTTATCACGCATCGTTAAACTTAATTGATTCTTAGATAAGCTTAAATAATTCCGAAAATCCTAATGGACCGTTATCATCATAATTCATAAGCAAATTTCTGTTTTTAAAAATTTCTAAACTTTCATAAGAATCAAGTTCGTTTTATTATCTACCCTCTTAATTAATTCAATGTCGCCTACTCTATGGCCATTTTCAAGCATATGCATGGCAACACTGGACCTATCTGTGCGATGATATTTGACATGAGCTACGTGCTCTTTAAAACGAGTTTTAATAGGTCTCTTGGTTTGCCCTATATATACTTGGTTACAGTCTTTACAATTAATTTTATATATTCCCGATTTATCACACATTTCTATTGGGTCTTTCGGATTGCCTAAAAGATTTTGCAAGTTGTTATTACTAGAAGTCACTGTTTGATAATCAAATTTTGAAAATATTTTTGAAGACCCTTTGTATGTGGGATAATTTGGTAATTTGACATATTTATTATCTATTTTGCTATTACTAGTTCCTAACGTTGTAATGTTTCTAATGTTTAACTTATGTTTATGTTTTCTAATTATGTTTGTGACAATTGATTCTTGAAAACCATTGTATGATGCAATCTGCTTAATATTTCGCAGTTCTTTATCAAAGTTTTGTTTTGACAATGGGAAATGTAATAATCGGTGAATCAAAAGTTGAAAGATGCAAGTTTATGTTGCATACTATGGTTGGAATCATTTGTTATAAACCTCATAGTGTTAGTGTCTTTACGATAAATATCTATATCTAGTTTGTTGCCATTTCTTGTCACTAAAGTGTCTAAGAAAGGTAACTTAAGGTTTGTTTCTGTTTCATAGGTAAACTTGATCGTCTCAAATTTTGAATTTAAAATTTCTACAAATTGCTGAGGGCTGTAAACTTTAGTGTCGATGACTGCAAAAACGTCATCTACATATCTACACCAAATTCTAGGAAAATAATCTAATTTATTTTTTATATCAGTTTCAAATTTACCCATGAACAGGTTAGCCATAAACGGAGATAAGCTGTTACCCATTGTTGTACCATAATTTTGTTGATAAATATTATTGTTAATTTGAAAGTAGGTTTGACTCATACATAATCTTGCTAATTTAATAAAATTATCTACTTCTGAATTGTCTAAATGGTTTTGGTGTAACATATCTTTCAAATAATCTAAAGTGATATCTATCGGAACGCTTGGAAACAATGAACAGACATCGAATGAAACTAAAACTTCGTTCTCAGTCAGCTCAATGTTTTTAATTTTTTCAATAAAATCGTATGAATTTTGAACACTGAAATTTGATTGTTGATATTCAAAACTGTTGAATTTATTTGACAACCATTTAGATATCAGATAAGTAGGAGCATTAATACCTGAAACAATGGGACGCATTGCTTTTCCGGGTTTATGTATCTTAGGTAAACAATACATTCTAGGAAGAACCGGGTTAGATACCGTTAGTCTAAACCTAAGTTGTTTTGGTATAATATTTCCACATTCTAATAAGACTCTACGGGTATCAGCAATCATTTTGGGAAGAGGATTTTTAGATATTAATGAATAGGGCCTTCATTAAGCATCACCTGAACTGACTCAAAATAATCCTCTTTGTCCAAAATAACTACTTTATTGCCTTTATCTGCTTTGAGATAACAACAATTTTTCTCTTTAAGATTTTTAACAATGTTTATTTCTCTCGCGTTAAATTTAAATTTTGGTAACTGCTGAATATTATCTGAAATTTGAATTTTACAGGCATTCCTAATGAATTTTTAGAATTATCGTCTAAAAGTTTGATCGAACTTTCAATTCCTACAATAATCTTATCTATGGGCGCTTTGTTAAATTTGAGGTTATATTTCAAGCCTTTATTCAACAAAGTTAATTCGTCATTGTTAAAAATCTCCGAGGATTTGTTTACCACTATGTTAGATTTTTGGGGATCAAGTCTGTGCACCTCTTTTTCTTTTTTAGATAATTCTGTGAATTGTTTTTTTGCTAAAACATAATTAGAAAACATAAACATAAGTTAAACATTAAAAACATTACAACGTTAGGAACAAGTAATAGCAAAATAGATAAGAAATATGTCAAATTACCAAATTAACCCACATACACAAAAGGTCTTCAAAAAATATTTTCAAAAAGACCCAATAGAAATGTGTGATAAATCGGGAATATATAAAATTAATTGTAAAGACTGTAATCAAGTATATATAGGGCAAACCAAGAGACCTATTAAAACTCGTTTTAAAGAGCACGTAGCTCATGTCAAATATCATCGCACAGATAGGTCCAGTGTTGCCATGCATATGCTTGAAAATGGCCATAGAGTAGGTGACATTGAATTAATAAAGAGGGTAGAAAATAAAAACGAACTTGATTCTTATGAAAGTATAGAAATTTTTAAAAACAGAAATTTGCTTATGAATTATGATGATAACGGTCCATTAGGATTTTCGGAATTATTTAAGCTTATCTAAGAATCAATTAAGTTTAACGATGCATGATAAGCAGATAGTATATATAAGCATCCCGTTGTTTTTATTTTTAGTATCGGTATCGCTGATGATAACAGCTTAGCTGTTGAAACACGTGTCCGAGTCAAGTTTTTGGTGCAGTTTTTGGTGTTTTTCTGTTGGTTAAATAGACGCTGCAGTTGGTGTTCCTTTCTTTTGAACAAATTTAGTACTAATTATCTTGGTAACTTTAAATGGATTTTTGAACATGGGTACGTCCATCGTTTACTTGGGCGTACGTACCCAATACTTTTTGTAATATCTTTTTGGAACAACAGCAGAAATTATAATAATGGCGGCACAAATTGAGCACTAATTAACAGTAATCTTTTTATAAAAATTTTGAATATGGGTACGTCCAACTGAACGGACGTCAACGAATGTATGCATAAAATTTAAAAAGAAAAAGTGCTATACTATATAACACTTTAATGGAGATTCAATAAAACATAGAACATTAACCTAAATATACAATACAATACTTATTTGAAAAAAAAAATAGTACAATACTGCGTGATGAAATTGGTTTTAATTCAATTTCGAAGATATAAGGTTTAGCGCCCACAAATGACGTCAATATACCTTATTCACGCAATGTACCCAATTGGAATATGATATTGAAAAGATATAAAATTCGATTTCGAAATTCGCACAAAACGCATTCAATATTTACTTTACAAACTCAAACGGCACGGCATTAATCTTATAAAACGAATTATTATTTGAAAAACAATAAAACTCAGTTTGCGAAGTAATATTTTTGACAAACGCACACAAATTAAACATAACCGAGTTTTACGTTTAAAAAAAAGCTTTTATAAAGTTTAATACCAAATTAAGAGTTTCCAAAGTAATATAAAACAACTATCGCAAACAGCTCGTAGCAATATAAACTTCATATAATGGATGTAACGAGTAAATATTTTCACAATCTAATTGTATCCTGAATACAGTGCGAACAAACTTTTTTTACAGTCTTAGCGTCATCTTGTTTTCATGAAAAAACATCAATTTTTAATATAGTATTAGGTGTAGTCTAGGACACTTCTTGAGTAACTTAGTTGCAAAAATAAAAAAAAAAAAAAGAAAACAATTTCTCACTTTAGTTACTAAACTTAACACTTCATTACGTTGCGCAAAGTTATTAATCTTTAGTGCAAAATATTTTCCACATCAAACGCAAGCGTCGTTAAAATTTATCTCGCCATTTTATCTTCTCATTTAGGCAGATAAATAAAACGAACACTTTACGTGTTTCAATCATCAATTTTTATGCACGTGAGATTGTAAAATCTAATTCCTCGCTTAGAAAATTCAACTGCATCAAAATAATCGAACCATTTGCTTTTACTTATATAAAGACTTTAATTCATTCAAAGATGATGGCATAAACAGATAATACTTTGAGGGTTTACTAACTCTAAAAGGTTTTCTATGTATGAGGTTAAATTAAAATTTCTAGTTTATGCAAGTGAATTTAAATTGAGTTCAAAATTCTAACTAAATGTTAATTTACTGTAACCTTTTGTGAAGTAGGTACGGAGAGCTTTATTATTATGAAGTGCTTTGTCTTATAACACGTGAGGTGAACGTACAACTTGTCTTATCAGACGAACGTGAGTATAAAAAACGTATTTTATACGTGAAAAACTGTTGGAACGCCAACTGAAAATAAAAGTTCATGTTTTATGAAGCATTCGTTAAATTTTAAATTTAGTTAAACGAAAACGTTGGATGTGTAATAAACAGTTTTGCCAAAACTATTCAAAATTTACTCGATTTTAGTGCACTACTAAAATAAAATTTAAATCATTACTTAATTTATTGCAGCAAACTACTTGATTAATTAAAAATTAACTACTGTATTATTAGAACAAGACCTTTAGTAAAAACTGCATACGAGTAAATACAGTTTTGTATTAATTATGATTAGTAAGATGTAATAAAGAAATTAGTCCTAAACTTACATAGATTTTCCTATTCTTAGAATTTTTACCAAAGTATACCTATATTTTGCACATTTATTCTTAAATTAAAAGTTGTTTGTAACTTTTGTTTAAACTATTTTTTGATTCAATAGGTAATTAGTGATAACACAGAATATTAAAAGTTATAAAGCAAAAATTGTTGGAAATTTTATTATTGGTAACTTTTATTTGAACCATTTTTTTGAAAAATGCAATATTTTTTGTTTCTATTATTTCGAGCAAAATTTTAACTACAGACTTAAAATGTGTACAAAAGAATGAGAAGGGACTGGTTTTATTTCATCTTTTCCATCAAAAAACGAGAAGTTGCGGAGCACTATATTTCACACTTTCTATACGCTTTTACACGTTTATTAGCATCAGAACAAACTGGAATTCTGCGTAAAAAGCTTGTTGTACATATACTAATAAAAGTTTAGAGTAAGTCAACGACTTAGTTTATAAGAATTATACACAACTAGGTTAAAAGCCGATCTGCAGACCGGCGGACGACTTGATTGAGAAGGAAACCTATGTAGCACTGTTAATAAAAATATCCTTTCATATAAATAAGTATTTGAAAAGTCAGAGGCGTTTGCTGGATTAAGTCATATCCACCAAAGGCAGGGTATTTTTGAATAAATTTTGTCATGCATATTTAAAATCGTCTTGGTCAGCCCGTAGACGTCGTTAGGCCCGGGGCATGCCCAAGAAATCTAGCTATCACAACTTGAGGTCAAGCACACCCCCATGGTGTGTATAGAAGGAAAACACCAGGAGAATTAACTCAATTATATATTGTGATTTACCGTAAGATGTTGATATAAACTAAATTAGATCTTTACTTTTTTGCATAAACAGAAAGAAAGCTTTTTGTAACTGGCTTTTTCACATATTACTAAGGTGATATTCTTTATCTCTACTTAACCGTTATGTTTTTCTCAGTTTGTATTGCTTTTCTGACGACTCTCTTGCTGTAGTTTTTGGGTAGTGGTTATTACCTCTATATGTCAAAATTCAAATGTACCGTTTCGTGTGTGTGTTCTGCCACTGCCGGTTGTGCAATTCTTTTGAGTTTTATGTTTCTCTCGTGTTCTTTTATTTGTTGTTCTACTATTTTTCCCGTTTGTCCAACGTTACACTTCTTACATTGGTATTTACTTGGTTTACATTGGCACGTTATCTTGTTTGGTTGTTGGTAGATACTCCTTGATTGACGTGGTGATTCAGAAGCGCACTTGAATTTTACCCATCGTATCAGTGACTTCCGCTATGTAAGGTAAACAATCTACACCTTTTGAGGTTCTGTTGTCTTTTCCGGATTCGTTCGTTTCTTTATGTTTTTAGCTTTCTTGGTGTCAATATTTGTAACTATTCTTTGTAAAATATTCTTCAAGGTGCATCTTCACATTGGATAAATGTTAATTATCGCTGATGGTTTTGACTCTGGATACTAGCGAGTTTTTTCTACATAGGATGTGATTTATAGACCAATTTTTCCCTACAGTATAGACAGCCGTGTTTACATTCATGCGTTTGAATATGAATTTTTGTATTGAAAAATTTTCTGGAAATTTTAGTTATTTGAAAATGCCAGTTCCGATGATTTATCTTCATTTGCTCGCAAAAGTTATACTTCATTTCCTATTTGCTGACCGTCGTAAAAAGGTGTACATAGAATATGTTGTATAAAAATTGAACAATTAGACATGTGCTTTGTAATATCAATTAAACTAAAATCATCCCATTCAAATTAAAGAATAAGTCTTCGACTACTGTTCCTGTGTAAGTGCTTTTTTTTACTTTCTTTAGTTTTAATAAAATATTTGCTATCACGGATTCTATCAATTGCAAGCACCTTTTTTATGGGTTTTCTCTTTTGGTTTCTTCTGCTGGTCACTGCAGACATACTCAGTTTTAATTAATTAATGGATCTTTAATTCTGGTTATGCTGGCAAGGATAATAATCCGAAAATTATAAAATATCAAAGTGGGTCTGGTATTACCACCAACGTTGGAATTTCAACCGCCTTCTGGTCAAGGACACCACCCAAGATAAGCCGTGAGTTTAGCGCTGTATTGATAAGTTTGTAAACTAGAAAGATCTTTCCAAGTACCTGATTAATTTTGTTCGCTTTGAAACTATTTAAATAATCGGCTAAGGTTCGGTAATCTCTGTAATTGTTGTCAAGTATATTCCGAACAATATTTGCCACGTGAACTCGGTGAATTGCTTGCATAGAAAAAATCGGTGCTACGACTGTCAAAGGTGTATAATACGCTAACCTATTTGGGGCGTTTGTGCCTCGAATTATTATTCGTGCCTTAACTTGCTTTCGTGAATTTTTATTATTATTTTATAACTATATTTGTTGTTAATTCTAAATGATATTATCTAGTGTTGTGTCGAGGTGTTTCTATGTGTGTAATTGAACTCTAGTCGCTTTAATATTATATATTTTTTGAGTTTGTTTACAAATGATGATGTGGCATGTAGATTTCTACCGGTGTGCGTTTCCTCTTTGTATACTACATGTTTAGTTTTTTGCCTTTTTGTTCCCTTCATCATGAATTGCGGGAACGGTAGATTTCCATTTTGCATAAATATATCATAGTAAACTTAATTGTTTAATGAATCAAATTTATGTGGGCCATGATTTATTGCAGTTTCCTTTCTCCGTGCTGCAATATAACGAAGGTGTCGTCAAGGTATCATAGCCAGTAATAATGCTAACAAAAATCGATCAGCCGATTAATCGATTTTCAATTAATTGCGGAAAAATGTAGTCGACTTTTGAAATACATTTTTAAATCAGTTTCAAAGTCCACTTTTACAATTGGTTTTTGAGTTGTTTTTTAAAATCGGTTTTTGAAATCGCTTTTTAAAATCGATTTTAATACAGGGTTTTTAAAACCAATTTTATGAATCTGATTTTAAAGTCGACTTTATAAATGTGTTTTTGAGTTGATTCTTGTATTTGAATATTTTTCAAGAAACACTTGTCAGCATAAAACCATCATTGCTTTGAACGGGTACCTGCTTCGTACATTGTCAGTTTTGGCAAACATAAGAAACTGTAAAAGGGAGTCTTTTTTAATAAAAAATATATACAACAAAAAAACTGCTACTTTTTTTCACCAGTTTAACTTTTTTTGGCGCATTTCAAACCAGAAAATTAAAAAAGATTAATTGAATGTATTTATTTTAATGTTGGCGCATAGTGCCTTCAAATTTTAGAGCCTAGGGCAATATTGCTTATCTCTAACGACAGGCTACGTTAAAGTACGTCCTAATGATCAGATTAAGAATAATATTTTTTATAGTTTTCCGAAAATAAAGTTTAAATAGAAAATTATTATTAATTTTAAACATATCTACACCGAAGAATCACCACATTAAAAGATTTTTTTAAATAACAATTTCACTACAAGAAAATTGCAAACTATAATTATTGCATTGATTTTTTTTTTCAGAATATTATTTTAAGATTCTTGACCTTCAAGTATTTTAAACTTTTAAAGTAGTGGTAAATTGTGATATGTAGGTATAATACTAATTCCGTTTGAATATATATTTCTCGGAGACTTTCATTTTGCAACTTAAATTTTAAGCTGTTTATGATCCATTGTAAGTAAAAATGTAAAAAACTATGAAAATATTGAGAAATTGTCTACGAAATTACATTTATTTACATCTTCTTTGTTATGCAAAATTCTGTTTTATTATGGCGTCGTTATGTACTTACCCTTAAGACAAAATAAAACCTCAGAACGGCGTTGCATGTGCCCAAAGTTGTAAAGTTAATTCTTTCGATGACTCAATAAAAATTCATTTTTTACAATTGTGAAAAAAAATTTTAAAAACAGATTTTACAAATCAATTATAAAAACGATTTTAACAACCAATTTTAATATTCGCTTTTCGAGAAGTAACTAATTAATCAATTTAATTTTTGTAGCCTAACACCTAGTAGTATAGTCAATAAATCTTCTGTAGGTTGTAACGGTTGTGGCTTAGAAATAACAACGGCTCTAGAGCAACAACCTCAAAATAAAACAAAAAAAACAACCAAAGGAAATTCGGTTTGATGTAGCGCACTAAGTTGGCGGAGAATAAAGTATTTATAATAGTTAGAACGGCAGCGTCCGGCTTTGTCGGAGAGTCGCGGTATTCCCTAAAAAATTCTAAGAAATTAAACTGCTCTTTAACAAGGCGCCACCTGCTAGGTAAAAGAAAGAAATAACACCGACCAACAGGAGATCAACAGGTTTTACTTAAAACCTAATACGCTAAATCAAATACAAACAAAAGAAAAAGACAAACAATTCAATAAAACAACAAGCAAATATTAAAGTAACCGATGAATGTGACAGAAATAGAGAGACTGTCAGATATAGTAACGTGCGTTAGCAGTAACCTCGCTTAACAATAAATATAATTCGCAATTAATGTGTCGGATTTCAGGTAAGCTTTAGTGACACCAAAATTAAAGTAAACGTTCCAATTGAGGATTGGCAACTAAGAAGGCTCTGCGTTCACATATCACTTACACACGGCGATTTAAACTAACTTAAACTAAGATTAAAGGGGTAAATACCTCCCGCAAACCCAAAAGGCGTTTTGTTTTCGCGTCAACCGCTTTAAGTAAAAAGCCCGAGCCTGTATTGAACTGCTTAAAAACGGGAATAAAAATTTACTTAAACACTAGAGATCAAGCCGTTCTATGTGATATGTACTTGAACTACATACGCATTATTACTGAATAAGTTACATAAATAATAAAACTTAGCTGTAATCTGTAAGATGCAGTTCCGAGAATTAAAGTTTCCTGCTAGCGACGATATCGACAGTTTGGGAAGTTAGGTAACCCCAGGATTCCTCTTAGGAAAGGTGTGCAAAGAAGGACGGAAGGCGATAGGATTCTTCGATAAAGTTATAAAGCATAACCAACCCTTGTTAGACGTAGTATCCACCGGTTGTCTGCAGCTTAAGTAATGCGAAACCATGGCGTGGTCTTTAATTGATAGGGAAGGTTCTTAATTAGCCACTCCAGCACTTTCAGGAGTTATCCAGGTATAACACACAGCGAGAACATAAGGTCACACAACGTGGGTGAATTTAGGATTAACTTGACCACAAATTTGAATTGGAAATCTTGAATCACACGTTTATAATTTTTGTGTAAATTTCAACTTCAAGATGCACGCTAAAAATCACCCGTACGGAAGAAAAGAAGATATCCGCTGTTCGTCTAGGAATCTTAACCAAATTTTATTTTCTACCAATAGTAAATTAGCAAAATGCGCGCCAAATACGACTTTCGTCGTAACATATTACTCGCAACACACGTTTTAAGACGGCTCTCGACATAGGTACGTCCTACCTTCAGAAAATAAAACCGTAACAAGGTACACTAGTAAAAAACAAGTTTACATCAAAACTTAATAAAATGTCTGTAGGATTATTCTTGAGTATAGACAGGATATGCAGAAAATGTTGTAAATTGTTCACATACGATATAGCTTTCCCGGCGGAAGGAGACTACATCTTTTAATTAAATTGAACATTTATATGAGAAGTTTAATATCGTATTGCGTTGATAATCTACACAAACAAATCTACTTTGTATCTAAACTAAAAGGTTTTAGGATAGATTACTTAAACTTACGGTGTTGTCAATCAGGTAAATATGTAAATAATATAGTAAATGTTTTAAAATACCAAAGTTGCAATTGTTAAACTTTTGCATGACTTGTTTAATACCGATGCATCATTTTTTAATTTTATTTTCCCAATCTATTTCTTGTTTTATTCTCTCAAATGAGTGGCGTTTTAATAACCTCAATATTAAGAAAAACAGAAAACGTTGATTTTAAGATGAACGACATTAAAATAAACAATATAACCGTTCTTAACTAAAAAACTGGCCTGGGTAATTTTTTTAAGTAAAGTTTAAGGTGAGATTTGACCTACCTAAGATTACTTTCATTTCTGTCATTTTTATTTTGCTATACTTTTTTGTATAATCTGTAAAAATAATAGTAAAAATAATTCAATTCTATAACTTGTTCAGTTTTTTATTTGAACCCTCGTTAGTCAAATAAATTACTACCAGTTGAAAATTAAGTTCAAATTGTTCTGTGATAAATCGTCTAATCCTGAAACAACGAAATTTACAATTTCTTTGAGAAAACATATGCTGATATTATTTTGCAATTGTACTTAACTTGCAATAAGATTTTTCATAAGGACTTTATATATAAATATAAATCGTGAACAGGTATTTAAGGTTTAAGCTGAAAACCAAATATTGACACTAGATCTTAGGGTTTCCTCGTTCATCTATTATCATTATTTTTTATGTTTCCTATATATTGTTATTGATTTTAAGTTTGTGGAAATAAATTATTATTAGTATTATTATTATTATCATTATGTAATCAATTAACAAAATTTCTGCCAATTGTCGTAAAACCTGCATAAATTAGATCATACTAATTTGCATGACAAAAGAAACTCCAAACGTAGGGGATCAGGTCAGAGACCCTCAAAAATCCAGAACATTGTTGTTATCCAACTTTTAATTTTGTAAATAGATTGATCATTTCATGAACCACACTCTACTAAAACTCATGTCAGCAGTTCAAAGGTATTTAACTATCAGTTTACGACAAAATCTATAATTTTTTTAATGTACCCTTCCTAAAACATGTATTGCGATGGTTTATGCATAATATGTTTATAAAAAAAAATTTATTTAGCAATAAGAAACTTTTATTAAAATTTTTATCTGAAACTCAAGGGCTTTGGGTTCTTTAAATAATTGCTAGTTGTATATAAATTTACAAATTTAATTAATACCAAAATAAGAAAACGTTATTAATAAACAAACAAAAATTTAACTTAACTTAAATTACCATTTATATAGCGTGCATGCATGATAAACATTTAATTAAATACTATATGAAGTTACAAAATACCAAAATAATTAATTTTATTTATAATGTTAAATAACCGACCTTCTTTCTTTTGATTATAATGTCATTGTAAAGAGTCAGTAACGTAATTTGTTGAACGAAACCATTTATTGTATTTGATTTTCTAATTGATTTGAGTACACTTATTTTATAATGTAGAAAAAAAAGTATCGATCGCTTTAAATTTTTATTTGTTTTAATGGCCGAGACTCAACATGCAAATTGACGTAACATAACGTCGAATGATTTTCGTTGAATGACCTTGAGTAACTTGTCACTGCCTGTCTATCACCCCTTACTCTTCGGTGTCAACATTTATTGTTACTACCACTACCTACAAAACATTTTGTAACCTTTCTTAATCACTCTTTTTCTTTCCAATACCCACGAATTGTTAATTTGAATACATCCTTTAACCTCGATAAATTTTGATTCTCTTGCATTGTCAAACAGCACAAATAAACTCGTTGTTTTGCCTTTAAGAACACTTAGGTACTATTTACACGGAATGTCAATTTTGCATTTTTAAATGCTACAAAACTTTATTACTAAACATTATTTTGCTTCACTAATTAAAAGGAAGATATTTATTTACAAACAAACTGTATTATTTTATTAAACAAATTCAACGTCATTTTTAATTATTTAAAATAACCTTTCAGGGCAATATGTTTTTTCATGTATATTTATTTTCATGTTTTTCTGTGCCGTGCATGGGCAAATTAGACAATACACGTCAATAAACTACTTAACCATTTTAAATATTTATACCAAATGCTTTCAAGTTTTTTTCAAAATTATCAAACGTGTTATTATTAGATATCAAGGTTAATGGATGTAGTAAAATTTACTTCTGTTTCATGCAGCAAAGTAATTGTTTTGCATAAGAAACAATTTATTTCAGAATTTTTAAATTAGTTTTTTTCCTGATTGAGATAAAAATTAGTAATTTACGTTAGGATGCTGTTAAATAGTTTGAAGAACAAGCGTTAGCAAGTTTCTTTAAAATAATATTAAAAACTTACTGGTATAATTATAGTCAAGATGAGGTGTGTTTTTAAATAATTGGTCTCTCAGTTATCTTATTAAAGACGATTATAAACTAATCAGGATGTCAACCAGGTGTCACCAAATTTTAAGTTTGAGAGTAAAATTTTTAAAAATGGTATTTCCATTATGAATAATTTTAAATCCCCCTTATCTATAATGTAACAAACAAAATTTTGTTGAATTTCTCGTATGTCTAGGTAACTAAGCCCAATCAACATTTTCATTAAGCTTGGTACGCGGTCATATCTCGAAAACTATTGGGTATAAAAATTCGGGAAAAAACTTGTATTACTAAAACGGCTATGAAAAAATCCTGCAAATTAATCTCAAGTTCCGAATTTCACCGCAAGGGGGCGCCATTTTGACAGGGCGAAGCATAAAATTCAAGTTTTTTCCAAAAACTTTCAGATAAAGCTATGATTTTAATAACATCATTAGAAAGCCTGAATAATTTTGCATAAGTTTTGTCCAAGGCTTCTTGACGTACCAACCTTAATAAAACAAGGAGAAGCTCTTGAATGTCTAGTAATTTAAATGACTAATCTGATTATAGCAAACTCAGGTTTGTTTGTAAGAAAAATGTCAGTGTTTTCAAATCCGTAGCCAACAACACTCGATCGTTTCAAATAAAATTGTTAGAGGGCGCAGTTTGCAATAATAACAGTTTTTTCAATTTTGCCACAGAAATTCAAATTATACAGTATAATAATAATTTTGATGTCATAGTCGGAAAATAGATTAAATTTGCTAAAGAAAACGCGAAAATTGAGGTCCGATATCTTCACCCGTTTCCGAATTATTGTCAAAAGATTACATTTTTTACACTTCAATTTGATAAAATGGTTATTTTCCTAGTTCCAGGGAATTTTTGGTTTAATTTTATGGTTGTGTAGGTTAGTCACTCATTTCAGTGGCAAAAACTTTATTTAAATTAAAACCAACCCACAAATAACTTCTAATAAGGCATAGATGCTGATGCTGTTTTAAAATAGTTATTTATGTACCAAGAGTGTAGTAACACTTTTAAGCCCGAGCATGAAAATTGTTGCACGAGCCGGAGGCGAGGGCAACAATCATGTGAGGGCTTAAAAGTACTTTACACCTGTGGTGCATACAAATCTTTTTGCACTTCTTAGTAATACTAAGTCGAAACAGATTTACTTTTTAATTACATATTTTATTTTAATTTAAAAGATACAATAAAACCTTAAATTAATAGTTCTAATAAGATTAGTTGTTGTTATTTTAAAGATATTAATAACAACAAATTAATTAAAAAATTTAAATTTACGAACGTAAATTGGTCGCGACCTCTAGGGTAGCTTACAAGAATTAAGAATAAAATGTTCTTCTTTACCGGCATTCTTAAACGTCATTTAAAAATTTAAATTACAAAGCTTCCAAAATCAGTGGACATGGAAACTGATAATGAAGAACTTTCTAAAACTCCTCCCGGTATTAAAGAGGTAGCAGATAACGTGGTTCCGGATTTGTTATTTGCTAAATCCAACAAAATATATGAAAATACATACGATTACTTTTTAACATAATGTCGACTTAAAAAAGCAATGGAAAATGTGCTTTTATTGTATTTACTCCAGTTCTACAAGAAAATTTTGCTTTATATTCAGATTCTACAATTTAATTAAAATTTAGTTTTTTAAGAACAATTTGTAGTGATTCTCATGTCATTTCTCATGCATAATTTCGTACCGTTTATTCTTATTTTGTCAATAATTAATCGTAAATTCTCGGATCAATTCGGTATTAACGATATATGCGGGCCTAAAAGTAAAAGCGGGCCTAAAACTAAAGGCGGGCCTAAAATTAAAACACGCGGGCGCAAAAGTAAATCGAGCGAAAAAGAGTCGTTTTACGCTTGCAGAAGCGGGTGTAACGTGAATCATTAAATATAGGAAGTGCAAAAAGTAAATTAAAATAAGTACTCATGAAACAAAATCGGTATGTTTCCATGGTGATTAACAAATTGTTATAAGTAAGTAACTTGAATTTTGATGTTAAAAAACTTTGTCTTTGATTTTTTTTTAATTTCGTATTACTTATTTTTCAAATTTGTGCTAATCCAACAATAATGGTTTACACTAATGCCGAAACTTACGATATGATTGCAATTTTTATTTTCAGTGTTTCGAAAATGCTCCTATCGCAGCACGTAAATATGCTGTCAAATATCCTGAACAAAGACACTATAACAACAGTGTATTTCAACAACTAGCAGTACGTTTAAGGCAAACGAGAAGTATACGACCCATCCCAGTCCCTTCTAGAAGACGTCCGTCAAGGAATGAAGATAACGTGATTAACGTTCTTGTATGCGTGGAAGCGAATCCACATTTAAGCACAAGAGAAATGTTCTTAGAAGTAGGAATAATCACGTTTCGGTGTTTCGAATTTTAAAAGACTTTAAACTATAACCCTACTATATGGTTTTGAACCGAGCTCTGTCGGAAGCTGATTATGACCGGCTGCTTGACTATTGCTATTAGTTAAAAGAGATGTGCGACAAAAATCCTCAATTCCTTTCCTTGGTTTTATGGACTGATGAAGCCACTTTTTCTAGTTGTGGTAAGGTAAATTTGCATTATTGATCGCAAACCAATCCGCATTGGATGCGCAAAGTGGATCACCAAAACAGGTGGAGTGTAAACAGTTGGTGCGATATTTTAAAAAAACAAAATTATTAAACTGTTTATTTTTGACAATCATCTTAATGGTGAATCATATTTGAGCTATTTAGAAAATGACTTGCGTATTCTTTTGGCAGATGTTCTAATTGACTTGAGGTTGTTTATGTGGTATCGCAAAGGGTCCGTGATTTTTTAAATGGGGCCAAATAAAAGGCATTGTTTATAAAAGGCGACCAACCACACCGGACGACATGATTGGGTGAATTGAAAATGCTATAAATTTGATTTCACGAGCTGAAATTGAAGCAGCTGATAACAAATGTAGGACAAATATTGATAATTGTATTTTGCAAAATGGAGGTTATTTTGAACACTTATAAAAACCTTTCCATTAATTCCTCAAAACTTTAATGTTAAATGTTATTATTGTTGTTTGTTATGGCCGTTTGGCTTTTTGACACGCTCTAAATGTCGTCTTTTACATAATTTGGACTAATCCTACGCCTACATAAAGTGTAAAGCAGGCATGAAATATACCGGGTTCTTTTTTTTTCAATTACATATTTACCCTATGTGTAATTATAAAAGAAAGAATGTCGAAGCATTGTGCATATCCTAGGTAACCTAATAAAAATATAATTAAAATTTAAAAAATCAATTATGCAAAGTCAATATTACAATTATTTTATGTCAACTTGTTGTTTACTATTGAAATATTATTTATTAATTATTAGTGAAATACATAATGAACAGGTATAATAATGAAGAAAAACCGACAATGCTTATGTGGTACCAACAAAATCGTAGCTTCAGAAACGTTCGGGACATGTTTTTAGTCCACTACCCTGAAAGGCCTATACCTTGTGCGAAAAACATTCTCAACATTTTTAACAAATTTAAAAGAGATGGTTGTGTTATAACTGGTCATAGAAAAAGAAGCAAAATCAATCATATTCTAACCGAAGAAAGAAAAATAAATATCCTTTGTTATGTTGAGGAACGGCCTACAGGATCACTTGGATCACTTTTAGATGTGGCTAAGCATTTTGAACGTTTGTATAGCTCGGTGTACAAAACCTTAAAAGAATAAACCCTATAAAATTTCAAATCATCAACAACTTACCGAGGAAGATAAAATAAAACAATAAAAATTGTGAAACAATGTTCAATTTGTTGAATGAAAATTAAAAAATGTTAAGTAAAATAATATTTACTGATGAAGTTATCTTTATTATCAATGGGGAGGTCAACTCTCAGAATTTCCGGTTTGTACTAATCTTTTACTTTTTCATAAAAAAATCACAAATGTCCCTTTTATTAATCTAGATACTGGTCCTGTACCAATCCTCAAATCCAAAACTTAACTCGAACACAGTACCCCCAAAAGGTTAATGTTTGGATAGGATGAGTAAATAACTCTCTTATTGGCTCATTTTTTATCGATGGAAATTTAACAGCTGTAAAGTTTTTGGATTTATTGCGAGAGTACATAACTCCAGCAATTAAAAGGTTTAATATTATTTAACCCTGGTAGCAAATGGATGGTGCTCCGGCACATTTGACGAATATAATAAGAAACTTTTTAAACAACACTTTTGAAAGACGCTTGATTGGAAGATTTGGTCCCATTTTGTGGCCACCCCGATCAGGAGACTTGGCCCCTAATAATTTTTTTATGAGGTAACTTAAAAGGCAAAGTTTATAATAATGTACCCATTCAAAACTTAGACGAATTAAATGATCGTATACGTACTGCATGAAATGAAATAAATTCACAGTTTCTCACAAATTCTCAAAATGCAAGGTGGACAATTTGAGAATGTATTAGGTCATTAAAGCAATGAATACCTATTAAATATTGTTAAAGCATATTGATAAAATGTTAATTTACTAACCTTGTTTTTATTAGATATTTGTTTGCGTTTATAAATTATTGTTTGTTGGTGATTTGCGTTAATAATTTATAAAGAAATTAGTTCTGGTTAAAAAAAAACAAATAATTCTAACCCAACTTCTACAGATTTGTACAAGTATAACGTGGTGGTATTACTGGTTGCCTATATCGCACCAATAATTTGATTTTTTTATTTAAAAGTACACTTAATGTAAATGTGTTACTAAGAAAGAAGAACCCGGTATAATAACATAATATTAAAACTAATTGTTATTAATCCTAGCTACAAAGCTGCAAAACTAGAAGAATAACCATTTTTTTAAAATTAAATTGTGAAAAATGTAATCTTTTGACAATAACTCTGAAACGGGCAAAGATATCGAACTGCGGTTTTCTTGGTTTCTTCAGAAAATTTAATCTATTTTCTGATTATGATATCAAAATTATACTGTATAATTTGAATTTTTGTGGCAAAATTTAAAAAAAAAACAGTTATTATTGCGAGCTGCGCCCTCTAGCAATTTTATTTGAAACTGTCCAGTACCTATGGATACGCTATTTGAAAACACTGACTTTTTTCTTACAAACAAGTTTGAGTTTGTTGTATTTAGATAAGTCATTTAGAAAATAAATAGTCTTATTAAGGCAGGTACGCCAATGATCATCAGACAAAACTTATGCGAAATTATTCAGGTTTTCTAATGATGTTTTTAAAATAATAGCTAAGCTTCGCCCTGTCAATTGCGCTCGTTTGCGGTGAAATTCGAAACTTAAAAATAATTTCCAGGATTTTCTCATAGGCGTTTTAGTGATAAAATTTTTTTTCTAGAATTTCTATACCTAATAGTTTTTGAGGTATGGCCGCGTACCAAACTTAATAAAACAGCTTATATGTGCTGCTATACTCAGGTTTTCTGATTCCAGATTTTTGTACAACATCAATTAAAAATTAATACAAAAAAAAGAAAATATTATACAATGCCTACTTAATTACTAGATCAAATCAAACTTACCAAAAGTACAAAAATAAGAATATCAAAAACTAAAACAAATGGTTAAAAACAAAAAACAAGCAGTGGGAGCAATGTTGTAACAGAATTGATGATTATAAAAGAGAAAACAAAAAGATCCTAACAATTACAGAAAATTAAGTATAAATAGCACAATGAGTAGACTGTTCGGCAAGATATTGCAAAAGAGATTTTAGGAAAATATTGGACATAACATACGAGAAAATCAAAGTGGATTTACTCTAGGGCGTTCATAGACAGACAATATCTTTACTATGCAACAACTATTGGAAGAAAAGATTGCTAAAGGGGACAAGGTAAAGCGTATGATAATGTACTTAGAAATCAACTATAGCATGCCTTGAAACAATTGGAACCAAAACTCACCTAATAAGAATTTTACAGGGGTACTAACATAACAACGTTGCGTATATAAAGGTAGGTAAACAACTATCAGAACCTATACATCTTACCAAAGGTGTAAAACAAGGATGTAGTTTATCTCCCCTCCTTTTTAATTTATACATGGAAATGGCACTGGAAACAGAGCTGCGAAGGAATGGGTACACCCATTAACTATGAACATCTATCTACACTAAGTTTCGCAGACAATCAGGTAGTTTTTTGCTGAAGATGCATATGATCTAGAATTCATTCTAAGACGACGGTATGATGAATACGAAAAGTGGGGTATGCAGATAAGTTTAACCAAAACGGAATATCTTAGTGTTAATGTCGATACCAACGAAATAGGAAAAAGAGAAATTAAGAAAAGAATACAGAAAACTAGAAAAGTAGTAGGTGCTTTAAATTTGATATAGTAGAACAAGACTATCAATAAAAACAACAAAAAAAGAATAGGACAAGTCATGGTTGAAACGGTTATATGGTATAGCAGTAAAGTTAGAACTATGAGAGAAGAAGATAAGAGAAAAATAAAAGCCGTTGAAATGGACTACCTACGAAGAAGTAGTAAAGTGTCAAGAAGAGACAAAATTAAAATAAAAACATTAGTAATAAAATGGCATCGACAGAGACTGTAACACAAAGAATTGAGAAAGAAGCCTAAAGTAGTTTGGTCATCTACTTACAATGGAGAATTCAAGATGGCCTAAACGTTTATTTAAATAAACTCCTCCTGGGAGGAACAAAAGGGAAGACCTCGAAATGTAACGAGGGTGTTAGAACAGCAATGGGAGAGAGGAACATAGAGGAGCAACAGGCTTACGATTGAGAGACAAGGAGGTTAGGGGTGGAAACACGGCAATAAATTGTATAATTATGTTTGTACTTTATTATTTATTTGTATTGTATACACATAATTTATCCCAAATATATATATGACTATATTTAACTTTTTATTTTCTTTCTCCCTTTTTTCGATTCCTGTTCTTTTCTTTTGTATTCCTCTTGTTCAGTATCATTTCTCCTTGGTTCTTTTTAAACTCCTCTCTTAGTTTCTCTTTATTATTCTGAATTTTGGTTTTGAATTTAAATTAGTAATTCTTTATCTCCACTTTGTCCTTTCCAGTTTTTTTCTTTTAGTACTACTATTGCCTTTCTTGTTTTTTTAATTTTGTACATTGTTTTGTTTTTGTGATTTTTGATATCTTTGTAAGTTGCTTCAAGTAATTGCTCTTCAAGCTCATCAGATTTTTTTTCTGTTTCTTGTACTCGTTTTCCTTTGATATATTCCTTTTTGATGGCGTACTATACGATTTACGTTCATTAGAGCCTGTTTGATTGAAATTCAGTCAGCTCTAATACTGTTAAACTATTAAATAATTTAGTTTTGTTTTCTTTAATCCGTTAGATGCAATATTTATCTACGCATGTGATAATAAACATTTGGCTGATAATAAATTTAACTTTCGCAGTTAGTACTTTGTTTAAATTAAAGCAGTGTATATATTGCAGTAGAAAAATTTGAATTCAGAGTTTACATTTTAATAAAAATAAAAATTAAATTTATTTTGTAGTTGAGAGTTTTCTAAAAAACTAATCTATATTTTATAAACCATAATTATTAATCAAAGAATTTGATTTGTACATAAAAAATTAATTTCTGTTAATTAAAGAATCAAAGAACTCTTGTAAAAAAGTGTATCAAAATTAGTTTTTGTGATAAAACTAACTATGTGTGAAAAACATAATTTAACCTTACCGCACGGTTAAAAAGTGAGACGAGACAATCTTCATGTGGAAGTAGAAGTGAGAAAAACCTATCGTTTGAAGTGAGGAAAGTGAAAGAAGGGTAATTTAAGTCCCAACGCGAAAGAATGATTCGTACTTCGAGAATAAAAGAAGCAACACGCATAGAGTTTGAAATGCAACTCAAAACCGTCAACGGTTAAATAAAATAAAATTTCCTTCGACAATAATAAGTAAAAAGTGTTACAACAAATAATTACTCAACCAGTACAACAAAATTAATTGGTGCAAGACAATAAGATTGACAAGCAGGTGTCGAATTTATCATCGGTTATAAGAACTTATTTCTTTTGTTATTTATGAATTGAACTCTTTATGCATGTGTCGTATGACAAATAAAATCTAATATGTAAAATGTTTATAAAAGAGACATTTTGTGTAAAATTCATTTAATTCAATGTTGATAACTATTTCTTTTATTTGGGAACGGACTCACAAACCTGAGATTATAAATAAATAATTATAAATTAAATAAACAAGATGTTTCATAGCTCTTTATAGGCAAAGTTGTTAATCCAGCGCAATATCTACATAATAAAAATGTAATAATTTTACTACCAGACTATAATGACTTGTTTAAATATTCCACACTTCACTTTTTTCTTTTAGTTTTTCTTTATAACACGTGCCAGTTAAATTGGTCTTTTAATGCTTCGTTCTCTTCTAAAATGTTTAATTGCTTCTTTCGTAAATGTTACAAATTTTACGAACTCAGGCTTGTCTTTTATTGTAATCAGGTATAATGTTGTTTAGTTTCCAATAAAAATATTTTTTGGCTAATGTTTAATCGACATTTTGTTTTTATTTTCTAACCAATAACGTACGAAAAATATTTTTTTAGCAGCTAGAGTATTCTCGAACCAAATGGGTTTTACTAAAATTTCACTAAACCAAAAGTTACAAATTTTTAATTAATGTTAATATTACTGCAATATACTTATAACTGTTTTTAAGAAAAAAAAGTCTCAACATTTTTTATTTAAAAAAACACACACTTAGGTATAGTAACGTTATCGATTCCAATCAATCAACTCCACATCAATTTCTTCTACTTGAAGGATAGAGTTTTGTTATAAATAAATATAATGTTACATATACGTATAAAAAAATGTAGGTATCTAGAAATTACTTTATAAATTATGGTACCTACAGTGCCTAATTAATTATTTAGCGTCTTCGATGCGCCTACAACCGACTAGCATTAGCAAAACTAATGCAATTTTTTAAAAGAAACCAGTGTTTACAAAAAACTTTAGATTATATTCCAATTCACAAGAGCGTTAAATTCAAAGACTGATCCTGTTGACTATTTATGTAATAGAGTTCATAAATGTTTAATGCTACACCGACAATTATTATTTTGGCACATAGTCCTAAAATAACATTAATATTTATTTAGTTACTTGTGCGGTGTCCTCAAAGCCTAAAGTCTTGTGTTAATTTGTTATTTTGAGAAATTTGAAATAGACGCTTATGTATTTTCTATTCGTACTCAACCTTTTTCGGTTAATTTTTGATCAGTAATTTAATAATGCTTGTAAATATTTTATATTATATTCATTAATAATGTTAAATCCTTAGTAAAAAAAAACATAATTATTTATTGTCGTTCAAGCTATTGCTATATTTTTAGATACTAATAAACTGGTGGAAGCGTATAGAAAGTGCGCCGCTATAGAAAAAGTAGAAACTGTTTTAATTAAAATACACCCAGCATCGTATTGAGATTAACCATCATGTGCCAATTTACGTTCCTGATTATCGCATGCCTCCAACCAAAAAAGAACAGCTGAATAGTAAAATTGCAAAGCTCCTTTAACCGTAAATAAATGAACCCCATAAGCGGTCCAACTATACTGGTTCCAAAAAAGCACAATGGGTCAGCTACCGTAAACTCAATTCCATTACTATCACCGACAAATATCCGTTGCCATGCATAGACGATCTACTACACGAAGCCAAACGAGATAGTTCTTGGCAATTATCGATCAACGCCTAGAATACTGTCAGGTCGTACGATTATTGATTCTTATAAATTACATTTGGTCTCAACAACACGCCTAACACCTCTAACGTCTTTTTAACTTTGGCAATATTTGTTTGTTTGAATGATTTTGTGGTAATATCTAGTTTTTTCTTTAAACATTTATGAAAGTTGTAATTTCAATAATTTAAATGACGTCAAAAAATCCTGTACTTAGAACAAGTAATTACTTTAAAGAATTAAAACGGCACCTTTAACTTTCAGAACTAACAGCAGCTGTGTTAAAGGTTTTTTTACTCTAGAGGGTTTGGTCACAAAAAACATCCTATTAAGTATCTTAGCAGACTCTTATTAACAAGCACCGAACATAACCATAACACCACGGAACGTGAAGTTTTGGCTCTAGTTTGGGCGACGACAAAGTTTTTAGGGACTTTTTCTTTAATTATTAGTTTTAGGTGGATCCAATAGATGTTGCACACTAATGTGTCTACAACCAATCTCGTAAAATTGAATCGTTGCATTTGAGTAGGTGTATTTCAACTTACTCCATTCCTCAGCAAAGAATGAAAACAGAAGCATTTTATTAGAAGAAAGGAAAGACCTCGGAAAGTAATCTCCTAGATTGCTAACCAAGACGTACTTGCAATCTAGAGGAGGAGTGTGTAGCGCAATTAGTGAAAAATTGTTATAATTTCTTTTGGTTATCAAAACTTATTTAGAAAAAGATGGTAAAGTGTGAGATAAAGAGTAAAGTTGTTTTATAATTCGCTACGTTTATTATCCCTTAAAGAAAAGTTTAGTAATCAGTAAATTACAATTAGTAAATAGTTTGTGTTATAACTGTGTTTAATTTAATTGTTAATGACATTACCCAACAAACATTGACATGCTGGTTAAAGAGCTGGTACAGCTTTTAGGCTGACTAAAACCTGTACAAGTGTTTCTTTTGCTGGTTAAGCTGGAAAAGTCATTTTTCAGATTAACTATACATATATCTTTGTACAGCTTCAGTTTTTAGCTGAACAATAAACAAAATAAAAGCTTTTTTAGCTTACATGGATACCTTTATACAGTTTTATTGAGTTCAAATTACCTAGCTGCATATAAACCTTATTAATAGTTTGTTCAGTTTAGATGCAAATTATTATACAGCTTTTCTAGTCGTCATTTACATTTGCTAAACTACAAGCTAAAGAAGAGTTTTTCACCTTAAATATACATTACGGTAGAGCTAGATTCCAGTCTTCATTTGCATTCGCTGAGCTATAAGCTGAACAATTATTCTACACTTCAGCTTTGCACAAAAGTTCCATTTTGTATTTTTGTCGGTAGTTTATTTTTTCCACGTTAAATGGATTTAGATAAAATTAAAAAGTTTGAAAAGTATAAAAAAAAGTGGAACGTATCACTGAAAAAAAATTGTAAAGAGTATTTGAAAAAGCTATACATATTTAGGTTATAAAACAATCGAGTCTAATTTATTCAGGTGTGTGAGTGTTATATCAATACAGAGATTGTTAGTGCTGTAAATTTTGATAGTTTCTAATAATTATTAATTTTCGATTCTATGGATTTGGAAACTGATCCAACAACGACACTACCCAATGATTCTAAAAACATTATCGGGTGGTTTATTAACTGAAACAAAAATGATATTTTGTGCCAACCAGCTAGAACGTCCGAGTATGGTAATAATGTTGATAATTTTCTAGATAAAAATGATGTTTTGTGAGATGAAGATGCTGAAGTAAATCTTCCGAAAGAAGATTCGTGTGAACAGTTGCGAAAATGTGTTATAGAAAATAATATTACACATTGTTCATTAGGAAAGTTATTACGTATTATCAAACAACAATATGGTGATGATAGTTTACCTATAGATGGTAGAACGTTACTAAAAACACTGAATGATACTAGTATAGCTGGTGGACGTTTTTGTTTTGTGCTTAGTAAAATGTTTTAAGAATTTGACCGAAAATGTTTCGATTTAGTTAAACATTAATATCGATGGTTTGTCTCTCCATAAAAGTTTGAAAAAACAATTCTGGCCCATTATGTTCAATATTCTGATGCCTATTAGTTTTATTTTTGGAGATAGACAAGCAACTAATTTACAGGCATTCCTGACTCTATTTGTCAAAGATACTATTCGTCTAATCGAAAACGGACTTAATGTCAGTGGACATATGATCACAATTAAAATAAGAAGTTTTATTTAGGACTCTCCAACCCGTGCATTTGTTAAACGTAAACTGTTTAGCCGAGATTACCATACTCATAAATTTTTATGTTTTAATCTTTTCTCACAAATGTTATTAGTTCAATGATATTCATGGTTGCTTGAAATGCACAACAGAAGATGAATCAGTTGAGCACACGGTTGTCTTCCCTAATAACAATTGTCCACTCAGGACGGATGAAATGTTTCGTCGAAAAGCTTATGGTTTACACCATAAAAAACTCGACACACCAACTCTTAGAATACCTGGAGTCGATATGATACAGGATTTTGTGATAGCAGATGCTTTACATCTTCTGGAACTTGGAATTATAAAACGATGTCGCATAGAATGGCGCGATGGAACTTTTGGTTTTACTGGAAAATTGTGTGTTTGAGATATTGTAAAAATATCGGAGACAACAACTGCCATCCAAAAACCACCGATCAATGAGAGCTTGTTTACCATTTTGGAAGGCTGTCGAGTGGCGTAGTTTTCTAAACTATGTGGGCATTGTTGTCTTAAAAAATGTTTTGGATGAGAATATATTGTTATGAGTTAAATTCAAGAAAAATTATTTTAGATTTTAAATTGAATGGATGAATTATTTCGGGGTAACCATGTAAACATTGTGTCAAATTAATAAATAAAGTAAATGTCTTTAAGGTGATATGCAATTTCTTTAAATAAAATGATAAAGTGTACCCTAATAAAGTAATATTTACGTTAAGCAATTAATTTACATCACATACATTTGGCGCCAGCAACGTCGGGCAGAATTGTATATAAATATATAAATTAGCGACCCTAAAATGTTCACTAAAAGAACGCTTATAGAAAATAAAGACATAGATGTAGAGCAAGAATCGGGAGAAGAAAATAGGCCGTTCACAAATTTATCCGAAGTTGAAAAACAGGAGGCAAGAAGACAAGACCAGGCAATAGGTAGACCAAGTTCACAAATACAATTATTTCAAAAATTATTTGAAAAATTGAATAACGTGCAAATAAATATGAATAATATGGAAAGAAAAACATGCAAACAAATATGTATAACATGGAGAAGGAAATGACAACAAAGGAAGATTTAAAAACATGCAAACAGATATGGAAAATATGGAAGAAAAATACGAACAAGTATAAAACAAATAAATAACAATATGAATAAGAAATTGGAAGATCAGAATTAATTAGAATAAACACTAATGAAATACCAAAGTTTACTGGAAATATTTATGATTCGCCAATGTTATTTCTGAAAAATTTAGAAAGACAATTTACAAAAAACATGACTAAAGACAGAAAGCTAAAAATTGTAGAAAAGAGCAAGAAAGAGCCAAAGGAAGGAAGGAAGGGACAATGTAACATAGGTATCGAAGTAGAACAAGTGTTTAAGAAGATAAAATTAATGAAAAGAATTACAATTAAACGAGCATGGGAGGAATTAAAAAAAAACAAAAATGTGAATTAAATGCAAATAAGAACTAAAAGAAAGGGCAAAGAATATGCAAGTAAAACAAGCAGCCCTAGAGAGAAAAATGCAGAGATTATATAAACTCATCCACTTCTTATTAAAAATATAAAGAGATAAAGAAAAAGGAGTTGGAAAAGACAATGTAAAAAGACAATGAATAAATTACAAGAATTGTGGTAAAGTTTAAGAAGTAGCTATTTAAAAGTGTGAATAAAAACTAGATGTTAAGAAATAGAAATAAGTTGTTTAGGGGATTAAAGAAGAAACAATGATTGATAATCATGGAAGGAAAGTAAATTGAGATAATCAAAGAAGTTTAGATGCAGAAAAGAGAAAAAAAAAGACTAAGAAATCGCAAGAAGGTAATTTGAATTTATATGAAGTACAAGATGTTTAAATAAAGGATTGATTAAAATTAATGTCACGGAAGTTTTTCATGAAGAAGGAAAGGGATGAAGTAAATAATTATGGAGAGGAAAGTTATGAAGTCTAAGGATATGATGTTTAAAGTATTATAGGTGAAGCCTGAGAAAGAGAGAAAATGATAAAGATTTTAAAAGAATAGGAATAAAGATAAGAAAAATATTTGAAAGCAAGTGACAAATAGAATATCGTTTGATAAAGAAAGAATAAATGGTATATTTTTGATTTATTTTAAAATTTTAATTTTTTAGGCCAATAATAAAAATTTATAAAATAAAGCGGGGTAAAATGTTATAATTTAAATTTAAGAAAAATTATATTAGATTTTAAATTGAATTAATGAACTACAAGCTTTACTCTGCTTTTGTTCAACCTATTTATATTGATAATGTATTGAAGTTTTGAAAGACTTTCAATATCGGTTCCCAATTGAAGTGGTTGGATACGCGTTAGTTGGGCTACGGATCAAGAGGTTAATGGATCGAATCCCTAGGAAGGTAGATATAAATAAAATATAATAAGTATTGTATAATTAATTATTGTAATTAATTGACTTTTGATTTACACTGTAGACATACAAAAAAAGAATACATAAAAGGGATTTAAATGAATTTTTTTAAAAAAAAGGCTAAGTTGATTAAAAGCTTAACAAGAAACTACTTTACTTTTTTTTTCAGCCAGGAGACTCAAGCTGGACAATGTTTTCACTTTATCTCTTAGGCAGGGTGATTTAAGCGGCATCTTATTCAGCTAATCAGCAGTTCATTAACTGTTAGCTGAACAAAAGTTGTATAAATTAGCTGAAAAAGCGCTATTCCCTCTTCGCAGATCAGCCTGAATACTAGAAGTGGCTGAACTGATTCTCCAAATCTGCCTGTTTAAAAGCTGAACAAACGTTACATTGCCTATTACCAACATTATATATTCAATGCTATTACTCAACAAAAATTCTGTTTGAAGCTGAACTGCGCAAGCTGTTTAAACTTTTATTCAAACATTAGGGAGCTTATTTTGTTTGTTGGGTATTATCAAAGCTTTTATGATATACAACTTTCGCGTTTAACTGTTTTCGATAGAACCAGTTGTAACATTTTAAAACACAGCTTCACCCCACTAACTGAAATTTGTTAGGATCCAACCGATTTTTTCCCATTGGTAAATAGTATTCCACTATTTGTAAGTGTTTTGTCTCTAAAATGGTTATTTAACACAATTTGCGCAAAAGTTTATTTAACTAAAAAGAAATTTAAAAAGAAAACTGTAGGGAGTACTGCTGTTACCTGCATTATTTTAGGTTAGGATAAAAACATTGATGCGTTTTTTATTAAGTTGTAGGGTTTTTGTTTGATTATCTAATAAAGTAAAAAAAGTGATATCGTTGCATCTACTTTTCTTAGAATATAATTTTTTTTAATTTTGTCAGAAACCGCCATCTGGTGGCAAATTATACAATTGCAATCACGTCATTCTTAGCAAATGCCTTGTTAACAATTTATTAGTTTATTAAAATACGTTAAACCTTTTCGTAGTTATCGACGTTTATTTCCGAAAATATTCACCACTTTTCTTCGAGGGATAAAAAAAAAACATTTAACAGAAAAGATTTAAATTTGTCTCAGCTTTAAAATAGTATGACTCTAACTATCGTTAACGCCCAATGGTCGTCATTTCAAGAAGTCGAAAATAATTTCCAGTATTTTCTCTTGGTTAATTTGCGTAATATATACTTTTTTTTTAATTTCTAGGAACGTCCGTTTACCTAATACCCTACTTTCTTGCCCTTATTAGAACACTCGGTACAGTACGGATTTAAAATGCACCCCCTTCCAGTCATTTGTGAGGGTGAAAAAATTACTTAATATAATACTTTTGTTGAAAAATTAATTAAATTAAATGTTTACAAAAATCATTACTTTACGTTTGCCAAAAATGAGTATTTTTAGAAAAATTAGATTGGTTCAATTACATTTTTATTATTTTACTGTCCAATAAATTAAAAATTGCAATACACTCTTAATGCAATTTTTAAATATTTTTCTTATTTGTGGTTACTTTGACTTTTACTGAAAATTACTTGATTCTGTCAATAAATGATATTTTATTGTTAAAACATTTTCCTTGCATTAATTTAATCAATTTTTATTTATTTATATTAATAAATCCTTCGTACATAAGATTTAAGAGAATTTGGACATGTTACATAATTTAAAACATTTTGTTTTTATCGAATTAAAATTTTAGGATTTTTGGACAAAACGACGGCCACCACTTCTTTCCTGTAAAATTAGGGACAAACTTTCCTAATGCACTTTCACTCTTGCATAATAATTTAAGAGGATTCGACAATAAATGTCAAACGATTCCTATTACTTATTTAGGTACCTAATGCTCTAGAGTGATATGGATCAAAGTTAATTTTATTTACAGAAATACTTTGTTGCCAATTTGTTTTAAATTGCATAGTTTTAAATATTTTCTTGTATTATAAATATTTTTAATGTATGTATTCTATTTAAAAATTTTAAAATGTCTTTAATTTTATCAATTTAATGCAAACACCAACACAAGGAACAGAGAAACGTTTTATGTTATACTAAAGTTTCTTATAAAAATTCCATTTTTACCCTGTTCCTAATTAAAACAACATTGTTAATTATAAATTATAATGTAATGTAAATAAATAACAAACCGAATTAGATGCTATTGTATTAAAGAACAAGATAAAATTTATATAAATATGTTTATTTTGTTAAAATTATATAATAATCATAACAAAGAAAAATCAACAATATCAAAGCAAATAAAACATTTCCACAGTTTCAGTATAACGAAAACCAATGTTTTAAACCAAATTATATAAAAATAAACTTACTTACTTATATTCTTGGTAAATAATGATTTTCGCTGCATTATTCCTATTTCTAATCAATAATATCTTGCTTTAAAACACTTTACACTTTATTAATAACAATATTACTTGTGATTCTACTACTTATACAATTATTTTCTGTTTTATTTAACAAACGTTTATTGTATCTTCAACTACCAGTAGTTAATTTCAGTTTATAGTTAGGGTGGAGCTTTCTAATTTAATTAATTCTAATTCTTGAACCGACACGCTCACCAATTCTTAAAAAATCATACAGCCATTTTTAACCAAACTGACCAGTGTGACAATGCAATTCCAATAACTATTAAAATTTAAGTAGTGATATTTTATTAACAGTCCAGATGATAAGAAAAAAAATTCAGTCCTTAGAGTACATTGTACAGTTGTTTGATTGGTCTTTTCGTATTAAAAACGGCTTAGGATTAGTTACATTCTTGTATGTATTTAATTATTTTATTCATTGACGAGCCTATTTATTTGTTTTTAATTGAATCCAATGAATTTATTTCATTCAGTGTCCATCATTACCATCATAATTTTTCAGATACTTTGAAAAATGTTGCGTTAAAAGCAACTACTTTGGATAAAGAAGTAACTTTGATCTTATTGAGTTAGAATCCTTCAGCACACTCCTATTAAAGACCTAACGTTTTGTTAGAAATCCAAATCAATTTTAAAGTTCTTACATAACGGAACCACAACGTTTAGAAACAAACATCACGTAGACGGTATTGGTTCTAATCTAGTAGAATCAACAGTATTTTAAACATTTTGTGTGACTGTCTTATAATTTTGTCACACTTAGTTCCTGAACAAACGCCTCCTATTATGACCAAATCAATCTCTTTTAAAAAAGGATTTACTAAAGTACAACACTGTATCTTAAAACTAAAAGAAATTTTCTTTGAGGTTTTAAACCTTCGTACATATTTTTTGTACTACGTACCCAAAGAAGCAACATTTTAGTCTTGAATTAAAAAATTAGTTACTTTTATTTGTAGCACTATTTCTGAAACGTAGGCACTAACCAGGTAAATTTTTAAGAACGAGTACTTGTCAGAAATGTTAAATTTTACATTAACGAATTAGTTGTGATTTTGGACAAAAAATTTTAAAATCTTTTATAGCATTTCAGATGACCACTAGAGCTTTGGGGTCAATATTATTAAGATAACGCAGTTTCTTCTTCTACAGTGTTCTAATTTTTATCCATATGTCTTTCAGTAGCTTTTACAATGTCTAGAAGCTTTTAAACAATTTTCAAAGTATTTCGCGATCCTGTTTCATCGAATCAACTTCATATTTAATATTTTTAGCTAAACTTGAAAAATTTTACGAATTTCCAGAAATATTGCATAAAATTGGTTTTCTAGAACATAAATGCTCCAGCAATCAATTAGACCAGTTTGGAGATTTTTAAAACGAGATCTCCTTATTTCATACCCTCAGGTAACAATAAGTAAAAATCATTTGTGCTTTTGACAGTAAATATATTGTTTCCGACACATTGACGCAGTTGTTGGTTAGGCTTCATACTTTGAATCTTGTCCTAAATTAATTCAAAGTAAAACCATCTAAATTAAAAAATGTTTTAAGGGTAAAAGATGAAAAAATTACAGAGCGTAGAAAGATACTTCCACTAAGTTTAGAAAACTGTTGTAACCAGTCATTCGTCTTTCATTTTACTTTACTATGTTGGGTTATTATAGCATTTTCGCAATCTTGCCTATTGTTGGATAGTTTTCATTTGTTCAGTTGTATTTCCTCCCCTTCTGGCTGCTTCTTCTATATTGTCTTCCCATATTTTCCTGAGTCTTCTTTTAGATTATCTTCGTTACCATTTCTTGTTGTTTATTTGTCTCAAGTTTCCGTTGTTTTGTTTCTATTTGGTGTTTTATAGAATCTTGTTTTAGTTCTTCATAAACGCTTTTGTTTCTGACGTTATTTTTTTAAAGTCTATTGGGTATTGTGGCTACTTAACTCTAATTTTGCTTAATTAATCTTTATTATGGACATTACTGCACTTTATGATTTGGCAACCTAAACGTCCGGGTTGTATAATCAATTTGTTACTGTGACTGCGTGTAAACCGGTATTCTGCTTGCTTTAGAACAATAGTTTAATATCTATTTCTATTTCTACAATACTTTCTTGCAACTACCGCGCTGACATTTGTCTTTTCTATTGGCTCGGACGAAGGTGAAGTGCTTTTATGGCTGCAGGAAGGTGAAGAAGTGTTTTATTTTACCATATAAACCTTTAAACAGTTTAATTGATTGCAGGTCTATGAATTCTTTTACTCTATAAATGATCTTAAAGTATACGTTGCTCAATCCGTGAGTACATCATTTAACTACGTACACGCCATTTTATTTTTTTTTGTAGAACTTTCTCCTGGCAAAAATACTCAACGAACAATTGAAAGCATTAGTATGAATCACAAGCTTCCAGTAATTATATGCCAAGGAACGTGGTATATAACCTACGCAAGTAGCTTTTACTTCTGACACCTGTCCATCGCGTGCGTATAAGCTGGTAGTAAACCCATCATTTGTAACTCTTCAGACGTATCCACAGAAAATTTAACTGCAGCATTGTACGATCTTGTACCTCAAATAACATGGGTTACCAGATAAGTTCTCTCGTTTTAAGTCATTCATTACTTTATGCAATTTGTTCTTGAAGCTTCTATAGTTATAGTTGCGAGTAGGATAGGACCTATCAGCTTAATTCGAGTTAAAATTGAAATTACCGCTATTGTGTTATATTGTTGTAATTCGTGAGGTCTCTCGAAGAATCGGGTCTACACAGGAAGGTGTTTGCGTACAAAAGATTATTCGGTTTAGTAACTAAAATTAGGTAAGTCAATATCATATTCTCGTAGAATTTAAGCTTATAATAGTATACGTAGAGTACTTAATCTCGTTTCTTAAATTGTTATTTGGCGTTGGCCATTTTGTTCCTGGGCTTTCGGAATCTTTGCGACATTATTGTTAGATTACAATACTAGTCAACTTAAAACGTGATACAAGAGGTACAGTATTCTTCTTGTCTCTACATTGTTTATGATCACCCGCGACCCCTCTCCGATCGCAGCCGTCGGGTGGTGCTTTGAAATCTTTATAATCGTTTAATAATATGAATTTTTTATCTAAAACAAACTGAATCAACTATTGCGTCTTCTATTTATTTATTAAACTTGATATTTTATTTTTGCCAAACTTATTTTTCATCGTTGTTTGTCTATTATTGTCCTTATATTAAGGTTGGTATATAGATTTGTAAAGATGCAGTATTATTTTTGTGTTTACTTCTTTTCTCTTGCTGTTTGGTGTGTTTTTATTTGGTAATACATATATTCTACTAGCTTTACTGCTTTATTAACTATGTTCTTGATTTCATTACCGATGCGATCGTCTTGATTTAGTTGTAGGCCTAGGTATTTGAAGGTATCTATCATTTCTATTCTTTTTCCAACTGTTATTGCTTATTGTTTATTTTATTGTACAATAGGTCCTTAATCGTTTTTCTAATGTTTCTAATGTAAACATTTTTAGTACTGTTGACGATAGTCATATTGCTCTATAGTTGTCACACTCTGTGGAATTTCCTTTTTTGTGTATAAGTATTATAACGTTATTTCCCCGGTCCACTAAAATTCCATGCTTGGTTGACGGTTGTTAGCCTAGTAGTAACTGATGTTCTCCCTTTCATGATCAGGAGTTATATGTCGTCTCCAGGTCAGTTTCATGTTGTCTCCAAGTCAGGTTCCGTTTTTGGATTTTTAAGGGCCTGTATTACTTCTTTTTCTTCTTCTGTTATTAGTTCTTGTCTTTGATTTTCTTTTATGTTTTTGTTCTTCTCTCATGTTTTTTATTTTTGTTTTTATGAATATGTATTTATTGTGTTCTCTCCAGGTTTCTGGAGATGGAGTGTTTGGAGTCTTTTTAATGGTGTTCCAAAATTCTTTATGGTTGTAGTTATTGTATCTTCTTACAAATACTTTTCAGGTGCACTTTATCTCTTTTGCCTCGTTGCGTTTTCTGTCATAGTTTATACTATTTTCCAGTGTTTTGTTTTGTGCGTATTTTCTCCAGGTATTTTCTTTTTTCTTCTTTGACTTTCCTTTTTACAGTTTCGTTTCACCACTTTGTTTGGCAGTACTTTACTCTCGTTATTTTTGTACCACGTGTTTCTTTTCCAACTTTTAGTATCGATTTCCCAATGTTTCGAATTTTATCCTAGCTTGATTTCTTCTGTTTTCCTTCTTTGGTTTTTGAATATTTGTGTCAGCTAGTAGTAGTTTGTGTTTGGTGCTGAGTTCAGCTCCTGTAATAACTTTAACGCTTTAGACGGCAAATGTTATACATTTGTGTATGTTATTTAGTCTATCATGCTTTTATAACCTAGCTTCTCTGCTTATTATGTTATTTTATAGACATTTTGTGTTATCTATGAGCATCTGATCTAGTATCTTTTTTCTGTTATTTTTTCATAAATTTCATGTAATTTCATTATTTTGTATCCTTGTCTTCTGTCTTGTCCTATTTGAGCATTTCAGTCTTCCATTACTAAAATTAAATGTCAATTGTTCTTTTATAATTTTCTATTGCTCGATGTAATTCTTCATACAATTATTTTTTTCCCTGCTTGTCTGCCTTATTAATGAATGCATACATTTGTATAAACCATACTTTCTTCTAGTTGTAATTCTAGTGTTATAATTCTGGAATCACCATAGTCTCTGAAGTTTCATTTATGATTTTTCTTACTCCTTTCTTTGCTCTGGTGCTTGCCGGTGTACCTAATAGTCTTAGCTAGTATCCTTTGTCTAAGTGCTTTTCTTTGCTTGCTTCTTTCATCTGATGTTCCTATTATCTGTACTTGATTAGTTTTTTACTATTTTTAATTATTTGCTGTTAGTTATGTGATAAACCACGTCCTAAATCATGTTCCTTCTCGCCAGTCGTTTCCCTTAGTTCCGTCCTATTCCGACACTCGTTTGATTTTTTTGAATCTGTGTTCACAGTTGTCCAGTTACCTTGGGACAACCAGACAATATCCTCGCTATCAACCGGCCCAGCTAAACCTTGGTTGTTTTTACGAGTTCTTACTCCTCTATTATTCCTCAATTTAACCTGGTTTGTAATAAGCAGAGTCTGAGTCTTATCTTTGGGGTTTTTTGTAGGATCTAAGACCTTTATTTCAGTAGTTATATTGTTATCCGGTTCACAAGGACCAAAATGTAAAAATTGGAAAATCTGTTGTTCTCTGATTTATTTGTAGTTTATAATTCGTGATGATTCCTCTTTTTTACGCACACAGGAATTTTTCTAACTTTTTAGATTTCGTTTAAACTAAAATCTAATTTGATGTACAAGTTTATTACTTGATTCTTATCAGTTTATTTAGACCCTTACCCCAATAACTTTTCTAACAAAAACGATTTTTTTAAATTGATAATACAGTCAAGAATAATTAAAATTTTTATTGATAAGTTTTATGAAGCAAACTTCAAAAATTTTCTATAGGATAATACGCTTGATAGATGTGATTCCAGATCAAGAACAATCTCACCTACCCGATACGAGGAGATAGTGGCGTCAATGGGTCCGCTTTCACGAACCGAAATGGTCAACACGATGCGGGTATAAATAGGCCTCAAAAGAAAAGAACTAACACCTTATTCTCCGTCGTCTTTGACGAACCTTTTTTCCCGTCGTTCGAGAACCACCTTCTTATTCATTGTCATAGAAGAACCTTTTCTCCACTGCTGTAATTTTATTATTATTTGCCGTTTTTCGAAACTATAGCTATTTGCAAACTTAATTTTTTTATTTTGCTGTTTTGAACCGAATTCTATTTTATTTGCCGTTTTTATCGTAAAACCTAGTGCTTTGTTGCAATCAAGGTCAAGAAATAACACCTCGTTGAACTCGTTCAAACCGCGAGGATTTCCTCTTGCGAGAGTAAGTTTTATTTTGGTGTTGCAAAAGTACCAACCACCAGGACCACAGTTAATACGTCTACAGACGCTGAATTTCAATTGCACAGCCGCATTTTACCGGGCGGAAAGCCGGCAATAACTGTAACTAAATTGTTGAAACTTACTTCTTATTTATCTCCGATTAAAGCTACCCAGGCCGGCAAGTCTACACCAACTCTACTTAATGCAAGATTAATACGCTAACTTTTTAATTTCATTTTTTTTTTATTAGATGCACTGCAAATTTTGTAGTTTTTTACTATTTTTAATTCTTTGTCTCTCAATAATGTGATATACCAGGTTCCTAATCATATTTGTTGTTCGCCAGCCGTTTCCCTGTGTTCCGTCCTATTCCGACGCTCGTTTGATTTTTCTGAATATGTGTTCACTGTGTGACCCAACGACAAAGGTCCCGTTACCTTGGAACAACTAGACCATATTCTGGCTATCAACCGCCCCAGCTAAACCCTGGTTGTTTTTACGAGGTGTTACTCCTCCATTATCCTCAAATTTGTCCTGGCCTGTGACAGGCAGAGTCTGACTCCGATCTTTGACTCAGCTTAGCTGATTTTTTTGTAAGATTCAAGACTATTATTTCAATAAGTAGTAATACTGTTATCCGGTTCGTATGGACCAAAAATGTAAATATTGAAAAGTCTGATGTTTTTGTAGGTTTTTATTGTTATCCCCCTTAAGACTGTACTCATTTTTTTAAACCTAAACCAATTACAGCCTCAACTGACAATTTGCGATGATTCCTCTTCTATATTCACACAGGAATTTTCCTAACTATTCAAAATTCTTTTAAACTTTGATGTACAAGTTTATTACCTGATTTTTATCAGTTTATTGGAACCCTTACCCCAATAATCTTTCTAACAAAAACTATTTTTTTAACTGATATTTTAATAAATTTTGCTTAGAAAATTTCAAATCCAAATCCAACTGTTTCTTTATACAAAAATTTCAAATATTATGTCACGCAAGGCAATTAAAGTTATTTTCAAGCGTTGTTTGTTGAAGAAGAAAAATGTTAAATTCGTTTGTATCATAATCTGATTGTAGTTTTACTATTAATTTCGGAAGCAGTTTTACCAACTCCACTTAATGCAAGATTAGTACGCCACCCTTTTAATCTGAATCGATCTCGTAACTTAGTTCTAATAAAATTACATTGACTCCGTTATCCTGACACCCTTTTCAAACCTTTTGCGCTTTATTTAAACAAATATGTTATTAATAATTAATAAGTGGTGGTTAAAACAATAATAGTCAATTAAGTCTACAGCTTTAATTTGTTATCGAACAAATTTGGTGTAAAACGATACACAATCGTTTTGTGTTGTGAATTATTGAAACTTATTTTTTTATGAGTAGGCACTCTTTATAGCCTTCACTGCAATTAATGATTATCATCTATTGCTTTGTTTGATTTAATTGCATCATGAGCCTCACGTTTCAGGAACGAACGTGCAGTAAAGCTCTAAAGCGCTTTCAAAATTTGAATCAGTATTGATTGAATATCAACTCTTCAAATTTTCTCTCCAACGAATGCCGTAACTTATTTTACTTTTTCGTTTTATTAAAAATCTTAATCCCATTTTGCAAAATGGAGATAAGTTTTACAAAAATAAATAAAAACCTTTTTCGCTCTACACGCGAATTTGTTCAAAATGCTAAAAGCACTTGTAAATCATAATCAGAACTAAATAAGTCTAGAAGATCCGACATTTGCATTTGGAGTGATTCTTCTAAAAAAGAAACTGCATTAAGATTTAGGGAAGTGCGCCACAAGCTTCGCGTAGTTTTAAATGTATTGCTCAACTTTTAGCAAACTCTTGCACTTTTGTTTGTCAGAACGATGCTTTTAACAATATAAAGGAGTTTCACTTCAAAGAGGATTTAATGGTCCGTAATTATTGCTTTAAAGTTTTAAGTGTTAATCTAACAAAACGACAAAAAATTGCGCAATATGGGAGAGTATAATTTTTTTAGCAATTATTATTCGTAATTAATTTTCATTAGCAATAATGTTTGTAGCGATTAAAAAAGCACGAGCAATAAATTCTTTCGTAGGACAAAGAATAATATATGGAACACTTTTATGCTTTGGGACGGCCAGACCACCTACGTATATTTTTCTTTGCTTTTCACTCCTCCCTCTTTATTTACATTTATATTGCTCTCGGCTTTTTATTTTTGTGTACATAGAATAGAGAACCATCATGTTTTGTATTATAAGAAAGCTCTTAGTCTGAATTTGAAAGGTTGTTACATAATTTTATTCCACATAGTAAAGTTTTAACAATTTAAATAAGTTAAATATTTTTTAGAAAATAAAAAAAATAAACTTTATTTGGAAAAAATAAAACGTAAACTTAAGTAAGATTTGCACTTAAATACACCTACAATTCATTTGGGAATTGCCAACACCGAGCGTATGTTACAATTTACCTTATTTAAAATAATTTGATTAGTGCAGTTTGTAAAAAAAAATTTTCCTTTGGGAAATATCAAAACAAAAGTTTTATTTGTATAATGTTGTTTTTGTCCAACGCAAATTCTGGACAAATATTTTTTTATTTGAATTTTAATTTGAACAAAGTGGTTTTACAAACAAAAATGGATGTAAGTTTTATCTGTTGTAGTTACTTAATTACGTTTATTGCACAATGGAGATATATTCGTACGTAATCGAAATTGGTCTCTACTTTATGTGCAATGTTTGTCTGCGCGGTTTGTATGTTGATAACAAAACAAATTACTAAATTCTCGTTTTTGTTTTATAAATGAGTTTAAGTTTGTTTAGTTTGATAATAAAAATGTTGTTTAGACTTAAAATTATATTAAACACTCTGTAACTGTTTATGCTTTATGAGATTAAAAACAAATAAAAAACAATATTCGAAAATGGAAAATTAATAAAATCAGCAATAATATTCCGCATACATTTATTAAAAAAAAGGGTAGTGATGGGGTAAACTTTATTGACATAAAGATGTCAAAATTATAGGCTACACTATTCTCTATCTAATCTCAAATACATTTTTATTTTGACACAACCCCTGCTATATAAACCTCATTGGCGTTTTACTATTCATTCTGTAGAATTTCATTAAATATCTTACTATTGTATTATTGTAAATGCAAATATGTTACGGTTTTATAATTCAGTAGCGTAGTTGTTCAAAGTAATACCGACTGAAAATGAAACGGAGAGCGTGCGGAGTTCAGGTATTAAATATAGTCGCGGTGGAAAATCAAAAAGTAAAAGTAAATGCCTAGTCTAACCGTCGATAAACAACAAAAACCAATTATGTGTTCAAAGGTGTCATTTATTAAGTAAACGTTTTCACTTATATTTACATGTTATACAATGACCGGCAAAGAGTTTGCATCAAATAGGAAAAATTTTTGTAATTGAGATATCCAAAATTTCTTTTGGAAAATGAATTCAGCATATCAAATGACAAAAAAAAGCACTTTGACAAATGTCATGTGACCACTGTCATAGCGGCAAAAAAAAAAAAATATCCCTTAAATATGTAAAAAGTGAGGTTATAGGACAAGATATTAAAAAAATTGTTTAAAATTAGATTATACGTCTATGTGCAAATTTTCTAAAGAAAATAACAACTTTTCAAAAATATCAGTTTTCTGGCATTTTTTGGGAAATATTGAGAAAACAAAATTTTTGCGTTTGATTTGCATAAACACAATAAAACAAACAAATAAACTTTACAATCTAGTAATTTTATTTATTAGACTACCAATGGATTTGTAAAGAACAAAAACATTGTTTTTTAAGACGGACTTTGTTGCATTGACCTATAGAAAACAAAAGGTTAAAATTACAAATTTATAATTATCTTGAAATAGTCATAAAATAATCAATTCTTCCATTCTAAACTCAATTTTTTAGAATATTGCCTGGATAATAAGCTCATACAAAAACAAAAAGATTTCCGGAAAAAATGCCGGAAAACTAATATTTTTAAAAAGTCGTTATATTCTTTTGAAAATTTGTACATAGACGTATAATCTAATTTTGAACAACTTTTTCTTAGACATTTTTTAATATCTTGTCATCAATCCTTACTTTTACATATTTAAGAGATATTTTTTTAATTTGTGAATTAAAATTATGCTGAATTATTTGCCAAAAAAATTTTTGGATATCTCAATTACAAAAATTTTTCCCATTTGATGCAAACTCTTTGCCGGCCACTGTATAATTAAATAAATATTAGAACTAAGTTCAATGGAATTTGTTTACAAAGCGCAGTATTACACAAAAATAGAAATAAAGTTTGTTATAATGTAACAAAACACAATCTAACATTGAACTTGAATCACAAACGCGTGTACTTCAATAAACGCAACGAAGGTTAAAGTCCGCTGAATGCAAATATAAATCCAGATGTACTTCTATAATTTTCCTGTAGTATCTTGTGACGCTTCTTTTTTTTTCTTTTTATAAGTTTAAATTTGATTTGTGAAAACAAGCTTCCTTCCTATTGTGAAAGTTGGTCGGTACGGATGTGTTTTCGTGATCTTATACTGCAAGTAAAAATTTTTGTTTATTTAAATAAATCTATGAAAATGTCCTTTTACTTCAGGTTAATGTCGGTAAGACAAATATAAATTGAAGTGTCTTGTTAATACGGCAACATCTAAATATTGACCGTAAGTACTTATCTTTCATTAACAAAAGATTAGCCTTCTCTTAAAAGCCATTGTTGCTGCCGTTAGAACTTTCCCCAAGTACTTTCTATTGAAATTATTTTTTCTACTATTCGAAAGAGCAATAAGATGAATCTCCTAGTACGCGGTGGCGTTTTCTTAAAAGGATGGCTGTCCGCACACTGACCTCGGACACCGACGTCAGTGTAACTGCTTTACATACCTGTTGCTTACATTTGCGTACGTAAACGCTTTCACGAGTCGACACTAGATGTCGAAAAACTTATCGTTTAAATATTATGATCCCTCCAGTAGGGCATATAGTCAACAGCACGCGTTTGTACACTCGAGTTCTCGCACTCCTAAAGAGTCCCAAAAAGACGAAACAGCTGTCGGGTGATTCTCAGTGTTTGTTTGCTATTGTACAACCTCTTGCGTACTTTACTGCAGGCGATTCGAAAATTTTTATACTTGCCAACTGTTATGTTGGCTATAATTATTAAAGAATCGACTATGTAACTGCTTTACATACCTGTCGGCAAAGTTGCTTACATTTGCGTACGTGAACGCTTTCACGAGTCGAGACTAAACATCGAAAAACTTATCGTTTAAATATTATGATCCCTCCAGTAGGGCATATAGTCGACAGCACGCGTTTGTACAATAGTAAACTTACACTCGAGTCGTTGAATGAGATATTGCTTAGACCGGAAATCCTCTGATATACAGTATGTCTGTAAAAGTTGGCAACATATGGAAATCTTTTTGTTATTGATTTTATAGAAAAAAGTTCTTCTTGAATAAAATTCTGCATGGTTTAAAACCTAAAATAAAATTACCAGATGTCCATTTTTTCAACCCACATACAAGGTGTTTGAAAAAATATAAATTTGATACAATAGTAAAATACCTTTATTTTTGATAGACTGGTAATTGTGATGAAGAAAAGTTGATTTAAATTGAAAATTACATCCAAATATGTAGTCAGGCCCTTCTATTATATCTGTAAAAGTTAGCAACATTTGGAAAACTTTTTGAAGATTAAGCGACACATTCAACCTACGCTATTACTCCGGCAATTATTAGAAATGTAATAAAAGATTTTGTTCATAGAACAATTAAATGCTTGAAAAGGAACGGTTGATATGTTGAAACGCATATTCAGTTTATAAAAAAATTATTAGGGATTTTTTTTTTCATGCAAGAAATGTGTTGTGCTGCATTTTCAAAAGAAATCATTGTAACTACGTATTGGCCTATTTGTGATATTTTTGCTACTTATTATGGAAATCTTGAAATTACATTTAATATTTTGGAAACAAATTATAAAAATAAAAAAAAAGTCAAAGTAATACCAAAATAATATTTTTGACACATTTTGTATATGACTGGAAATATTGGTATACGATCACTTCATTTAGGGTTTTAGGCCAAACAAAACATATTATAAAAAATAACTTTTTTCATAAAATCAATTATAAAAAAGTTTTCCATATGTTGGCAAGTTTTTCAGACATACTGTAGATATTATTTTAACTCCCAATTCGTCCACAAAGTTATGAGTACATTGAGTTCATGGGCCATGAGTTTTAATCGAGAGAGGAATGAAAATATAATCATCTGCGATTTGATTATATTTTGTATCTTTTTATTGGCAGCATTTTCAGCAACTTTCCATTTTTCCTTTGATGACATTCCAATATACGAAGAAGTAATGTATGTAAACATGTTGCATTCCAGACTAAGCTTTTTCGATTAGACTACGGAATTAGTAACGTACCATCAGGGCGCTTCTTATCATCTCTAAAAAGTCAAACAGGTTCCAATACTGATGGAACTTTTGCTGAGCCTAAGGCTTTTTTAATTAACTCGTTGATTGAGACGTGACGTGACCATTTGCTTATAAGGTTTTTACATGATAAGTGATGATTTGCAAAAATATCCACTCTTGTTTTGCAGATGCAAACGTGTATGTTACATATTTAGAACAATAGCTTAAAACTACTGAAACTCTGAAAGCATTGTCTTCTAGGAGTGTTCGAATATTTCTAGATGGTAGAATATTAAGTCAAGCTCCAGATTCTTTCGCAGTAGATGTTTTAATGCGAGCGTCATCAACTTTTGAAATAAATGTTAAGTTTGGGAGATAATGAAGTATAACGATGTTGTCCCAATTCTTTTGATTTGACTGTATAATTAGAGATTGATGATACAAAGCATTCCTGGATTCCATTGCATCTTCAAAGCATCGAATCATTGTCTTTGCAAATTAAAGTGACAAGACTAAGCACACTGTAAATTGACGAGATAAAAACCGGTACTGCAAGATCTTTAATTTGACTGATTCATAAGCCGCCGTGTCTAATTGGGAGGCTGGCTAATTTCCATTGATCTGAGGTAAATCTTACATTTGTTATTGCCTCTAATGTTCTTCTAATTTTGCAATCGATGGTATCTATAAAGCATTCAAAGTGCCAAACTGGACTAGTTCTTAGAAGGTAAGTAAGTTTTGGTACTGTTAAACAATTAAAAATATCCGATGTAAAATTTGAAATGTTTTAGTCTACTTAAAAGAAGTCAGAGTTCACAAGCTTTTTTTCTAATATATTAGTTGCGGCAGCAAATGTTAAGGGTGAACCAATTAGTCCCAATTCGTCATCCATAACTTGATTCCGAGCGAGACGTTGTTAGACTTTTGTCGTATTTGGAAATAAAACATAGATTGCTTTTAGACTGATTAATTTCCAATCCAACTTTTTGTGATTTTTCAATAATCATATTAAAATCCGACAGTACAGTTTCCGCACCTCTTGCTAAAGTGCCATCCTAGAGATAAAAAACATTTGGTTCCAAAGTTATCTCCTCAATGATGGGTTGGACCAAACTAAAACAAAGCGGCTCAAGAGGACCACCTTGCTGATAGTCTACGGAAAACGGAATCTTTCTATAATAAAAGAAAAGTATAGAAGGCGTTGCTTATCATTCATGAAGAAAGTTATAAATCTTAGGAATCTTCTTGTTCACTTCTTCAAGTAGCCAGTTTCTCACGACACAATTAAATGCGTCCTTAAACTCAATTTTGAGAAACACTGAGACAGTGGCTTTTCATCCTCCTCTTGTGCCAAACCCAACTTGTTGTGGTCTTAAGTACAGTCCCATGTCAACCGAATATGCCTTACATCCTAACTTTGCTACTAATCTTCTCAATGTGAATCTTACTGTTATCGGCCTCACTCCGTCATCATTCTTTATTAACGCACATACATTAGCTACTACATTACACCTGATACATTAGCTACATTTAAATTATTTTTTAATTTCAAGAATTACTTTTTCAAATAGCATAAAATTGCAAAGGTGTCTCCTTTAATTGATCGTTAAGTAGCAACAGTTTCAGGTGCTAATAAATCTGATGAAGTAAGAATTTTGACGTCTCCTTGAGATAACTTACATTCCACTGTAAAAGCAGTTACATAAGTCGATTCTTTGATAATTATAGACAACATAAGCGTTAGCAAAAATAAACATCTCGAATCGCCTGCTGTAAATTCGCAAGAAATTATACAATAGCAAACAAACACTGAGAATCACTCGACAGCTGTTTCGTTCTTTTGGCACTCTTCAGGAGTGATAGAACTCAAGCGTAAGTTCATTACTGTACAATTGCGTGCTGTCAAAAGTTGCTTAATGCAAACCATTGCGTACATGATTGCTAACACTAGTCGACACTAGATGTCGCAAAACTTACAGTTTTATATTCCACTATCTTGTACAATCGATTCGATCAATTACTATTGTTCCTCAGTTTGGTAAATGAATTTCTGATACCTAAGTTTTTAACGTTCATCTTTGCTTCTGACGTAAGAGATTTTGTTTTTTTCTTTGGACCTCGTAAAGCCGAAAAAGTAAAGGATAACTGTTTTTCCCATAAAACCATATAGTTCTTATTCACACAATTATTAATAAATATAATCAGTTTAGAAGCAGTCATTAATCTTGCTTCTTTAGGGATGCGCTTGAGAACTGCTGTGTATTTTTTAAGAAAGGCCAAACATTCTTCCAAGTTAATTGGTTGCAGCGTGTCTGGTTGTAAATCATTTAAAAATTTTTTGAATTCTTCTTCTCGATCATTATGAGAATGTCTACAATGAATCTTTAAACCTTTAATGCCTTTGTATGTCTTAGATTCCATCGGTGTTCTAATACAAAGATTCCATCTTAGATCATCTTCTTTCTGAATATTTTTATTTTTGTCACAGAAGTTACAATACCAGTCTTCTAATTCCGTTCGTAATTTTATAAGTTACAAAATCCATATTAACGCATAAATCATTAAACCAGTTATGGCAGTCATCACAAAGTCTTCGTCTTTGTTCATCAAGCAAGAGTGACAAACATCATAATCCTGAGAAGAATTTATGCCCATTTTATTACTACAAAATAGATAAATCTTCTAAGCAAAGTATTTAATAGATGTAAAAATACAAGATAAAAGACTCGATAAGTGGGTTTAAAAAGCTTCGAATAGGCCCAATGAGGATGAAAGGGTTTGAATGAAAATAGTACTCACTGACTTTTTTATAATTGCGTAAAGAGTAATCTTAACTTTATCAGTGACGGCAATCTCCCATGAAAAAAAGTGACAATAGGGTACAGAAAATCACGCTCAAAACATTTATTTCAAATAGCGCCAAAAATATTTTAACTCAAAAATCCTCCAAACTTGTTTCTGATCTACAAAAAACGTAAGTTGTTATTAAATAAAGTAAGAATTTTCGCAGAACATTAGCAATATAGTGAGTAAAACTTATTTTAAACGGAAATATAATAGAAAAGATCAATTAAGTGTGAGCATCGGCTAAAGCGATGAAGAGCTGTGCTCCGAATCACGTCGCGCTACCCGGCGAGAGTTATTGTTGCAATTTTTTTTAACTACTAATCCTAAGCTGCTTTAACTATTGTGCCTTGATTGCTAATATATCAAAGACAATCTACAAGTTTTTTTTAAATCAAAATATTTTGAGTTACCGAATAAACAATAACAATGTAAATTGTTTATATATCAACTTCTCAATAAACAAATAACATTTTTTTTATGTATGAATATAGGATCCATTATTAAAATATTGGTTATTTATATATATAAATTATTTACGCTTTAAGCAATCCAATATTATTTATTAACTAGTTTCAACTCAAAAATTATTGTGAGTCATCTTCAGAAGTCAAAAATATTTTTCTACAAACGTTAAATATGACTAAATTAAATATTCTAAATTACTTAAATAATTTACATCACAGAATTAATTTCACTTTAGAAACTTTTAATAAATTAAATTATGTACATAAATTAAAAAATCTAATTAATTCCAATTAATGAAAAACCAAAAACTAAATACATTTCAATTCCTTTTATTCCTGAATTTATTAACATAATTAAAGATCTGAATAAATTAACTGATTATAAATTTGTCTTCAAAGCTCCTACCAATTTAGCTAACATTTTTTCACAAAATTAAATATAAATAATAGTCTTGAATCAAGCGGCATATACCAACTACTATGCTCTTGTAACAAAATATATATTGGTAAAACTAAAAGAAATTTTACCATTCGATTAAAAGAAGATCTAAGATATCTTAAACAACCAGAAAAATATTCTTATAATTTAGATGCAATTAAATCAACTTTCGCTAAACACATTATCCAAATAATAGACAAATTTTAGATAAATTAGAAATAATATACATTAAAACAACAAATTCAAATTTAATAATCAATGATCAAACAAATTTTGACGATCTTACATTAAATTATCAAACAGAATTTTTATGTCCTTAATATATTTAATTAACTCCAGATACAAACATTTCACATACGTAGTTTATATATTTTTTAGAAAACCTTTATTACAAAACCAATTTATGTTTTTCTAAATTTTCATGTAAACCAAATGTCATATTTAACGTTTGTAGAAAAATATTTTTGACTTCTGAAGATGACTCAGAATAATTTTTGAGTTGAAACTAGTTAATAAATAATAAATAAATAAATAATATTGGATTGCTTAAAGCGTAAATAGTTTATATAACCATTTTTTTTGTTTTAAATTTACATTTTTTTTAAACAAATCGATTCCCACTTATTCTATTCCATTGCTCCGTAATCTCATTTTTTTCAAAAAAAAGTGACTAAAAATTGCAAAATATATGTAATTGTTTTTTAATGAAAATTTTGAATAATTACTATATTCTTAAATTCATCAAAAGGATATTTCTGTAAAATAATTTCGTATCTAGCTTTCAGGGGTTTCATTTTAAAAAAATATTATAACAAAACTAATAATATTATTTTGAAACAAGTCACATCTCATCTTATTTAGTTTTTGGTCAACTTTAATTGCAAGTTGCAGTTCACCAATAGATATAAAACTGAAAAACATTAGAAGAATTCGGAAAAACTATTTTCCCATTTTTACGTTATTCTTCCGAAGCGATTTGCACAATTTTTTTGCAGATAGGCGAAGAATATCTGAAAAAGTGCTACACAAAATTTTGTTGAGAAAAATATTCTTGTGTACTTTTTAGCTAATTTATTAAAAACTCTCTATATTACGTTTATATTAAAAAAAAATTTAGAAACTTGAATACATTATCAACTACCATTTTTCAAGAATTTTTTTATTTATAATACCATTAATTTTTCATTTCATTTTATTTTTATTAGTAGAATCAAATGTGTAACTTATTTTTATTTTCTTTTTGAAGGATAGTTCTCGGCGGTAGATTAACACTTTAATTGCTTTCTATTTCTTTTTTCTTTCCGTATGTTGCATTCGTTTCCAAGTGCTTTAACATATTCACACTATTTTTAGAATTTTGTTCTAAAAGGTCGGTGTATCTGAGACAACAGAATACATTACTTTTAATGCAGACAGAATGTATAGCAAAATGTATACGAAAAATTCTGTAATTGAAAACTGAAATAATATTTACTCTTAGAATTTTATTAAATAATTTTAACAGAGATAGAGAGAGAGAAAAAGCAAATTGTATTTTCAACACCATTAATCATTATAGTACATTTAGCCTTAAAATATCAAGAATGACAGTTTTTAATACAGTGTTATTGCTTTTGTTGAATTTGTGTCAAACGTTTTTTAAAAGTTTTATGCAGATAAAATAGTTTGTATACATATACATTATGGTTTTAATAACAGTTTTATCGATCCTCATTATTTTTGTTTTAGTTTATAGAAAATCAAACAATTGGAGCATTTCATTTATTTAATAAACACATTATTTCCACAAACCATTTAAAATGTTTTATTACAATTAAACAATTAAAATATTACATTTACGATTGTAAACAACAAAACATTTTATAAAAATATCAGATATAAAATATTATATATGTTTTACTTACTGCTATTTGCTTATTATTGGTAAAATAAAAACCAAAAAAATTGATATTAAAATTATTAATTTGTGGCTTTCATGGAAATTTCAAAAAGTAAATTTTAACATTAACGTTTATTTTAAAATGTTTAATCAAACAGAACAAATAAACATACAACTTAAAAAATATCATTTTCAATTTGAATGTATTACAGGTCATTCAATATTATTTCGTTTAACTAAGATTATTAGTTTTAGAATAATTTATGCTTTAAGAGCATAATGCTGCTTGCGTCGTCATATTAATGTATGAGGCGATAGCCGATAGCAGTAAGACGATAACAGCAGCAGACTGCAAACTAGGCTCGAATTGCATCCACCTTCAAAAATCCAAAAAAAAAACGAAATAAAGTTTCACAAAGTAAGCAAATATTAGTAATTGTTAGTATCTATGGAATTATGTAAACATGTGGCAAACATTATGCTTTTGTGGGCAACAGATTGTGAATAAAAGAATTTTACCTAAAATCAAAGAAAATAATCTGTAATTTCGACCTTACCACCAACAAAATCAAGAGAAGAATATGAGAAAGAGTTCAATGTTCCTATCGAAGAGTGTAAAAATAAGACGACACAATACACTGAAGATGTTTGTCTTGTTTACTTTTTGAAATGTGCTAAAAGTTTAAATCTTCGCTATTGATAGTAAAAATAGAGTATCAGCAAAGACTTAAAATTTCACGACCTCTGGATACCTTAGAGAAGGTTGAATGTTTAGATCAAAAAAAACTCAAGTAGTGATTAGATTGACGTTTTGAATTACGAAGTGGGTGGTTCTTCAGGATGATCTTTTTAGATAACAATTTATGTTAGTAAATTTTGCTTTTTTGATCTCTTTGTAGTCTTTGTTTCCATACTTATGTTTAATAGTTGTGTGCCAAGAGGATGTCGTGATGAAACCTGAACAAGAGACGCGAACTGGTATTTTTTTCCGCAATATACAAAGTGATTCAGTTTGGTGTTCTTAGTCTTTTATTTTTTAATGTTGGAAAAAATACTGTAAACCCTGTATATATACAGGGTCTCCCACGTTAAATAACCGCAATCGATTTCTTGGAAACTAAACGTCTGATCGTTTTGAAAACTTCGTCACATGCTAATGTCAACAGGTCCAACTCAGTTAAAATATTATCAAGTTGGTGGCACTTTCGGTTATACCGGAAGTAACTATCAACTTTGTTATTTTAAATAGAACATTCTATATATTCTTGCATTTTTAGATTCTACGACAAATTTTGAATATTTTCGAAGTATAATGTTCTATACGTAAGTCTAGCCGTTTCTGACTTATTCAAGATTTTATGTCAAAAATGACATTTGCAGGCCAACACAGAAGTATCAAATTTACCTATACGGGAACTTGTATTATTTAATTTGTCAACATAATTTAGTCTTATGTATCTTATCCAATGTGGTTTAACATTCTATTTACAAACATATATGGTTTATAGTACTTTTTCTTTACAATAATGAAATAAAAAGCCGCAAATACCAAAAAGAATCACCCGGTATTAGTGACTTTAGCTAAAACTTTATCTAAAAATTCGGCTTAAAAAAGGAGCCACTTCGTTGTGCATAACCACTACCAGAGTATTCTTGAACTACATATTTGCACTTTCGATTAAAAATCCAATACCTACCTGGCTACAAGAACTCATATATTATGAAAGAAAATAAATTATACCAACATTAAAATTTCAAGTGTTTTTGAAGCGATGACGAGACCATTACAAATCTAAGAAATCAAATGTACTATCAAAAATGACATCGAGAAATTTATCACAGAAGCACCGGATGACATTTATTTAGTAGTTAACTAAACAAACTTGGTTTAAAAAGATTTTTTTTTAATTATTTCTAACGATACAGGGTGTCCCATTTTTCCGGGATGCTAAAAAATATGTTTTCTTTGTAATGGAACACCCTGTATCTTTCAAAGTATTCTGGCATAGTTTTTGAATTTTTACATGCACATTTAATTATTTTTTTATTTATTGTCAGTGTCGCCAACTATAATTGTTTTTCTGAAAAATTTGTCATAGACAGATTTCATTTTAAAAATCATAGGGACTTTGTTTTGTAAATTTAATAAACAACTTTTAGCAGTGGTGTTAGACCAGATGAAGAGCAATATTTTAATAGATTTTGTACTTTGGGGTATTCCCAAAAAATGCAAATTTTAAAACTCAAAGGGTTATAACTTATTTTTTTCTTCTCTTTAATTTTTACTGCACACGCAATAGACTTATATTGGAGATGCTGACTAATCGTAATTCTTTATATGAAAAAAACCCAAATATTGATGAATTCAAGCTATCAATAATACGTTTGTTGATAAAGATCAAAAAGTTTGGAACACCTACCCATAGCTCAAATGTCAAAGAGTGGATCGCGGGGATAATTTGTAGAGATGTAGCTAAAGGCTTCCGTAACTCAATCAATAGTTTAAAGTAGTAGGTCACTAAGTGATAGTTTCTGAAATATTCCTACTTTAATTGCACGAAACAAACAGATAGGTTGCTTGATACTTTTGCATAAACTGCGGGGTTAATAAACATATTGCAGTAAAATTTTACTTTTAAAGAATTAAAAGTTTCATTTAAATCGAAAATGACTGGTGTTTTATTTAAATAAGATGTAAAATTAAAATTATTTATAGTTTAAGAATTTCTAAAAAACAAAACTAATTTTTCTTTAGAAAATAATTTAGTTGTGCAGGAATGAATATTTTCCGTTTAATTAAAGAAGCAAAGAAAATGTTCTGTAAATAAGTTTTATGTGTATAGATAATTACAAGAATGCGAAATGAGGATATAAGAAAAGTGTTATCTATTGAAGTGTTCTACAAACAGAAATAATGCTTTGCATCCAAAGAAACGTTATTTCGATTAAAGTTAAATTTGCGTTGAAACGAAACCTAAATGTAAAAGGTTAAAGATAATTGTTATGTGTTGAAATCAAACAAAGTAAATTATAAGTGGGACAAAAATATTTTTAAAAAGATTTTACTGGGAGTTGATGTAGTAAAAGAGAGAAGAGAGTGTGTTGAGACTCGAAGTAGAAGATTGTTTATAATTCAGCACTCATCGTTTTGAGTTTGAACTTTGAAGTTTAATAGTCGAACTTTACATTAAAGATAAAATTACATATTCATTGAATATGCAAGTGGTATAATATTACGGCCGTTAACATTAGTATGATCGATCGATTAAAAATTATCCGATAAATTAAAATAAAAAGTGCTTTTACGCCGATTGATAAAAAACAATAAAATCTGTTTAACAATCAACAACTCCAACAAGAATGCAACAAGGTTAGTTGATAAAATGTTACAAATTAGCTCGTAGTAAAATTATATTAAAACTACATTTTGTTACCATCTGTATTTGCGTTCAAACGCATTTTATTGAAGTTGTTCATGTAAAAATATTTGTTTTGTTTGTTTGTTTAAATTTAGTGTGTTTATACTTAAATTTTTAATTTAGGACGGACCAAAAATGACCCTGATAATTTTATGAAGTTACCCATTGCTAAAATTAATTATTTTTTTTATATGCGAATTTATTCAAACCATCGCAATATGTTAAATACTTATTATTATTTATCCCCGAAAACGATTTCTTAGCGCAAAACAGCAAAACAAACCACTTAAAATAATACGTTACTAAACGTTTAAATATTTCTATAAAGAAAATTACTTGGATTTTGTTATCGTCACGCATGTACAGAAAAAACATAGTTATTTTGTAGTATAATTCTGGTTTCACCGTAAGAACCAAATAAATAATACAATAAGATTCACTAGTTTCCACGTTAACGGCATCAACTATTGCATCAGAGTAGTTGTAATTGCATCCAACTAAAGCAGAAAACATACAAGAAAATAAAATATAGATAGCCTTCTTGGGAGTAATTGAGACTGACTTTTGATAACTCCCAATAGTGTTTTTCACGTTAGTTGGATCATGAGGTCACAAGCTAACCTTGAGGTCAAAGCAGTCGAAGTAGTAGTTTGTGGATTTATTTTTCACATTATACCACCAACTTTGAGGTGTAAAAGCCAAAAGACTATTCGTGTAAAATTTTTAGAAATTTTATAAAATGGCAGTATCTGCATGTTGGACTTTTTTAAATACTTAATTACTGTGTAGGTATATCAAACGTTGCTAAATTAATAAAGAACCCCAGTCTAGAAAACAAATTTGAAACGGTATTTGCTATACCTAAGACTTATCACACCTTACTAGTTTCTGTAAAAGAACAATTTCTATACCTACAGCAACACGTGTATCCACCATCTATCAATATCAAAGAAAAATTGATTACGCATTCGGAACGAGGCTATAGAACATGTGACGTTAGGCGTTCAGAAACCCGTCTGTGAGAAACAAATGCAACAAACAAAAAATGACTGTCATCCTCTGCAGTAGACGATTAAGACATGATGACCAAGTGGTAATAGCAAAAAACAAAGATAAAAATCAACAATATAAAGTAAGAGTGAGAACACAAAAAATAGTATTATAATGAAGTGGAGCCCAAAATGTGCCTAGTGCGTACTAAACTCGGAACTTGATTTTGAGTGTTGCTCGATGCACTTGGTTAATCAACCGATTTGAATCTAAAATTAATATGAACTGAAGTCCACTCGACTATTTGACTTACTATTGATTGATGTGTGCCGAACTTATTTAATTATATTTGAGTAGGTCGTGCTGACGCGACAAGGTTGTTGTAACATCCTCACTGTCAGATATTTGCTTTGGACTAATTAAATGTTAAGGTATGCATTATTTTATGCGTAACCCAACGGTATGCGATTGTTATAAGATTGCTTCAGGCTCTATAAAGATTTCTAGTAACGTATGAAAGTGGTAGATTAGCAAAGAAATGCAAAAAAAAATTGTTGTTGAGGTTGATTCTTCTCTCTTGATTGTTCCTATTGCAGAAGATCTGTAAAATGTACTCGTCTACCTAATTTTGTGATTGTGTGTGGTTTTTTTTGTTAAACTTGCGGCTGACACTGACTGCGTTTCTGTTACGTCTAAGTAAACCAGTTTAACGCCGTGGTGATTTGAGTATGTTGTTTTTTCAGATTTTTATTCGTAATGTTATGGTTCTGTGTTCGCGTTTTATAACAGGCAATCTGCGCTAATCTGCAAATCAAATATGTGTCCGCGATGTTTTGCAGGGAAGAAAGGGTAAAGCGTTACCGGTTGACAGATCGTACGAAATAGTACAGAAATATTAAACTTGAGGAAACATTTTTAACATTATTAGTTCGATAGATAACGGTGATTATATAGAAACCGGCACTTGGCAGCCATTTTCCAATATGGCAGCATGTTTTCTAAGTGGGTTTGCGAGAATTTTTGTGAGGCAAATTAGTGATATTCATACAACATATTCCAGGAGAAATTAGCTTTCCGATATTTTTTCCTTCAAAGGTCTGATCGTGACATAGAATTACTATACTAAAGGGATATGTCCGTGTTAGGGAGTGTAACTCGTGAGTGTTACATCACCACTGTAGCGTTGAAGTGGTTTAGTAGCATGATTGACGCCTATTGCAGCCACAGGGTTGAATTAGTTAATCGATTGACTTCAACGATTTGAACTAAACTGGTTACTGACTGATGTTTATCATACTTATTTATTTATAAGTGTTGAGTAGGTCGTGCTGACGTGACAAAGCTGTCAGTGTCAGCACATTGCTTTGTGCTAATAGAATGCTTAAGTGAGAGTTCCGTATCATGCATTCATTTAAGTGTAATATTTTCGCAAGTAATAATTAGGTAACTAGAAATTAACGAGAAAAAAGAATGTCAAGATGACGACATTAAAGAAAGAAACACCTAAAAAGTAATATACAGGAGTCAAGTGAGGCAAAACGGTTAGCAGAAAAAAGGTGTACCAACTTTAAACAAATATATACACTTGCTAGAATGGGGATAAGTAAAACAAGATAACAAGAGACCTAGAGAGAAGGTAAAAAATAGACAAGAGGAGTAGTTCATATTTCAGCTTACGGTGCACTTGCATAATGTGCAATAAGTAACCGGTGTCACCACCTCGTGTACTAAAAATATTTCATTTAAATTTTTATAACTGAATTCAAAAGATCAGTAATACGTAGAACGGGATCAAGTATGTGTTCATTTAAACGTTACATAGTTACCATTTCCAATTAGTATAATAATTTAAAATACTGAATAACAAAAAATTATCGGTTTATATTTTTAACATATAAATTGTTAGATAACAAAAGATTTTGAATTGCAGTTTTTGTTTTAACGCTATAAAAAACAATCTGTATTCCCGTATTTGCAATTCTGATACCCCAAGTATTAAAAGCTTTATTAAGGACTAACATTAATCTATATAAAAACAAAGTAAAATACAAGCCTTAATAAACATTAATTTACTTTATATTCGAAAATTGTGCTTTTGAAAATTAAGTTAAAAATAATACAACAAACTTAATTAAGTGCTTGTTATTTATGTATAATAATAATTTAAAAAAATAATTATTTTTTTCGACCTTGGTTAAAATTACAATATAAATGAAAGTGTTTTAAAATTTTATGTAAAAAGATCCTTGTTTTTTATCACCTCGTTTAGACGTGTTCTAATTCAATTTTAATTTTTGACTCGAAAAAACGAGGCACGATACGCGTTTTACATTGATCTGTCACTGGGCAATTACAATTTCATCGCCGTTTTAGAATATTATTTTAGTACGCTACGTAACCGTTATGAATCTCTTTAATAATGTACGTAGGGAATCATAAAGTGGTTTACGATTTTCTGTTTATATTCACCTGCATTCTACCAAAAAGTTTATATTGCCTATTTATGAGCTTTAATCAGACGACGGTGTAAGTTAAGTTGCTCTAGCAAGGAACAATTGACAGAATAATCAAAAAGTTATAAACATTTTTATAATCTAACTTTCTAGTTTGTTATTACCAGTTAATTAGATGATTATTTCATATTTACTAGTGAAAGGTGTAATAGTAACTTGTTGACAGTAATTATTTTCATTTGTTATAAATTTAAAAAAATTTAAAGAAAGTTTTTAAGTAGAAGCTTTACGTGTGTTTTAGTGCTTTATTACAAATGCACAAATAAATATTTAAATTGAATTAAAATATTAAAATATTTTATCGTTAATTATTTAAACTATCTGTTACATTCTCACGCTATTATCACAATTTTATAATAAAATATTTAATAGATAACTCGAAAATAAATACGTTAAATTTCTTATAATTCTAATAATATTCAATATTGAATGCAATATAAAAATACCCCAGTCAATAGAGGAAATAATAAGTAAATTTTGACAAAAATAATAGTAGGATACCGCATGTGCCATGTAATTGTAAATTGTATAAAGTACCTTATATTCATGTTTTATACCAAAAATGAATTGTCATTATATTCTAAATTAACATTTAAATGCAAAAAAAGTGTTTTTTCTCAACTTTTTTTCCTGAGTGAAAAGTAATGAACTAACATTAATGGTGTAAAATAAAAGTTGTAGAGAATAAAAATACAAATAAAATAAGCACCAATTTGACTCGATCAGGTAATAAATTTCCAAGAAAAATTGGAAAAAGTAAAACATTTGTGTTTTTTTTTTAAATTCGTAGATCCGTAATTTTTTAAGATGTGGCATAAATTTTTCAGGAAATAAGAGGTAATAATACGTACTTAGTGTGTGCAAAACCCTGTAATTGTCGCGCAATTAGTTCATGCAAAATTGCGATTTAAAATTTTTAAAGCAATATATTTACTTGAGACTAAATGCTCGTGTGGTCGTCCGATTGTTAAAAATAAAAAAAAATGTAAACTTGAAATAGAAAGGAACAAAACGTATATTTTTATTTTTCGATAAAATGATATTTAACAGGCAACAAATGCATACAAAGATGACTGAAAATCACCGAATGTGAGAAAACGGCGGAGTAGTAGGGGTACTCGTCGGAAAACGCCGATTGAGGAGACTGCGATTTATATAAACGCGCTGAAAACGGGTACTTCCATTACTCCTTCGTTTTCTCGCACTTAGTCATTTTAAGTCATCTTTGCATGCATGTTTTACGTGTTAAATATCATTTTATCGAAAAATGAGAATATATATATATATATACATTTGGTCTTTTCTATTTTAACTTCAGATTTTTGTTTATTTCTGACAATTAGACGACCACACGAGCATTCAGCCTCGATTGAATATATGGCTATAAAAAAATTAAATTGCAACTTTGCATAAACTAATTGCCCGACAATGGCAGGGTTTTGGACACAATAAGTACGTATCATTACCTCCTATTTCCTGAAAAACTTATGCTACATCTCAAAAAATGACGGATCTACGAATTGAAAAACACAAATATTTCACTTTTTCCGATTTTTCTCGAAAATTTATTACCCGATCCAGTCGAATTGGTGCTCATTTTATTCGTATTTTTATTCTGTACAACTTTTTTTGCACTATTAATATTAGTTCATTACTTTTCACTCAGGAATAAAAAGTTGAGAAAAAACACCTTTTTTTGCATTTAAATGTTAATTAACAATATAATGACAATTCATTTTCGGTATAAAACATGAATATAAAGTACTTTATACAATTTACAACTACATGGCACATGCGGTATCCTACTATTATTTTTGTCAAAAATATATCTCTATTTAGTGTACTAAAAGGCCGTAGAAACAAAAACAAATGTATAAATTGTAAAATACTTGTCTGGAATAATATAACAATAATAATAATATTTGTTTAAATAGGATAAGTTATCCTTAAAGTAGGAGGAAATTTTTAATACAATGTAAAAACAGTTAACCAAGTGAGTCATAAGTGCTGCTGTCAAAAAAAAATTGTAGATGAAATATACTTACAAAATACAATCTGTGCAATATTAAACCAAAAGTCAGATAACATTAATATGCCTGGAGCAAGTTTGTTGCCTGCTTTATATGTAACCAATCGATGTTGAAGGTTATAGGGTAGAGCACTGTTGAATGGATGAGTAGTTCAGTAGGAAGAGGTAGAAAGGCAAATAATCTTTTTAAATAAAAAAACTGCTATTAGAAATTTTACCAACACCGACAGAGTTACATGATTGTATATACATACTGACCGATAGTAAGATGCAAAATGGTTAAAGTAATAGAAGACTGCTGAGCATTGTAAATAAAGAATTGACCTGCCGTCTATCCCAATCTCCAAATAGACTTAACTGTGACTACCGATTTTAAAGTTTCTCTTAATATAAAAATTGTAATTCCGGCTAAGACAGAAGGCTTGCTTTTGGTATTACCAAAGCAAGAAAGCTTCAGAGAGGTGTGTTAGTGCGCTGATGAACGGATAGAAAACGACACCCGGGTAATAAACTGTAATAATTACCCAGTTGGATTTATAAAAGGGACAGTAGTCAGCACACTGGAACCTGTAAGCTGGATTACTATCTGCAAAGTGAAGAGGGTGATGAGTAAACAAGGAAATCTGCCGAAAACTAAAATCTGTAGTAAAATGCACGGCCACTAATCTCAACCCGTATCAACAGGACTAGTTACGCAGAACTCTAACAAACTACCAGGAAGTATTCGCAGAGAACGAAAAGCAATTTGGCAGGACACATTCTGTACAACACCGAATAGACACCGCAACAACAAACTCAATTATACAACGACTCAGACAATTACGGAGTTCAGAAAGGATGACTCCACTTGGTTTGAGTCGACTATAGAAAATTAAACGACGTGATTAAGAAAGATTCCTACCCACTGCCTCAAATCAATGACACGTTTGACACGCTGGTAGAAACAAAATGGTTTTCGACGCTAAATCTCAAAATCGGCTACTGGCAAGTAAAAATAAGCAAGGAGAACAAAAAAAACAGCATTTACGATCAGTTCTAGATTATGGCAGTTGACCGTAATGCCGTTTGGGCTTTGCAATGCAACGGCAACATTCGAACAACTTATGCGTTAAGGGGCAACTCTTGAAAGACGTGCCTGATGTATTTGGACGTTGTAATTATTTTCGATAGGTCGTTTGAAGAACTTGAAGGAGGTTTTCGGTCGGCTGAAAAACGCAAACCTTACGTTAAGCTCCAAACAATGCAACATTTTTTAATAGGAAGTAAAGTTTCTCAGCCATGTTGTATCATTCAAAGGAGTTGCTACGACGAACCCAGATAAAATTTCCGCCATCAAGAACTGACTGCTTTTAAGAGACAAACTGGAAATAAAGAGTTTCTTAGGTTTGTGTACCTACTACCGACGTTTTGTTTCTGTATTTGCCAATATCGCTAAGCCTTTTCATACCCTGATAGAAGATAACTCAAAATTTTGCTAGATTTGGGAGTGTAAGGATTCCTTTAAGTTGTTGAATATTTGTGGTGGATATGGATGCCAGCAACGTGGGGATCGGAGGCGTCTTATCGCAAGAACGGGTGGTCGGTTACTTTAGTAAAACCCTCTTGGCGCAAATCAAGACTATCCAACACTTGTATAGAAGAGAATTTCTGCTGCAAACAGACCATTCAGTATTAACATGGTTGTTGAACTTTAAAAACCCCGAACGACAAATGGCTCGCTGGATTGAACGACTGCAGGAATACAACTTTAAGACCAAACACCGACTTAGATGATTACGTGGTAATGCGGACGCATTATCAAGAAGATCATGTTTTTTGGACTGTAGTCATTGTCATAGGGCCAAACTTAATGCAGATAGCCCAGATTGGCTTACGAGCAGGATCACAGGATAGAATTGACCTACGGGGAGATCTAGAAGCGGGTTTAGAAATTAGTTCTCTGTTACAGTGAAAAGAATATGGCATGGCGAGACGTAGCTAACCGATTGCCGGTGTTGAAGAACTACTAGGCGCAATAGAATTCGTTTATAATAGATGATGTAACAATGCATTTATTTTTGCAAACCACCGTTACTTTGTATTTAATTATTTGTAATAATTTAGTTAACACCGATGTTGTAATTTACATTTGCTTTGAATACAAAATTGTTTAAACTATTTTAATTAATTTCAGAAGTTGATTTTGTAACCGTAATTTTCTGTATCTAGGTTTGACCTTGAAATGTAGATACCGCTCTTCGTGGCGATTCCGTCCCCTTCTTTCCTCGTTCTCGCCTGACCAGGTGCCGTGTTTGTGGTAAATATGTGGTAAATATGTCATCACTCTTAACCCTCGTTGACGTGACGTTGTTTCGGACGTCAACGTAACCATTCACGCAACCCGCATACGCCGCCGCTCCGAACTTCCGTTCTAACCCCACTCCCCGACCAAACCGTAGTTGCTATTTGGTAAAATAATTATTAAGGCCAAAGTTTTGCTTAGCTTTGTTGAACCTGTAGCTAATTGCTGTACAATGCTTTGCTTGTTTAATTCCGCTATTGAAGATTTCCGTTGACCAGCAACACCGTTCTGTGAATTTTGAATAAAAAATCCAATTTGTTATGCTTTGGTAGAGTTTTATTTCCGTAGTACTGGCACCTTTCAGTTAAGTGAATCCCTGGAGAAGGAGAGTAAACTCTTTGATAAAGTCTGGCGCCTGAGACCGTACCGTTTCTAGTTAAACCCTGCTGGAACAAAAAGTGTTACAATGACAGAATTCTGAAAATGGTGAAAGAGCACGAAGACGGGTCGGACGCAACCAAACTGATCGTTTTTCCGAAAAGTTGCCGCGAAGACGTCCTAAGGCAGGGTCATGACGGCATATTTGGTGGACATTTTAGAATAAATAGTACTTTGAACAAGATCTGTGAGCGGTCCTATTAGGTGAATTGAAAGGCAAATGCTCAAAGTTGGTGCAGGAAATGTGAGACGAGCGGGATAGTTAACGCACTAATGAGTAACTACAACGTTAGAAGCCCATTTGAACGAGTAACCATAGACATCGCTGAATTTTTTCCTAAAACAAAAAATGGAAACAAGTAAATTCAGGTTATATGTGTTACCAAACCAGGAAGCGATAACAGTTGTCGAGATATTTGTAAGGAATTGGATTTGTCGATACGGAGTGCCAACGGAATTGCACACTGACCAGTTGTTTCACGAACTATACAAACTTTTAGGTATCCACAAAACTAGGACTATTTTATTGCACCCTCAATTAGAAGGAATGGTTGAGCGGTTGAACAGGACCCTACTAAAACATCTGGCTAAGAAATTATCAAAAAATCAGAAAGATTAGAACACATTTATTGATTTGTTTTTGATGGGCTAACGTTTATCCGTGCAAGAAACAACCAAATTTATACCGACAAGAATTATTTTTAAAAGAGAGATGCTAATGCCAATTAATTTGATTTATAAGGCTGGAGCGAATCCGACAAGAATACGTAGAAGAATTGGAGCGCTGTTGGGAATCCATCCACGACTTTGCTCGAAAAAATTGGTAACTTTGTGTGGTTACACTAGTCTCAAACCCAGATACTAGCGTTGGTCAACAAAGAAGACAGAAAGTTTAAGAAGTTTTTAAAAGTGCTACAAAAAAAAACCAAGTTCCAAAATGGAGTTGTAACCGAGTTTGAATCGTTATTGAAATATGCCTTGGCACACTTTGTTTCCTGTCACCTGGAAATGAGAAAAGAAATTGCCAAAAAAATTTTGTCGCGTTTTCAAGGGGAAGATGATCTAAGAAGACAGTCATATAGAGTACTAAAACTAGTCAGAGATGGTCGATAGTTTACTTGGTGATCAAAGACCAAGAGTTTCATAATCCCACGACCACTCATTGTAGAAAGCCATAGTAAAACTTAGGAAGATCGCAATATACAAAAGCATTAACCGAATTGCCATCCCAAGACTTGGTTGTGAGCTGGATAAGTTGGATTGACACATTGTAAGAAGCATGATTAAGGAGATCTTCAGTGAAAAGTAATTGTACTTTTTGGTGGGTTCCGCTAGTCCGAAAGATGCCCGTGTAAGAAACATTGTCGACTGCTACTTCTTTTTCAATGACAGTTGTAAACAAACCTCACTTACCGTCATAAGACTGACGCTTTGGGCAACAGCCAACCGCAACATAAAAATGTTGACAGTTTTTGAATAATAATTGATTGTCGTTTTAAGACGTTAATTTCAAGTGTAGAAGTATTGAATAAACAACTGTTATTAATTTTTTCTTTAAGTTTATAAATAACCGGTATCCAGTACAATAATATACAGGATAATCTATGTATAGCGTGCATTAAAAGTTTTTTAAATTGCACATAAATAAGAAACTTGAAACTCGGTATGCAGTTACGATCAATTATTTTTGTTCTACCTAAAATATTTTCAGACCCTTAGCTATACAGGGTGTGTTAAAGTTGCTACCAACTTTCTTATTTTAAGTGCAAACCTATAATTCCTTTTTCATGGGTCGATTGGTCATATAATCCTGAGTTTATATCATATTTTTTAACAATTTAATATTATTATATATGTTATTTTATTTTTTAACATATTTCATTTTTTTCCTAAAAAATGGTTTTTTTAATAGCTAACAAAATAATTATATTTTGCAAATTAGTTGAGATTATAAAATTAGATTTATGCAGCAGTAGGTTGGAAATCCAGGCTTACTCCTACTTGTGGTTCCATTTTGTGCCATATGGGCAAATATCACAATCAAAAATGATCAAAAGTCAATTTTTCAAATAACACTTTCTGCTTTCGAGATAAATTGGGTACAGAAAATTTTCAATTTTCTCTCAAGTGATATAAAAAGAAGCAAAAGGTGCTATTTGAAAAAATTGACTTTTTGATCATTTTTGATCGTAATATTTGAAAATTGTTTGTGTCCATATAGTACAAAATGGAACCACCAGTAGGAAACACCAGGAGTAAGCCTAGATTTTCAGCCAACTGCTCCATAAACTTAATTTTATTATTTCAACTGATTTGCAAGATAAATATATTTTTTTTACTACTAAAAAAATGGCATATATCAAAAACCGCCAAGAATAAGATAACATAATTTAGGTTATATCAACTCAGAATTATATGGACAATTGACACATGTAAAAAAATTATAAATTTGTATTTAAAATAAGAAAGTTGATAACAACTTTTGGCACACTCGATATAGCTGAAAATCAAAAATATTTTAGGTAGAAAAAGAATAATCAATAATGGCTGCGTTCCGAATTTTGAGTTTTTGATTTATCTGTAGTTAAAAAAATATTAATGCACGCTCTTCTCAGATCACCCTATATTATAATAGTTAATATTTAAAAATATTTTTTTAATATATTTTCACGATTTCTATAAATATTTGTATACCAAATATTTCTTAAATATAAATCTGCACGTAGAAATATTTTACACATATTTCCAACAAACAAATATTAGAATTATATTGATACAAGGTGTCCCAGGACGTTTCGACATATGACATATATAATATGAAAATTGGCAACTGTAAAAACTAATGTTTATATTTATTACAATATTACTTCCGTTCTTCATAACCACCTAAATATTTAAGTGCAAAACATTGCTTAAATAAATTTAGTACAAATTACTAGCCCTTATCATCAGTACTGCACAATACAATGTTGACAAGTGTAGAATCGTTAAATGTGTTTTCGAAAGATATATCTCAAAATGTAATATTACACCGGTTGTTCTATTTACAAAAAAATTGTTGGGTTCACGTGACCGGAAATGACAGGACGTTCAAAACTAATTGCATATCAAATTCATTCATATTGGTAATTAAACAGTTTATTAAAATAGTACATGTCTTCAACTTTTTTTATTTGTGACCGTAGAAAGAGTGTTGTGTATAATTCGGGCAAAAATTATTTTATTCTTACGCGATTTATTGTACTGTGTCACCTCTGTTTGGGTGAAAAATTGTTATTTGTACGCGCAAATAATTTTGGTTCGTAAAAGCTCTTTTGAAGTGGAATATACTATAGTTTCAAATTATTTCGTTACATTGCAATGCTCTTGTGTTTTATGGTCATGTTTGTCAAAATATTGTTTTTGGTGATTTGATATTTTTTAATTCAGTTGATGTAGAGAATAGCTTATCGTCACGTTCAAGCAATTAGGGTTTTGATAAACCGCGTATTTCAATAGTTATTACACTCGAATTCTTCGAATTTAAACATCGCATGTCGCATTTTGTTTTGCTATCTTAAAGGTTTCTTTGTTTGTTCCCTGGCTGCCTTTATCAATTAAATTGAAATTTGTTTTGACTAAATGAATAACACACGCGGATTGTACCCACGTTCGAAAATTTTGAGTAGTCGGTTTTGTTTGTTATTTCTGAGAAAATGTTAGCGCAATAATTAATTATAACGTCCTTTGTGTAGAAAATAGTAAGAGGGGAGACTCTCTTACCCTATGAGTGTTAATAGTTTTTAAGCAGACTCTCAACAAGTGACATGTAGTTATTTAACATGTACCGAATAGTGCGGATTTATGTTGTTTTAAACAACAATCACGTGCAAAATTTTTGAGGGCGCGAGTGAAAAGTTAAGGTAAGTGTGTATCTACAAAAAGGATGTCTGGTCTTGCGACCGTGCAAGAGAATATCGTTCGATTAAGTCTGTAATCGAAATAACCACCCTGCGGATGATGGACTATCTCTTAAGTACGCAAGTTTTTGATACTAGAAAAATGCAGTACTGTAGAATGCATTACTTACAAGATCTTTGGATTAATACAAATGGTTCCGAGTGGATTATTCTTTGAGTAGTGGATTATTCTTTGACTAGTGGATTATTGAAAAAACCCTTAACTGTAAGTACTCTCAGAAAACTTCCGGGCATTGGGGTGTGAGTTCGCATTTGGTGAAATAAATTAGACAGCGTCTAGGGTATCTTTATTTTTTTTATTTTAATTACGTGTTAGTTTAAAATCCTGTTTGATAATAGAGAATGATCGAACCGAGTCCAAGGCATGTTACGTTCGAGTTGATGTTACAGTAAAAATTACGTATTTGACTAGGCCGCAGACTCGTTTCTTTTATTTACCCACATAATGTTATAATTTTAGAAACGCGGTTAAAAATCTGTTTCCTCGCCCGGTACCGGAATAGTTTGACCGTGTTGCACGTTTGTTTGCTTTTTTGGTAATGCGACGAAAAGCGTTTTAATGATAAGACGCCGTGGAATAAGCCGTGTAAAATTTAATTTAATACAAAACAGGTCGTAATTATTTTATTCTTTTATTGTTTCAAGTGTTTACGTTTCTCTCTTTTCTTTGGGAAGCATTTGATATAAACATTTAAAAGATTGGGGTGGCGCCTGGCAATTCCAACCGTGACTTGAATTAAGGACCTTTAGTCTTTGTTAAAGGTAAGTGAGAGACAATTCTAAATCCACTCCCTCGCCGTTGAGCTAGGTAGAGCATTCGTTGTACTGCGTACTTAATCTTCAAGTTTCGTGGTGTAACATCTGATTCATTGCACTTGAGGTTAAACCACCTGCTCGAAAGGAAAATGCCATTTACAGCTTCTATTAACTATTACGTGTTTGTTAATTTTACTCAACTAAATGTAACCAAGAATTAATATTTTATATACATTTAATCTTTTTTACAGCAATATGCCATGTTTGTTTTTTTTCAAAATAAAACTACAGTTATTGAGTTTTCTGTGTTTTTTACTTAAGAGAGGCGACTATACTAAAACTAAAGTTTTGGAATTTCGCCAACTTTAATCTCACTATGAAGAAGTTGCTTTATTGAATAATGTAATGGAAACCATTTACCTTTTAAGCTAATTAAATTTTTAGGGTTAAAGGGCTGAACTAACATTAGTCTCGAAAATTCAATATCAAGACACAAATACTGCTTAGTTTTTTTTCGCAGTGTTCAAATTATTTATTATCCTCACTTTGAGTGCTTTTGCAATAAATAACTTTATGCAAATTTGGTACTCGGCTTTTATAATCAAAAATGCTACGTAGCACAGAAACAACCTCTCGAGAAAATAAAAATCGTTTTTAGAGGACTTTATAAATTTTGACGTTCGTTTATTAAATGTTCATTAAAATTTATTAAATTCGAGTAAATTGCATATTAATTAAAGGTATTCACTGAAAAAGACTTGTTCAAACTTCTACTAATCGAAAACTGCTGATACGTGCAAAAGTTGCAGTTTACTTCTTATTTTTCGTTTCTTTAGCGGACCTTATTTTATTTGTAATTCAATTTGGAAACTAACGTTTTGAAAGCACTCCTTTTATTATAAGGAGCGTTGTCGAAAACTGCTTATGGATCGTTCGATAAGTTTACATGGACTTTAAATTGTATAGTATTATAAGTATAAGTAGTTTTCAATTACTGCTTCTTCTAATACAAAATCGATGCATACATTTTAAGAGGGGAAAAAAATTCCTGGCTTTGGTGTAAATGTATTTAATTAACTGTTAAAACAACGAAAGTAAATAAATAACCTATTGTTTACATTCCGTTAGTAAACAAAAAAAATTAATTAGTTTATTGTGTTTTAATGTACAGAAAGATTTATGGCTTTTGAAATTTTATTGTTAAGGTTCCTTTCGGAATAGGTTAAGGGGATTGACAAATTATGCGTGGATAAATGTGAACTTTTGAACATAAAACAGAGCTTTACGCACCGCGCTTTGACAATGTCAAGTTGCGAGCGTTTGAATTTTATTCATGTTTGGTCTATTTGTGATGACTAACTTTTAAATTTAAAAAAAATTTTTATAAAAATTTTATTTTTTAAAATTTAAAATTTTATTATATAATAAAAAAAAAAATATTTTTTTTTTTTTTTTTTTTATTATAATTTTTTTTTTTGTTTTTTTTTTTTTTTTTGTTTTTTGTTTTTAAAAAAAATTTAATTTTATATTTAATAAATTTTAAAATTTAAAAATTTATAATATAAAAAAATTTAAATAAACGTATACGTACAAACACGGTCTATGAAAATGATCAGTTTGGGGTCGCAATCCGCCAAAGCAGTTACAGTCTAAACACAAACATTGTAGTTTTTACGATCCTCTATTGTATTCCCAGGTAAGCTTCTTAACAATTACAACGGCTTATTTAAACTGTTTACTTCAGTAAATTTTTAAAGATTGTCAAAATAAGCATTTAAATTAGTGGAATTGAAAAGGTAAATGATACATTAATTACGAAATATTTAATTTAATAGGTACGCAATGCACATAATCAAGAATTAATTCTATATTTTGAAATATTTAGGTGAAAATGGTTACAACATTTACATTAAATTATTTTCCGGTTAGTTTCTTCAAAGGAACTATTGGATAATAAATTTTTAAATTAAAAATTGGATGAAATGCGCAAATTCTATGTTAGATTTATTTGATAAAGTAAACTTAAAATTTGCTAAATTCATCCAATTTTTGATCAAAACATTTTTTTCAAATAGTTGCTTCGAAGCAATCGGCTGGAAAATAATTTAATGTAAATGTTGTAACCATTTTTACCTAAAAATTTCAACATATATTTTTTCCAACATAATTTTATACTACGAACTAAAAAATAATACAATATGTATACAAAATAATACAATAGGAATATGTAAAATTTTGTCTCATTTGTTTAATATTTAGTATAGTATCCATTAGAATTGATACATTCTTCTAAACGCCTTCTCATACTGTTTACAAGATTGTCACAAATTTGGGAATTTCTGAATGATTCCCACGATGCCGTCACATGATCGGTTAGTTCTTGTAAGCTTCTCTCTCTTACGCCATTGAAGCCAACGTCGTTCCAACTTTTCACCATGGCAGCCCACAGATTTTCTATCGGATTTAGGTCGGGCGATTTAGCTGGCCATGGTAGCAATTGTATTTCAGGGTGTTCGTTAAACCATTCATCCACAATTCGAGCGGTGTGGATACTACAATTATCCTGTACCAAAACAATATTTTCCATTTCTGCTTCCGGAAATATTGCTCTTACGGACGGTAATAACACATCCTCTAATACGCGTATGTATTCTATTGAATTAAATCTAGGTGGAACAATTCGAGTAATTTCCCTGGACCATTTTTACTCATCCAACCCCAAAACCCTGCATTAATTCGACCACTCGTTTTGTTAGGAAGGACGTTTTCTACGTCATAGCGCGTTCCATTTGCTCGCCATAATTGCACGGGGGTTTCCTGTGATGTCGAAAATGATTTTTCGTCGGTAAATATAACATTTGACCAGTCTCTGTCAATATTTTGCTGGCAGAATGCTAATCGTGCAGCAGCATGGTCAGGAGTTAAAATAATTTTTCGGGCTGGTCGCCGATTATGCATGCCACCCTCATGTAGCCGACGTCTGATGGTTCTAACGCTACAGCCCAGTCCTAGATTTTCTTGTATTTGGACTGACGATACAAATCTTAGTTCATTCGCATTTTGACGAATGGCATCATCTTCGGCTTCAGTCGTTACACGAGCTCTTCCAGGACGAACAGTACGTAACTCTCCGAGTTCACTTCGAGCAATCCAACGTCTAACCGTATGTCTCTACGAGAATTTAATAAAATAATATATAAAGAGAATGTGTAAATACGTAATAATAAATAACTTATGACGTTGAATTTTCGATAACCAGCAGATCCCTACTAATTTTTCTAGTCGTGACAATCACTATACTTTTAACAATTTTATTAAATAAAATCGATTTCTAAATGAGTAATGTAATAAGTAAGAAATAAATAGCATCTTCATATACAGAGTGAATCAATCAAAGTGTGCGCACTTAGGGCAGATATTTTGCTTTTGATTTTTAATACAAATGTCGATCACAAGGATATTCATTATAATTTTAACAAACTTTTTGGCACATAAAACTATTATTGCACTTAATTTTGATAATTGTGCAACCATACTATTCTTATCTTCCGAAGGCCACTTTTAAAGACTGCAAATATTACAAAATAAACCAATGAGGATCATATTACGGTGTAGTAAAGTGAAACCAGTATGGCAATGCTAAATGCATTACTGTGGCTAAATTATTTTAAAACGTTGATATTTATTTATAAGATAATTAATAACACATAACAGATTACTTGCAAAGATTTAAATAGTTTGATGCTACCTTTAATTAATACAACAAAAATATGGAATTTTTAAAACTTTGAACAGTAATACGTCTTTTAAAAATTACACCCCTTTGACGCATTTTTCAAAAGAAAATATACTGCTGAAGCTTCTTAACTAACTTACAGAAAGATCAACATCTTCAGAAATTCTTCTTGTGGACCAACCAGCAACAGCTAGAGCAGCTATTCGGGATCGAATAATCAACGAAGAATCCGCTTGATTTGGTCTTCTTGGCATTTTCCAATTTATAATAAAAATTCGACACAGAACGCAGTAAATACTAAAATATCACAGTAACCTCTTGGCAGGTAAACCACTACTAAAGTGTAATTAACAGCAAAAAATCGCGTTTTCTAAATTCAAGGATTTTTCATTACTTAAGCCCTCTTTGTTAGTCATTAACAAAAACGTCTATTGTCTACTAATTGAATCTATTATCTTAGTATTTTTCAATTTCCTGTACTTTCACCCCCACAGTATCGTATTATATTAAAATTGTCTCATGTTTAGATGTGAGGTAAATCTGCCAAGTGGATTTATTATTTGTGGTCATTTTTAGCAAAAATATATTTAAACTAAAATACGTTTAGCCCGTAAAGTAATTAGGTAATGACAAAACCCTTAACTTAGTAAAAGTTTTATTTAATTTTCGTAATCATTATTGAAATGATAATTAAATTAGATATCATTACAAGAAGTAATTATTTGATGTTATGAGCTAACATTGATATAAACAGTTTAAATACTTCAAAGGTTTGAGTCTTACTTCGAATATAAAAGATCACAAAACCTGCAAGAATGAATAAGGTGCAAGCATTGTGTTTAGACTGTAACTGCTATGGCGGATTGCGACCCAAAACTGATCATTTTCATAGACCGTGTTTGTACCTTATTTTTGTTTTTTTTTTTTTTTTTTGGGATTAAGCAAATTAAAAATTTTATTTTTTTTTTTTATTTTTTTTTCCTTAAACAAATTTATTATTGAATTTTTTTTTTTTTTTTTGTAGAGGATTGTTTGTTAGTGTAAAATGCGCATTAAAAATAAATTAAATTATACTTTCGTATGGAACTAAAATTAAGTTGGTAATTAGAACGTTTTTCATGAGATGCGAAATGACCCAAAAGTAACACAAGTTTTAGTTGTATTTTTCATACTTATTTTTATTAAAATAATTAAAAGTTTTAACTAATAGTTCAAGATTATTAAAAATGCGGCAGTTAAGAAAAGGGCGCCATCCTATGAGTTGTACTATAATTGTAATGTAATGGCTGCATGAGATGCACATGTGTATTTGTGATCAATTAAGTGTAAAGGTTTATGTAGAAGCTTGTTTTTTGGTAAGTGTGTTTCATTAAATAATAAAGACTTAGATGTAATAATTAAAGAACTTAGAAAACCTAATAGTAAAAGATGATTTTACAAAAATTGTGAGGTTAGAAGTTTCTAAGAAGAGATTAATAACGATAAAATCAATCCTCTACTGCATTGCTAGGAAAAAATGAAGATATAAGTGATGTAAAATATAGTAAAATTTGTGAAATGTTTGAAAAATTGCATGCAAAGTGAAAACATTCTTAAAAATAAAAAAAGTGTAAAAACTAAAACATATTCAGAAAGTGTATGGGCAAGAAAAATATAATAGTTATTTAATCAAACATTGAACAGGAAAGTGAGGTTACAAAAAAAGACATATTAATCCTGTAAAATTAAATTTAAACATAAGTGAAGTAAAAATACAAAAGGTAGTAGAATAAAGAAAGTGTTTCAAAAATTAAAAAAGCATTAGGTAAAATGTTAGGTGATATTTATAAAGTAGTAGCTGGCCCGACAAACGTTGTCCTGTCTTCTTTATGAGTTCGACATGATTTGGAGTTGTTCCACATTTTGTCTTTTTACTGAATTGTTATGGACACAATACTGATCGATTTGTCTTGATAAATCGCCAATAAAACAAATTTGGAAAAACCCAGAATCTGGTTGCTTTAGGCACTTCATAGCTACCAACGGACTTGGTATTCTGTCCACATGATGGTAAAAGTTTATTGTTTCCCATTATACTTACTTCAAAATTCGGCATGAAATTAACTTGAATAACCAGTTGTTTTATTGCTAAATATGAATTAAAAGAAATGTATAGAATTGACTTAATGGTTCTAGTGAAATAACATAGAGTTCAGTAATCTAGTCACTCAGGTGGCAAAATCAGTGACGTCAGTTTCACTTAGCCACTGGCACACCATAATTCAAGGGTTTGTGTGACTGAAATGCCTTGCTTCACGTTGTTTATCAGTTTGGCATGCTTCTATATATCTTTGACTTGCAGCATTCCTAGTTCTTCGATGTAAGTTAGTATGTCGAATTGGTGGAATTGTAAAGAATTAAAACTCAGCTGGTAAATTAATACCTAGAGCCAGTTCTACCAAGTTTGGTTGATTTTAATAATTGATTAAATACAATCGTATCCAACAAATAAACGTAGCAACAATTGTCTTTAATCAATGACTAAATTTAATCAAGCTTGGTGGAACTGGTCCTTAGCGCTTAAATTTTCTAAAATTATGCAATTTTCTCAAGTTATGGCGTGACAAAGGCAAATAGGGATTTATTTTTATATATTAGATGTATTTTCTATCAATAAAATAACTTCGATCGAAGCATTTGTTTTAAACAATATTTAGTTTTTTTACATTCTCTTTGATGATATTTGCAGCACGCATTCTGTCAATTCTATGTCAAATGTCATAATGTTACAATAAAAAAGTTTATATTGTCCAAAGCGCTAAGGTTAGATTAGAAATAATATTATATATTTGTTAAGTTTTCTTAAATAAAGATTCTTAAATTTTCTAATTTTCCGCGCAATTTAAAAAATTTTTTTTTAAGAACCTTCTCTTTACAATAACAAACACAACAAAAAAATAGAGAAATCGGTCCAGCCGTTCACGCGTGATGGCGTGACCAAGGGATATGGGGATTCATTTCTATACGAGGATATATTGAAAAATTCTTAGCCTACTATAGAACCAAACAAAATTTCAATGTCAAAATATTTTATTACTCAACATATTCTTCTCCTAATTGGATACATTTATTGCAGCGAACCTGCAACGTCTCTAGACCTTTCAAAAAAAAATTTTCTTCTTGCTCTGCAAACCAGACCTCTACAGCTTCTATTACCTCTTTGTTGGAAGAAAATGTACGACCTTTTAAACTTTTTTTCAGTTGAGGAAAGAGGTGATAGTCGGACGGAGCCAAATCGGGTGAATAAGGAGGGTGTTCTAGTAATTCAAACCCTAAATCACCAATTTTTGCATGGCAACATGAGATTTGTGTGCAGGGGCGTTGTCCTGCAAAAACAAAACACCTTTGGATAGCTTTCCGCGTCTTTTCTCTTTAATATTTTCCCGTAGAGTGGTCAGTAATGTCGAATAGTAATCTCCAGTTATTGTTCTGCCCTTATCCAAAAATCAATCATGATTACTCCATGGCAATCCCAAAAACTGAAGCAAGAACTTTTCCAGCAGATTTTTGGACACGAAACTTCTTAGGTCTTGGAGAACCAGAGTGTCGCCATTCCATCGATTGTTGCTTTGTTTCTGGATCGTAGAAATGTACCCAAGTCTCATCCATAGTAACAATTTGGTTTAAGAACCGTTTTTAAATCGAGCACAGATCGAACGCGATGCTTCTACACTTGCAAGCTTTTGGTCAACATTCAAACATTTGGGGATCCATTTTGCAGCAATTTTTCTCTTGTCCAAATTGACGAGAACCATATGATGAACGCGTTCGTATGAAATATTCAGTGCTTCAGATATCCGTTTTAGCCCAATTTGACGGTCTGATAAAATCATGTTATGAACTGCATCGATATTTTCGGGGACTGACACAGAAACTGGCCTTCCCGATCGGTCATCATCTTCAATGGAAAATTTACCTCTTTTGAAGCTTGCATTCCAATTTTGACGGTCGCATACGAAGGACATTGATCACCAAGAGTATTAAGCATATCTTAGTAAATCTGCTTACCTCTTAACCCTTTTAAATACAAGTACTTGATGATGGCTCGATACTACAATTTTTCGATTTTCACAATTTCGGTGGACATCTTTTTTCATTTAATTTATTGCGTGACTCTGGTTTACTTTTTTGACGTCAAACTTTACACTGACACTTCTAATAACCTATTGTTCGTTGCTATGGTAACGCAATATTTTGTTTATGCAAGGAACTGGTCTAGGCTAACTAGATAGTATAGAATATAGAATAGTATAGAAATCCTAAAATTAAAATTGTGAGTGTAAAAGAGGAAATGAAAGTCGTTGAAATAATTGAAAGCATAAAGTGTCAAAATTTTTATATACAGGGTGTCCCGTAATAAATGCCCAATATTTTACCAGAATATACTGTAGGTCGAGACAAACAATTTTTATTATATAATGGATAGTCTCATCTTGCGCTTGGTTGTCCGTCTATCTGTCTGTATGTGATTTTTAGAAAATAATTTCCCTCTCCGTAATGGTTGAAGACATAAAACCCAAACTTCGTAGGTGTATTGGTTGTACTAGTGTTACTCAAAAATAAAAATTTCAAATAATACCATTACCTGTGGCAAAATAGCGCCAATTTGAAGATTTCAAAGTTAAATAACTTTTAAACCAGTGTTAAAATATATCAAAAATATGACATTTACATAGTACTAGAATGATTTATAATTTGTTACGCCATGAAAATTCGAAAGTAAACAACACGGCGCAAAACTAACTCATTGGCGAGGGTTAATTTTAAGTAAATGTCTTTCACTTACCTTTATGGTAGACTGAAGGTCCTTATCACGAGTCATTTTTGGGATTTTGCTAAGCGCCACCCAGATCTTTTTAAATGTTCAACAAATGCTTACTAAAAATCCGGAAAAACTGCAAGCACTCGAAAGAGTGAAAGAGAAACACGAATGACGTGTGATTTTCTATTTAAAGGCAAGTGTATCTTGTAAATATTGATTTCACCACGGTCTCGCAAAAATAAAAAAATTTAATAGCGGTACCGCTCCACTTTTACTAGTAAATGCAGATTATACCGAAATTGCCTAAAAACTATTTACAGATTCACCAAAAACATGATTAAAATGAGACTGTGGGTTTTGTTTAAAACAAAATAACTAATTTAACATCTAACTGGAAATTCACAAACTCCATCTTAGTTCTTTCATTTTGGGACAATATAACATTACCAAACAAGAACAAAAAGAAATACCAAAAGACGTTTTCAAACTTAATTAGGTTATTCGTAACTGCACACAAAATCACTCAAAACACGATAGTTTTCCGATTACTTACAGTTGGTTTTCTTCTGAAGAAGCGAATAATCAGTTTTGGGGTATACGCCAAAATTTTCCAAGGCTTATGTCGTTGTTACACTATTTTTTTTTAAAACAGGAAATCTTTTTAATACGCCGATTCAATCGTTTAATGTTTTTACTGTATGCATTGATATATTTAGTTTGCAGTTGTAAGAGATATTGTTGAATAATCCGCTAGCGTTTGTTTCGACCATTTATTTATATCGAACGAGAAATCTATTTAGTTTCTCGAACTGGATTGTTTCTTATCATTATTATCAACGTAAGTTTAAACACGCAAACCTATTTTTTTCTTATGTTTCGTACATGCTTTTACTATATGTTGCTAATTTCGAGTCTAAATATTGACTGCCTTAACAATACTAAAATACAAACTGGGAAAGTGCATCCCCCTTCTTAAACTTTTGTTACATACACAAAGACCTTACAAACATAATAAGTTACAGTTCTCAGAAAGATATACAATTTGCAAATTCAGAATTTTAACCGTGGCTTGTAATAAGTGTACTGTTCATTTTAGTCATAACAAATATCTAATTTACTTTATGAAAGCGATAACTTTCAAACTCTTTTTTTGGGGCAAACATAGAAAAACCAAAACGGCGACTTATGGGGTATGTTTGTACAAAACCGTTGATAAAAACTGTCAAGATAAATATTTCCTTACAGTTTAATGTGACAAAACAAAGATAACACTTTTTACGACACCACGTCTGATTTTAAAAACATCAAATTACAAAAATAATAACTATTGCAGCAAACTTGGTACAAAAACAAATATTCTCTATTAACGCGAACAAAATCTACATAAAATTACAGTACAACCTACATACAACAAACAGTTTAATAAAACCAAAGCATTTACGCGTGAAAAAATTTTATTTTTTTGTAAAGTATTGTATAGTAATTATTTCTCTTGTTTATAAAAGTTATTATTCTTAATTAATCAGAATCAGTAGAAACTTAAGATACAAGAGAATAAACTGTTAACGAAAGAAACTTAGAGTTTACAGAACTTTTCTTGTGCTACAAGTATACATAAACACAAATTATAGCTGTATTTGTAAATAATAAGTATATAGTCAACAAATAAGACATGTAAATAATGCAGATCACCTCACAGATAAATAGACTAGCATCAGACAGAAATATAGTTCCCCAATTCCATTAATCCAGTCTCAATTTACTAGTAGTTCCAACGCAAATTTAGTACTAAAAGTATTAGGATTACTTACTTAATTATGTCTAAATAAGCAACTTAACATTTACGTTAATAATATAACTCTGGCGCAAAAAAACGTGTAATCAATTTGTCAGAGGATTCCTCGAGCACAAAAATTATCAAAACTTGCATTAAATACTAACTAATTCCGGATGTTAACAAAAACTGCGTGTAACAAAATAACTTAAACATTAATCCACTTATCTCTCAAGTCAGGTTACGTGCCGTTGATGTCCGTCACATTCTTCAAGTAAATTCCAAATTGTTAGACGTCAATGAGCAAAAGAGAGGAAGAACGAAAAGCAAGACTGGTTAATATCCAAAAGAGATAAACTGGTATCACTGTGTTCTAAAAGATATCGCCAGCACAATGAATAATTAAAGTAAATTTCTTTCATGAGCTCATTTGCTTTTAAGTAGAAGGTTTAATTTGCTCCCAAATAGTTTGACTAAATGGCGGTCACTTTGATAAGGAAATTTTGTTTTAAATGTACGGCTTTTGACAGTGTGCAAAGACTACACAAAAAATGCAAATTTATTAGTCAAAAATTTACAGAGAAAAAAACAGCTCACAGCTACGTCTAAGAAGAAATCTTATACTGAAAAAGTTTTTATTTTAAATAATCGAAATTTTATCAATATAAAACCAATCTACGTTTTATTTTAGAAAAACGACTTGATTTATATTTGTAAATAAAGACTTTAATTTAATTGAAATTAACATTTACGTAGAGTTTAAGTTTGTTAACTGTAAACGTTGAAAAATGTTAAATTGACAGTATGTGTAAAAAACTATTTATAAAATTTCTTCATTTTAATATTATTTTGATTTCATCACTGTTACGTAACTAAAGATAATCTTTAAAAATGTTTAGTTAGGTCGAAACTAGTTTTACTTTTCATATTTATTCAATAAAATAAAATTTGTATTCTCCGATTTAAGTCTATTCCTACTAATTTAATAAATAATAAAATCTAGTCTTTTTCATCTTTTGTCATTTAAAAGCACCGAAATATCTTCCACAGCTCCTCTCCGACGAGCACTTTTTTTTTGTCTGTGTTAAAACCAGCAAAATGTAACAAACTTCTAACCAAATCACCAAATAAAGCTCAACACAAGTACTAACCAAGTTGTCTCGATTTTATTTCAGTTGAGTTTAAATAAATCAGCGTTATTATAAAGAGATATTCAAGAAAACAAAAAAAGTAAAATAATTTTGTTTTAAATTTTGATGTAATATAATTAACTGAGAGTAGCTGTCGAGATTTTGAAAACAATAAAAAAAATCGAGTAGTAATTTCATGGAAGACCCGAACAAATATGAAATTTCCACCAATTTCTAAACGTTAAATCAAGTGTGAAATGAAAAAGCACGGACATCGAACCTTATATGTTCGTTGAAGTTCCACAATACCTTTTACAATAACTACTAATAAAATTTATTTCTTTTGTTACTGATTCAATAACGTTGCAATTACTCTCTAGGTAAAGTGTGCACGAAAAAAACTGAACCAAATAATATTCAGAGAAACCAAAAATTCTTTTTTACATATAGATAGCATTCAAATGCACGCCCACAAATAGAATCACGATAAAGCCATACAACTACATTTTATATTGCACGTAGATATTCTTTGTGTGTAACATGGTCATGTTACGTCAGCTTTGTCAACAAAATTATTACATTTTCCTTTCGTTCTTTTGTACACGCTTTACGGTCAAGTAAATATGGTACGCTTTGTGTGGACGTATTGGTTTTTACTTCAAAAGCTCGTGCTCTATACATTGTCACATCTTTCACTTTCATACTAGTCCGTTTTTAATACAACTTGCTGGCAGTTTTCACCGTCGGGCCTTTTTTTTATAAGCACTTTAAGAACAAAAACAGATTAAGTTTGTATTACACAAATTGTGTAATTTGTGTTAATTAATTATATCTTGTTTTAAGTTTTTTATAAAAGTCGTGAAAGTTGTGATTTAAAAATTTAACTTGTGTTGTACAAGTTTTATTTTTTAATTACTTTTGATGGGGTCTGCTTGAATTTTAAATAATCATAACAACGAAAAGTGGAACTGCTATTATAGTTAGGTAAATGATACCCTTAGTTTTGTAGTTCCTACATTAATTATACGCTACCCCTATATCAAAAGAGCTGTCTGCATTTGACAACTTTAACGTAAGTTTTCCGAAATATTTATTAAAAATATTTTCTGCTTCAGTGTTACGCTTTATATATATTTTTTTATATTGGGAATTTTTGACTTTTGCAATAATTGGTTTGTGATTATTTGTGTTATTTTGTTTTTTATTAAATACCTTGAGAATTAGTTAAAGATTTTTTTGGTTTTAAAAACGGAATATACAGTAAGTGTTTGATACTGTAAATGAACAAAAAATAAAAATTAAAGAAATATTAGGATGTCAAATTCGTCAATTACAATATGTATTTGTTGTTACATGTAAAAAAAAGTTAACGATAACGTAACATGAATAAGGATTGCACCGTAGCTCAGTAAGAGCGGGTGGGTCGCAAGATGATTTGTGTTTGTAAAGTGGTAGTAAATGGTTACAAAATTGTCAAAACAATCAACACATTCATCAATGTGGTAAGGAGTCAAACAAGTTCACGATGTTAAATAGCTTCAGCCATTGTTTACTGAAATCCTGTCAAAAGGGTACTTTCCAGTAGATTTCACTTAAGAAAGTACTGTCACAAATCTGTTGAAAGTTAACACAATACAACAACAACAAATTCAAATATAAATTAAAAAGGCTTGATACAAAGAAAAATTTAGAAGATTTATTGCTTATTACATAAACATGGTGTATAAGTGATTAACATTACTGAACTAGGAAATATAAATCTAATTGATCACGTGATCGTTAATTTTCATTAATAAATCAACTTATCTAAATTAATTAAATGTTATCTGCGTTACTCTCATACAAATTAAATCGAAACAAACCTTGCGCATCTTGCATTAATAGCATACAAAATATCCAATCAATGAATAAAAGCGCACCGAAAGTTAATAATAATATGCACGTAATAAAAAAAACACTTCACAAAACTTTAAAATTTACATCATCAGTTTTAAAGCCGTTTTTAATTTTGGTGTTGTTCACATATTTAGTTAAATAAATACCTGGAGATCATGGCTAACTGTAAATTCGGGCTCGATCAGGTAAACCAAAGCTTTGATTAAAAAATTCAACAGAGGTTGTTGTTGCAGCGGTACGGAGACATTAGAAATGAAGACAAGGAGTTGTAATAAATAATTCATTTTAATAGACGCCATGTGTGTGCCATAGCATATGTGTACAATAATTGTTGTAGTGTTTCTACTAAATAGGAATTTAAGTTTGTTTGCAGTACGAGAAGGTTAAAACTGCATCATCGCGATACTCAGATACCCAGTTAACTTTGAAGGTTAAATTTTTAGGTATAATAAAATTCAAAATCAAAATTTATTCATTTCCCGTACTCAAACGTGCGTTATAAACGCAACTAAAATTAGTGAGAGCCAATCATTGACTGACTCAAAACAGCAATTGAAGCATTTTTATCATCTCTAGTGCACGTACCGCTCCAAGAACTTTCTAGATGATCAAATTTCAAACTTCATTCAGAAAAATCAAAATGTTAAAACAGTAAAATTATTTTATTTTAAGGTGAAGTCAACGAACTCATACAAGATAAGAAAATTGAACAAATATGTACAATACCAAACAAAAAACAATTTTTGTGCGTGAATAAAATTCAACGCAATTTAAATATTTATAATAAAGATTTAGCGACTAAAATTAGCGAGAGCTGATCATCGACTAAATTAAAACGGCAATAGGGGCATTCTTATCATCTGTAGTGCACAGACCTCTCTCAGAACTTCCTAGATGATAAAATTTCGAATTGCATTAAGAAAATACAACGAGACAGCAAGTTTATTTTATTTTAAGGTACAGTCAACGAATTGAACGCGATTTGCAATGGTGGTAGATAAAGAAATAGAACAAATGTCACGTACAATACTAAACGAACAACAATTTTTCCGTGTAAATAAAATTCAACGCAATTTAAATATGCATCATAGAGTTTTAACGATTGTAGATTATGTTTTTATACCATTTCTTGCCAAACACGAAATACATCTGTTACATTTTCAAACCGTATGCTACTGTTACATTTACTGACTACAGTTTTATTTTTTTTAGTCCGTTTTCAACTTGTAGAACTAAACAAATAATAAAAATTTGTAATTACAGCATTCTAAAGGTCAGTAATAAAATGTTCTCTACACTGAAATAATCAATTTTTATTTTACTTGTGTAGATGTCCCATAATTCTTAAATTTGCTTTATAAATAATAAAGTTATTTTTAAATTTTAAATTTTTGTAATTTAAAACTTTAATAAAATTTAAAATGTAAAAAATTCCTAAACATTGGTTGAAGATGACACAATGAAAGTAACATTGACTAATACTAAATTAATTAATAAAAAACACGAGTAACTCATACTGTGCTACAGGTTTGTTGTTTAGGTATTCAAATATAAATATAATAAATATTTAATACTTAAAAAGTCATTTAAAACCTAAGATAGTTAAAAGACTCTAAAGCAAACAGCGGGCGCCATCTACAAAGATCTAGTAGAGTAGAGTTTAATAGAACAAGGTCAACGTCTAAGTCATATTGCACTTGTTTCACTTTTTTACTTTTTGGTGTGACTGTCAACGACAACAGTCGTGTTGTGTAGAATAAGAAACTGCAAAAGAAAATTCTAAACACAAGTGATGGGTTAATCCAAAGTTGTTATAACCATTCGCCTATTCTAAAACGTAAATTACATCGGATATGTAATGAGTAATAAAGTGGGATATTGTTTAGAATGAACGTTTGCAGGTGAGCTTACTGACATATATTTCAACACGTGTCGAATAGTTTGTTTCATTTGGCTTCTCTAATTATTAGAGTTTCTTTGTCCATTGATATTTTTTGAGATTACTTTGCTTGATGTCTGCTGAGATTTGATTAAGTTCAGAAATTGTAGGTTATCTTCTGGAACCGTTCCTGCTTTATGCTATTGTAATTGGAAGGATTAACCTCTTGACCTTTACTTGTACTTGAAGACGTGATACGCAAAAATAAACTTATGCTGTTTGAAGGTGCTGATTAAAATTCTATCACACATGTTAGCGGGGATCAACGGCTTTGGAGTGTCTCGTCTTAACACGTTCAATATTGTGCCGCCGACCTATATCACCACCAGTGCTTTGTTTTGCATTTCAATTTAAATCCACACGCTCTGTGTGCGTAGCTAGCTAGATAAGATCGACGCTCACGGAGGATAAAAATCCGTCTCTCTCAATAGCAACTATGTTTTTAATTGCCTATTAACCTAAGATATTGTAACACCCTACGTAACCCTAATCTGTATACTCTATGAAGTAATAAAAATTAAACTTTCTAATAACAAATCAGTGTTTTTATTAAAATTACATTTTGTGTAAATTATGAGACACCCTTTATAATACAATTGACAACTAATAGATTAACCGTATAATTCCGAAAAAAACAAACAGACGATTCTGTGTATATTTCGTTTTGAAATTTTATTTTATTCTTATGCTGTGAGACAAACGTATAAATTGCATTTCGCCAAATAGACAAACAAGATTTGACGCCATTTAATTTAGTAACGTTGTAGTAGTATTTTTCCATTTTCAAAACCTACGATAATTTTGCGAGCATAAATAAAACTTACTGGAAGATATGCAACGGAGAGTACATATAATGGTAAGTTTGGACAGGCTGATCATCTAGCCGAAGTTTGACTTTTATTTTTTTTGGTCATTTGATTTATTCTTCGGGTAGTTGGTTGGGTATTGACATTGGGATGGTCGCTATTTTTGTTGTTTCTACAACGACGGACTTTTCAGCAAGAAATGTTTCTGTTAGTCTTTTGTTAGTGTTTTGTCTAAACTCTTCTCTATGTCTGTGTATACTCTTAGTCATTGTTTGACTGAACCTAAGGGTCTGCAAGTTTTCTGCCTTTTTGGCGTTCCGCTCTATGAGCTAGTTACTAGTACCCTAATTTTTGATGACTTCCTTGCTTACGTTTCTTTATATTTTTTTTCTCTGGGAGTTGTCATTCCGATTTTTAGCGGATCTAAAATAGACAAAATCTGTCATAACGTTGACATAAGATTAACGGAAAAGATTAATAACTTTATTACGTTACTCTTCTGTTAATTTTTAGTCTTTCTAAATTAAGTGGCGTAGATTCTCTCTATTAAATTATAAAGGCAAATGTTACATATCGCTTGCTTGATGAAATTTCTAGGTTAACCTGCTTGACTGTGCCACATTGCAAGCAAACAAAGGACGAACAGGCTTGTGGTACAGTAAATGAACAAACATACGGACGTTTATTTTAGAAACTTCTTGACAAAACTAATAAACATCCTCAAAATTTCACGTTATAAAGGTTTTATCTACCTGCACATTTTTTTCACATCAAAAAAGTAATTTTTCTCAAAAGCAGATTTTTAGTTTGTTAGCCTTTTTGGCAAACCGAGGTCCATATTATTCAGAAAACTACTTAAAAACAAATAAAACTGAATACAACTATACAGAGTGGGCATTAATCAATCAAAAGATTAATATCGTTAACTATCTTAGATATTGGTTTGGTTGTTTCTTGTGGAACATTCAAAGTATTTAAAGAAGAAATTAATTTTACTTAATATTTGAAGACTACCATTAAGATTAAATTAAAAAATACCTGCGGGCAAAAAAATGTGGTCTAAGATTAATGTCTAAAATGTCATTTTAATAAGCGACCAAATGATGAAACTTTTGATAGCTTAGCGTAGAGGCTCAGCTCAAGTAATTTGGACTACTAGGGCATTATTTGAGGAAAGGAATGCTCACTATGAGCCCGTATAGAGGCTATTTCTTACGGTTAGTTCTCTACTTATTAGTGACAAAATTGGGCGATACCGCAGGATCAACACACTTATACTATGTATACTAAAATCACTAAAATCTACATTTATAGTTTCATATAAGATTTTTAAGTAAGATTAGAATAATAAATTTATCAAACATTGTAAATAATATTAATATTTTTTTTATTAGGCTACTAAAGAAAACAATGTAAAAATGTTAAAATATTCTATAATCCTCTTAACATTGACAAATTTTACCCGCAGCACCAATAAGCTAAGATTTAACTATTTTAATTCTTTTATTTATAAATATATGTTTGAATACTTGAACACTTGTCAACATAAAACTGTCATTGCTTTGTACGGGTACCTGCTTTATAAATAATCGGTTTTGACAAACGTAGAAAACTGTAAAAGGTACTCTCTTTACAAAGTAAAATATATAAGAAAAACTTATTTTCACGTTTTTATTACTTTTTTCATCAGTTTTACGCATTACAAATGACAAAAATAAATAAGTTTAATTTTGTGTATTCATTTTAATGTTGGCACACAGCGCCTTCAAGTTTTTTCTCTTGTGTTAAGTGTTTTTACTTTGTTCAAACTTATCTTTGGCTAGACAATTAAAATACCAAAACATCTCCATATAAACAGATTAAGAATAATATTATTTTTATTTTTTTTAATAAAGTTTAAATAATTTATTTATTTTAAACATATCTGCATAGAAGAATTACCGGATAGAAAAATCACACAATTTTTTAATCACAATTTTACTTAGAATCTATTTTTCAATGTTCATAATTTAATAAAGTGTACATTAGTAATAATTTTACAAAATGATTAATTAGCTTTAAAGCTTTTTACCCAACTACATAAAAATTGCAAACTGTAATCATTGCATTGATTTTTTTTCTTGATTCTTGACCTTTAAGTATTTTAAACTTTTAATGTACTGGTAAATTGTGATATGTAGCATAATACTAATCCCGTCTGAATATATAATTTTCGAAACTTTTAGTTTGCAACTTAAATTATAAGCTGGTTTATGATCCATTGTGAGTAAAAATGTCAAAATATCAAAAAATTGTCTATAAAATTATATTTAATTATAAGTGAAATGCGTGTCTTATGACATAACGTGTTTATATTATAAATCAATATCTCACTAAACTAAAATATATGGTAACCAAAAAGTTTTTTTAAACAAAATTCCAATATTGTTTTTTATATTTCAAAAAATTTATTGTAGCAAATATTTTTTCTACTGCCAAAAAACTTAACCAAGTAATTTTGACAAGTCTCTAAAAGTCAATGACAAACCATTATGAAAGACTGAAATAAATGGTAGTCTGACTGTGCAAGGTCTGGACTATTCGGTGAATGCATCAGAACTTTTCAACTAACTCTCTCAATTTTTTTGAAATCATCAAAAATATGTGTGGTCTTTTCTGCAAATTAATTTTGGGCGTTTGTAGGTACAAAATTAACTGTTTGGTCAGGAAACAGCACCTCATAATGCACAATTCCTTTCCAATTCCACCAAATACACGCATCACCTTTCTTGGCTTTGCTTCGATTGTAAAGCTTAATAAGTTTTGACTGGATGAACAAATTTTAAATTTGTTTTTCTAATTTATTCTTAAAATGGCATTTAGTATAGCCTATAATGCATAATACATTACCAGAGATGTGGCTCATTAACGGAAACAATCTGGAGCTGAAATAAGTTATTTTAAATGATAAAAACTTATTTTTTAAATCAAAAATGATTACTTGAAAATTTATAGTAAATGTTTCTATTTAAATCTAACGTAGAATTAAATTTATTGTGAAGCAAAACATCTAAAAATCGATCTACAGTTTATTTAATAAAATAATTTAGTTTGTGTTTGTAAATAAATATTTTCCGTTTAATTAACAGATTAATACAATGGTTAGTAGTTAACTTTTTTATTTGTGGCATACAAAAATGCAATATTGACATTACGTGTAAAAAGTAAGTGTTATTGAAGTTTTCCGTGAAAAATAAACAACGAGTTCATTTTATGCTAATAGAAATGCACGTGTATCGAAAATTATCGAGTGTCTAAGAAAAGAGACAAAATGTTTTGAAAGTAGTGTTACTAAAGGACAATGTAGACAGCGATGAGTAAGGGGTGATATTCAGGCATCAACGAGATTATTTAACATTCAGACACTGGTTTATTCACCAAAAGTTAAGTTTTCTGCCATTAAATCGTAGTCTAAGATGTACAAGTAAAATCAATCAATTAAATTATTAAACTACGAATTACAATCACAATTGAAAAATGTAGCTGTTAAAAGCTAAGAACATTTCACCATCACATTGATGACATTATAGAACAGAAAAAGGTAGGTTTTTTTAAAATAAAAATCCACTTTTATTTTCATGTTTGTAAACCCACCACAATATGATATAATCCTGTAAAAAATATTGTATTCTCCTTATTTCATAATGTGCTCATTCAATAATATATCATTTTTGGACATACTTTGTAATAAATGTATATGAAAAGAATAGAAGGAAACATAATATGTGTTTAACCTTACGAATAAATCAAGAAAGCTAATAATAATAAAACCTTTTTAAAATGCAATAACACAGTAGGTAATATTAAAGCACATTAGGAAATGAAAAGGAATGCATTTGGAAATTATGAACGTTTTCAGAGTTATGTTACACGCACGGATATACTTCAGAAAGCGTAGACGAAAGAAAACGGTAATATTATTTTTTAAACTGCATTTTAACTAAATTACCATCAGTTCTGTATCTTCAGCACAATAAAATAGTGTTTGATTAAGTTAAACATCAAAAGCTTTAAAGGATGATTGTAATATTAAGGTACGTTATCTACTTAAGATTAAAGCGTGAAGGAAGCCTCAATTACATATTATACACGTAATCATTCACGAACATCATTAACACTGTACAAGGGCGGTAATTTGGCCTTTGTTCGTACTCATTCCAAACCGCAAGAGCTTAGCAAAATTGTTGCTGTTCAATGAATGACTTCGTGGAGTTTAGTTGTAATATGCTATCCTACAATTTCGTGAGGTAGTAATTTGCTGTAAATTGTTCATTGCAACGAAAAATGTTATAGATTGTTTGAACTATTCTAAAGTACGTTTCAAAAATAATTAGGAAATAATATTGGACTGCAAGTTGCATAGGTAATTGGTTATAATATTTGCTGTATTATTAAACTGCAACATCCGTATTAAAAAAAAAGTAACAGGTAGTTTAAAACGGAGTGTTACAGTACAATTTAGATGTTATTAAAACGTAGTCGACGATTGTGATTATGGCTGTATATTAGCAATTTTGTTTTAGACTAAACCATAGTTCCTTTTACTATATTGTGGGCTGTAATTGATAATATATTGCTTTCACTTCATGTCAATGTCATGTTCTTCAAAAACTATTTACTCGATTGGAAACTAATAATAAAAGCAAATGTCAATTTTTCAGACCCAAAAGTTATTTACACTTGTGTACCAAAGGGTTCAATCTTAGTACCTTTATTATTTACGATTTACACAAGTAATGTTTTACTTTTTGTTTACTATAACAAATATTATTTATATGTCAAGCATTCTCAGCTACTGTATACATTTGCTAGCAATGACATTGTTACAGCTCAGAAAAATATAAATATGGATATGTCTATTTTGACTGCTAAGGCTTCTAATCGTGAATCCTAATAAATAGATTGTTTTGCTGTTTTGTTCCAAGCAATCGTGTGAATATCTCCAACAGAACTTTGCAATTGAGATTAATCGGGAAATTCTACAGTTTATTAACATTGCTAAAAACATTGGTCTTGATTAGGGTATTAACTTTTGTTTTAAAGTTTATAATATTTATATACAGTCCAGTACGTGGGTATCAAAAAGAAGCGTTTGAATGCAAAATGTGGAGTAGTAGCAATTAGTAGCCTTAATAAAAAATTTAAGGTTTTGACCTTGAGGCGCACGCGTTCCAGCAGCCATCTTAGATTTTAGGTACAAAAATTTGATTTTTTGATAATAACTCAAAAATAGTGGCTCTCACAGCAAAAAATGTTCTAAACAAAGTTAAAGAGGACAAAATTTTCTACATTTTTTGTACAAAAAAATTTTTTTTTTGCACACATATGTTAGAAGTTACAGTTCCGGTAAAGTTGCACTATTTGAAAAAAAAAGTATTATATTTTGTTATTTCGCTGTTAATAACTAAAACAAATAATTTAAACAAATGCAAATCATATTAAAATTTTTTTTAAAGAGACGCTACATTAATTTTATATTAATAGATTGCCATAAAGCTTAACGGATAGGCAGGTTGCGAGAGCACAGCTGCTGTTTAGTTGATATTAAAGTAGGGTTTCAATAATCTACACCTAGAAAAAGTTTTTAAATAACTGACTAAAATAATAAACTAATGAATAAATAGTAAAATATAATTATATTATATCGCGTTGATCTCCAATAATGAAAAAAAACAGAAGTATATATAAAAAATTATAAATTAGCATATTTCAACGGTGGTTGTCAATAAAATAAATAATCTTACGAAGCGAGCTGGAAGTTTGTGGGGAGAACTTTAATAACATTGAAAGATACACATACTTAAAATTAATAATGAAAATCAGTAAAGAAAATAAAAACACTAAAGTTGCTTGGTGGAAACACAAAACAGAAACAACTGAGAAATTAACAAGAGATACCTATTATTAATTTTGGGCGCAATAGAAGATTAGAAAAAATTAACCGAGCATGCTGACGAGAGAAAAATTATTGAATATCTAAGCTATCTTGCTCATTACTCTTTCTTCATGAAGAATTAATAATTATTAACGGACCGAATTGATCAAGGAATTACCTTAATGTAGGCAATTTACCCAAAAAAAAGTATGTATATCTTAAGATAGCATCCAGAAAAATTAGAGGAATATAACGTTTATTCCTTTGTCGGAAAATTGATTGCAACTTTTTTAACATCTGGATCCCTATTTTTGAATTGTGGAGAATTTATTCTTATGAAAAAGACGAAAATTTTCTTGAAAACATTGAAAATTTCCCAGCCCATTTGATATTCTTTCAACGTCATGAGAAAATGAATAAAAGAAGGGAAAGAATACCAAATTTATGTTTTAAAAGAATTTCCGTCTTTCTCATGAGGAAATAATTCCCCAACATTCAAGAATACGGGTCTTGAATGAAAACTGTAATATGTTTTCGTCAGATGTCAATACTCATCTTTGTACGTTTAAACAACTCCATCCTAGTATCTAACCAAGCTAAAAAAATCGAAGTTTATATTATTCCTATGCAATTCTAGGATTTTTATAACAACAATATGAATCAAGGTTATGAATGGTTTTTCCAAAAATCAAAACATATATATTAACAAAAACATAAAACACCAACATATATAGGATGTATCAAATATTAATGCTACAAACAAAATGTATCTTGGCTGGTGCATTGCTTCGATGTACCGGGTGACCCAATAAGACTGTTCCTCGGCGATATCTCGGAAACCGTTTGTCGTATGGTGTAAAAAACATTAGGTAAATCGACCATGAAGAATCGTAGGAAAATATTTTCAAGTTTTAAAAATGACCACCAGAGGGCGTAACTGCCATCTTAAATTTTTAAATTGCATTTTCTATAAATTTCGCATAATAAACAAAAAATTGTTTTTACATTTGTAAAGAGAACCAGTTTATCTATCATTTTCGTAAAAACAAAAGTTCAGTTATTTCAAAATCAAAGATGGCTTTCAATTGTTTTTGCAATAACATGCTTTAACTTCTTAAGGGTTTGACCGATTTTAACAAATTTGATATCGTTAAAAAGAGCATTCCTTAAGCAAAAGAACAAATAAAATATAGTTAATTTAGTTAAATCCTTCTCGGCCAGGGGGCTAGTTTTGACACTATGGCCCAAATTAAAAAAAAAATCAAATGGAATGATACGATTTTTTTTATGATAAAGTAGCCAAATAACATCCAAATAGGCCAATAAAAACCATTTTTCAAAATCTTGTTCCTAACCTCAAATATTGGGAAAATGAGAATAATGGATGTTTGAACAGAACATTCATGTTGCTCCAAAGAGACTAAACGCATTCTGAACTTATTGTCACTTTAATATTACCGTAATTCTAACCTTTAACTTAAAAAGTAAGCGTACAAACCTAAATAGGTATACTATATCCGTATTCGAATATGTTAGTCCATCTATTTTGGAACCATTTACAAAGATTTTAGTAGGTATAATATAGTTCATTACGGAATTTTTTTTATGAAGTGGTCTGTGGTTCTAAAAAGAACCGTTTTTTAATAAAACCCATAAAAGGAAAAAAACGGATCTAATGGCGACCCAGGTGTTCAAAATAGCCTCCGTTATTTTGGATGCACATCTGAAGACGCTGATGTGTTGAAAGAACAGCATTCTCAATTTCAGCTCTTGGGATGTTCAATATGGCATTCCTGATTCTTGCAATCATATCCTCGCGGGAAGTTGGCCTTGTTGCTAAGACTATATCCTTAATTCTTTCCCAAAGATAAAAATCAAGGAAGGTTAAATCGGGAGACTTTGAAATATTTAATATGTACGCAATTATAAACAGAATCATTCCAAAATGCAACATCCAAAGATTCTTGTGTTAAATACTGAAGCAATTTTACGGTGAACAACATTACAAAAACTTGCCTTGAAAGCCAAGGAAACAGGCTTCCTCTTCCGATCCAACGGTCAAGGAAGGTGGCATCTAAATACTGGCAAACAGCAAGGGCATAATGGGCGGGCAACTATCATGGTAGAAAAACATATTTTGGCGGACGTCCAGCGGAATATCATCCATTAAAATTAGAAGAACATTTTCTAAGATATGTAGGTATGTTCGACCATTTAATGCTCAGTCCGAAATAAACGGACCAACAACCCGCTCTCCAACTATCTCACACCAAACATTTACACATGCTGGACTTCTCCAAACCAGCGCGGATTATTTCAGGCCCAAAAGTGCGCATTATGTAAGTTCAATTGCCCATTACTACCGAAAGTGGCTTTGTCAGTCTATACCACATTTGACAGAAATTGAGGATTTTCTGCTACCATGTTTAATAGCCAGTGACAAAAATCTATCCTTCAGTCAAAATCCGGAGGAGTAAGGCCTTGGTGTAAGTTGTTATGATAGGGATATAGCCTAAAATAGCAAAAAATGTAAAAAAACATGGGGGTTTATAATTTGAGTGTAAAATAGATTAAAGTTTATAAAAAAAGGTATACCTCTTACATACCTCTGAGTTTGAATAATGCGATGAACCGGACTTTGAGGAACAGCCAAATCTCGAGAAATTTCTCTAGTACTAATTTGAGGATTGATTTCTATAGACGCCAAGATATTAATAACATTTTGTTTGTTATTTTGCCTATTTCTCCGATTCATGACAGGTCTACAGATGCGACCCGTTGTTAACAGGCGCTGGGCTAAAAGCACAAACACGCGGCGATGGTATCGCGGTCGATTTGGATAGCGCAAATAGAAGGTGCGAGCAGCGATCCTATTTTGAAAACATTCAAAATAGATCGCCGACATATTAAATGCTTCCTGGTTAGAAATCGGCATTTTAAAAAGATTACAAATTCAAAAAACTGCAGTTTCTGAATGTAAACACAACAAACTCATTAAAAAATTACGACTGTCATTTTATAATGCATCGTGTTCCATTTGTTTAATTTTCCAAGGCCGAAAGTGTAGGGTACTTTTACTTTACTTTAAAACCAAGCCAAGACTTACCTTTTTTTTCATTATTGCGATTAACAAGTTATACCTTATACTTTTTGATTTTCAAATATATTATATTTTTTGGCAAAATGAACTGAACTACCTACCTATTTTTCTTTTTTTTAAGACCACACACCATATTGCACAAAAAACAGCTTAAAACTTTACGCAAAGTACTAGATTTGGGGCATCAAATTTAACAAAGAATCTTTGTAAATGGTTCCAAAATATATGGTCTAACATATTTGAATTTGGATATAGTATACCTATTTAGGTTTTTAGGTTTAATTTTTAAATTAAATGTTAGAATTACGATAGTAATATTAAAGTGACAATAAGTTCAAAAATGCGTTTAGTCCCTTTGGAGCAACATGAATGTTCTGATGATGTATATATTTTTAAATAATACCTAAATGAATTCTATTTAGACTCACAATTGTCTCTTTAACATCTTATTCATTTTGTGCTAAATTTTTAATAGTTTTAGAAAATTTACTCGCGCGGTCCTCGATCTTCAAATATCCATTATTCTCATTTTCCCAATATTTGAGGTTAAGAAACGAGATTTTGAAAAATGGTTTTATTGGCTTATTTGGATGTTATTTGGGTACTTTATCATAAAGAAAAGTCATATCATTCTATTTAATTTTTTTGATTTTTTTAATATGGGTTATGGTGTCAAACTAGCCGCCTGGCGGAAAAGGATTTAATCTAAATTAATTATATTATTTGTTCTTATTGCTGAAAAAATGCTCTTTTCAAGGATACCAAATTTATTAAAATCGGTCAAACCGTTAAGAAGTTAAAGCAGGTTATTGCAAAAACAATTGAACACCCTCCGCCATCTTTGGTTTTGAAATAACTGAACTTTTGTTTTTACAAAAATGATAGATCAACTGGTTCTCTTTACAAATGTAAAAATTTTTTTTGTTTATTATGCGAAATTTATAGAAAATGCAATTTAAAAATTTAAGATGGGAGTTACGCTTAGTGGTCATTTTAAAACTTGGAAAATATTTTCCTGCGATTCTTCATGGCCAATTTACCTAACATTTTTTTACACCAAAGTCATACGACAAACGGTTCTCAAGATATGGCAGAGGAAACTCGGTTTGTAGCATAGCTGGGTGGATTGACTAGTCTAGCGACGCTGACGTAGTCCCAAGTCCGAATAAAAGAAAAGAGACGTCTGTAAACTGATCTAGCATTTTACTTGTAGGTGTAGGTGTAGGTTCTTAAAGCAAGAATAAGAATAAAATCAAAAAGAAAGGCAATACCCAAAACACAACTAAACAAAAATTGAGATAAGTACAATTATTTGTGCTTGCTGGAATACTCTGAGCTAAAAAGGAAAAAAAAAGAAAGTAGAACAATGCGATATCAGGACTAGACACTATTATAGATACAGTGGGAAAAAAACTTCAACAGACGTAGAAATACTAATCTACATTAAGTATAAACAAAATTTAGACGATATAGCAATATCAACCAGTATCACACAAGGTGGTTCTTCAAGCCCGGTTTTTTAAACTGTTAAATAACTGAAGGAGAAAACATCAAAACAGTTTTTGTTTTTTTTTAAATTGCAGATAGACGCTGCAGTTTATAGTTTTATTTCCTTAATAATCTGGTAAGGAAGAAAATAAAGAGATAGAATTAGTAGAAACATTAAAGACTATGGTAGTGTTAAGAGGATCGAGAAAATTCATGCTAAACCAAAAAAGAAAATTGAAAAAACATTGAGATACATCAGATACTTTACTTGAAACAGTGAAAATTAAATACTGAAAAAAAGGTGGAAGTTGTAAAACATCTACCTAAACAAGGACATAAGACAAATATGTAATATACAAGATGAGGAGAAGAAAAGAATGGAACGAACATATTATGGAAATGCCAAACACCAGGGCTATCCAAAATTATAAAAGCCATTAAACTAGAAACTACCAAATTACCAGTGCGACTACCGTAGGTATGAATGGTAAAAATTCTGGAAGCAAAATCTTCTCAGGTGAATTTCACGAGAATTGAGCATCACACTTAGTTACATTACAGTTTATGTCAGTTGACAGTTTGTTTGTAACACAATTATCAAAGATAATTCGTCACTTTCTTTTTAAATTAATTGTATTTAAAAAAACCAGCACTACAAGGCTTTTAAAAATGGGTGTCTTTGCTATTTTTTTTTATTAAACAAATTTTAGTTTTAATTATGATAATTTAAGCGCAAAATTAAGTTGAATAGAGTCTGTATAAGCAAAAAATTTGTGAACACTGTGGAAGTGACAAACATAAAAGCTGTACCTATATTATGCATAAATATTTGAAATTTTCTTGACAGCATTTTTAAAAATAATAGACTCAACCTAAAATTTTAAGAAATAAAAGTTTGGTGCAGTATAGAAATAGAAAAACCAACTGTAAATCTATGCTCCAGAACTGGAACTTAAACAGTAAACCTCAAAAATTTATTAAAAAAATAATAGTTGTAGTAAATCTGATTCTCTGCCGAGTGAAACATATAATTTTTTCTCCGATTGTTTGTACAGTGTGATTAAAAAATCATATTAAAATGAAAACTTTTTTGATAACGGATACAACTCATAATTTTTAATATATTTTCTAATTGTATGTTATAGGTAATAATTAAATTGTATTGCCTAATTATTATTGTCGATTAGACCTTAAATTGTATACATAATAATATCTACCGAAAAATAAGACATCACTGTTACATTCAATTTGCTTCAATTTTTTTTATCAATTGATTGTCAATAAGATAGAGGTTAGTGGATTCCATGTGCCTGCTTAAATCACATTACCATTGCCGTTGCTAAGTAAAGTTTGAGTTGTTATGTGCTTTTTCTAAATTTTTTAGTTGAAAATCGCCATTTTTTATCTGTTTATCGTAAGATTAAGTTGTTTGGAGAAGAGATTAATCAGTGTTTATAGATATTTTCTAAAATAATGGAAAGTGATAAAGAAATCTTAACACCTCTCAAAATTGAAGAATTGGCAAAAAATGCGGAATATAATTTGTTGGCTAAAAAATCCAGAAAATTGTATGAAATATGTTATAGAACATTTATGGATTATCACATTAACAAGAAAATCGGATCATTTTCAGAAAACATTTTACTGGCGTACTTTGTAGAATTAGCCAAGAAATTGAAATCTTCGACTTTATGGTCTACATATTCTATGTTGAAGACTACATTGCATATTAACAATACTATAGATATATCTAAATATTTAAAACTCCCTTTTTAAAGCGTCAATCAGATGGTTATCGTGCCAAAAATCCCGAGTACTGCGGAAATTACAAATTCAGGAATTTTTGTTGGAAGCTTCAGATAATATACCTATCTACGAAGGTAAGAATTTAGAAGTGTTAACTTTTTAATTTAGTATTAAATAAACGATTTTTCTATTTTAGGTTGCTTTAATTTTTGGCATAACGGGAGCATGTAGAAGTGATGAGCTATACCGAATGGAAAAAGCTCATTATTTATAACTCTTCCTGACACAAAGAAAAATTACGCTCATTTATTGTAGTGGAACATTTAAACTTTTACAGAAAATATAAAGATTGTAGACCATCAGGCTGGCTACCTAAATTTTGTTTTTAATACAATAATGGTAAGGCATATAACCAACCGCTTGGTAACCATAAATTTGGAAAAATGGCAAAAAAAATTGAAAAATGTTTTAAATTACCAAACCCACAAGAATTTACAGGACATTGTTTTCACAGAAGTTCTGCAACATTGTTGGTGGACTCTGGGGCAGATATAACCACGTTAAAAAGATATGATGGTAGGAGATCATTAACAACAACCGTAGGTTATATTGAAGACTCTATAGCTGCAAAAACAAATGTTAGTGAAAAACTTTTTTCGAATCCTAAAGAACAAAATATTGTTGGTTGTAGCACTAATATACAAATAAATAATAATAATTATACTATGATTACAAAAGGCACAACGGATTATCAAGCCAGTAGAGCAATGTTGGAAAATTGTTTGCAAATTACTATAAATATTCACAATAATTATTAATATGTGTTATATGTAGAATTTTATCTACTTACATTTTCGTTATGTTCTGTGTTATATTCTGTTTTTATTTAATTATGAATGTTACAGTTAAAATTATAATAAAATTCTGAATTTTGTCTTTCTTTTTGCAACTATTTACTTATTTTGAATCAGTAAATGTCATCGCAATAACCGGTCCAGAATGTCCCTAATATAGTTAATTTATTACACAGTGACTGAATTTACTAGAGTAACTTTTTGGGTTAGATACTCATGCAGAGAAAGATTTTAAAAAAATCATTTTTACTGCCTAGGCAGTTAATTATGGGTAACTTTGTACCTTGTCGCTACAAAAAGTTCACCAATATGTTGATTCTAGACATCGAATAGAGAACTGATTAAATTTTGGTCAACGTACCAAAACTCAAACCTAATACCCCTGATCATTTGTTACATCGAGGGTTTTTTTAAAAAAAAGTAGAAGTTACTGAAATGTTGCCCCCAGAAGATGTTCTAGCTATTTCTACTACTTCCGCCATGTAGTCGACTTGCAATAATGTTGCAAACTTCTAGTTCAAAAGCATTTGTAAATGTAACTGCTTTTTACCTACGTAGTCGAGAAATCCCAGGCAACTGTGAATATCTCCGTAACAATAACTAATCTATGAATTCAAAGAATACCAAGTATAAACCGTAGAAATACGCCTAGAACCAAACTTTCAAATAAGAGTGACGATGTAATAATATAATACTAGTTATTACGCCTTTTGTTGCTAATTACATAAATAATGTAGTAATTTTTTAGATTTGTTAATATTAACACAAACACATAAACCAAAAAATTACCAAAAGCAGTTTTTGAAAAGTTATGCTTAAATACCAAAGTTTTTGTGTTTATAGTATTTAAGTTATCTAAACAGATTGGTTATCATACAAAATTACCTACTTGTAACACATCCCTTCTGAAACTCAAAATCCAGCATGAAAACGAACATCGTGTCAACCAAAAACTAAAAATTTAGCAAGCGACACAAACCTTTTCAAGGACCTAACAAGTAGATCAAACCGACAATTTAGCAAAAAATATTACAGTGTGATTTGGGCTTTATCGCGCATGTTTAAATTTTTATTAGTTTGTGGGAAATGATAATTTTGCTATTATTTAGAAGTGATGGTTAATTCAACATTAAAGGACGTGTATACTTAAGAATCACGCAGATTTTACTGTTTTGACATTTTAATGCGTTGAATGGTCTTAAAGTTCCTATAAAATTGGCTCCAACTTTCAAGTTATTAGCAATGTTTTGATTCAAATTGATAGAAATAAAATGAAACTTTGTCGCGGCTGTAGTAGAATTTTTAATTTGTATTTAGTTTTATTAAAATTATGATATTAAATATGCTATCAAATGTACAAATTCAAACATAAAAAACACAAAAAGTAAGCACTTTAAAAGAAGTGATACTACAGCGATAAAGCCCCAAGTTTTATCTTTCATAAAACATTAAGTTTTACTTATTTAAAATTAAAAGCTGTTTTGAAGGCACTGGTTTAGCGATGACGCGCTGCCAGTAAGTATTCCTCTTAATTCTGATGACAAACACAATTTTATCTTAAAAATTTGTGTTTATCATTATGTAACAACCTAGAAATTTTGTAAATTGTAATAAAATGTTTAAGTAATTGTAATCAATGATGTTAGATTAAAACGATATACATTAATTATTCAATTTTTTTCTTAAATGCTTTTTGCATAATAAATCGACAAATTAATGGTTTCTTATAATAATAATTAGTTTAGCTAGAAATAAACGCATTAGAAATATATTTGATTTTTTTTATTAAAATAGAATAACTTTATCAAAATTAAAACCAAAAATACATCAGTGCAACTTATCAATAGAGTGAACGAAAGTTGTTCAATTTCACGAAGTAGAGAAATAATTGAAAATCCAAAATCTTAAAAAAACAACAAGAAATTTTAATTCCACAGTAAAATGTTTTCTACGTGAAATAACATTATAAACAGCATTGTGTAATGTTACCTTTTTTTAAATTTTGGTATTAACTTTTCAACAACTCGATAAACAATTTGAAAAATTTCGTAGAGTTTAATACACGGTTGCGACACGTAATGGTGCTCAGAAAATGTTAAAATATGTAAATTAAATATAAACATACATAATACTTTATATAACTGTTTTGTTTTCGTCGAAAAAAGAATGTTTCAGGAAAATCAAATTTTTAAATCCATTTAAACATTTTTATGTATTTTTGAAAAATAAATCTAATTAGCTTCATACACGCAATTTTAATAAACTAAAAATAAAAACAACAGAATTAATTTAATTTTACAATACAAATTGAGATAGAAACACCTATATGAACAAAATAAAATAATAAAAATAAAACGTTAAAACGTGATGTTTTTCATGTATGTTTTTAGGCTTTTTAATACAAATATAAAATATATAGTCTAAGATCCGACATAAGAAATGTATACCCTCATCTGTTATTTATTAGTGATAAGGAATAAATGATAGGTAATGTGCACATTGACACATCGCAAATAGATTGCCTAGTTAAATGACGTACGGATAATAATAAATAATTAAATTTTTAATTAAATTTATTTAATCTACTTCTCTCATTAGTTATTTAAAAAAATTGTACTCCAGTTAAGAGAATATACCCAACAGAATTAGAAAAGTATACGTTGCATGTCTTTCCCCTGCGCAACTGCGAAGTCTATTTGTATATCAACAGATTAAACAATAATAACTGGACTCGACTATATTTATATGTGTCTTAAATTTTAATCAAAAGTTAAACTAATTGTTAAAATTTGTGCAACAAAATATTTGTCCTAAGTACCAAGTGATGTAACCTCAGGCGAGGTAGATTTTGATTCATCAACGACACCTGACCAAATGATTCAGTAATATTAGAGGGCGGGGCCTTATCAAACTTAGAGCCTGGAGTTGATGCCTCTTCTGCTGAAACTTCCTCCTCGCGACCGTCGTGTATCACAACAAATAAAGAAATAGTTTGTTTATTTTGCAACTGTAAAAAAAAATTGGTCAGCGAAGAATAAAGGTAATTTTTCCAAAATCTGAAGCTACTGTTGCTAAGCTTCAAAAAATTGCGTCAACATCTAATGATTCTGAAGTACTTTATAAACTTGAGAATCAAATTGTCGCGTATCATCCAACTTGTTTCTCATCATATCAAGTACGGATGAAACGCCAAACTGAAGAGCACACTGATTCCAATTGGCATAAAGACTGAGATAGACATAAGTTAGCGTTTAACTCTCTAGCAACATTTATAGAGCAAGAGATCATCAATAATCATAAAGTAATGTACGTCACGCAACTATTCTCTCGGTATAAAGCTTTGTTGCTGAAATTTGCAGCAGATAAGAATTACCCTCAAGATTTTTTACTTTATCGGAATGAATATCTTGAAAAAAAATAGCAAAAGTTTTTGCCGACCTTCTTACAATTGAATCATCTACTGGACCCCATAATAAAAAGATTATATATCTCAATGATATGGACAAATCAACACTGGCAAATAAAGCTGTGCAACTGGAAACAAAAGAAAACTCTAGGTTTCAAGACGTGGCATATAGCTTAAGACATTGTGTTAAAAGTATACCTAGCCAAAAACTGCCTAGTCGACTAACAGTAGATGATGTAATAAACGGAGAATGAACGATTCCAGAGTAACTGTATGAGTTCATGTACGATTTAATCGGATGACCAGATATTTCTCATGATGATTCAAACCTAGTCACTGTTAAAATTAAGTCACTATGTAGTGACATAATTTTCATGATAACGAAGGGTCGAGTTAACTCTGAGAAAAATATAAATCTTGGATTGGCTTTAAAATCTCTAACTAATTTACGCCCAGTTATCACAATACTCAACACATACAGTCACACAATTGGACATAACTTGGCCGAAAAGTTGGAGACTGAAATGACTTACACAGACCGCTCAATACTATCTCCAGTATTGTGAGTTCATTAATTTGTTTCAACGATTTTCAAGAAGCATTTGGTGCAGTGACTTTGAGCTGTACATAGTTACCATTTACAAGATATCCGCTTTCTTCTTTTCATTGAACCAGCCAAATTATGCCAGGTGGTCCATTATGTACCTGAACAATCTTATAAAGGTACAGAATAGTAATTGGCTAATGGAAAACTGATGCTCGAATTTGTAGGACTTAGATCAAAGATGTATTCTTATATTATTGAAGAGGGAACTACTACAAAATTAATAAAAAATCAAAGGGTTGTAAAAATCATCTATCAAATCCATAACTTTCGAGGATTACAAAAATGTTTGTTTAATAAAAAACTTTTGAAACTCTTCAACGTCTTATTAAATCTAAACAACACAACGTGTTTTCAATTAAACAAAACAAAATTGTTCTTAGTCCTTATGATGATAAACGTGTACTCATTTTCAATAGCAGCGATACAAGACCATGGGGATATCTATATCATGAATGCAAATAATGTGTTTGGTGGGGGCACAATTATAAAATCATAGCGCGTATGTTATGATGTGTGTATTATAATTCTAGAGTGTACATTGTAATCAAGTTTCTACAAAAACAATAGATACAATGTTTAAAATTGAGTTAGAAGCACAAGAAGCAAAAGAAAAATTTTATGAAGAACATCTTAAGAATGCAGTCCGCTCCAGTATCACAAATTCTGCAAAGAAAGCTTTTGTGTATTTAATAAACAAAGAAGACTTTGTTGTTCCAAGCGATATCATGTATTTTACAGCATCACATGGAAGACACTTAACTCTATTTCAAACATATGTTTACTTTTAGATAAGAGGAGAAGTTTAGATAATTATGTTAATAATATTATAAATATTTGCAAAACAGAGCAGTATGAGTGGATAAATTTAAAGAAACTTGATGAAATTTTTGAATTTCATAGTTTGGAACGCAATATGTCACACAAATTATATATTATGAAGTTACTGTCTGGATTTAATATTAATAATGTTTGTATGACAGACTACCCAATTAATAATATTATTAGAAACCATAAAGATATTAAATCATGCATAAATGAATTTATTTGTAAGTCGGCGTATTTGGCCGACAGTAAGATTTTAAAAAAAAATTATTACAGCACTTATCTGTAAAACATACCCTTTAAATTCAATTCTCTAGAAAATCAAGAACATTCTGATATATTGTTATGGATACGAGAAAACATCGAGAAAGGAAAACAAATTCCCGAAGCGATATTGGGTTGGACTTGTGGTCCGGATTCTGGAAGATGGCCTTCTCGGTCATGAAGGATTATGAGGAGACTTTATCATTATTAATGTTAATTTCAAGTAAATAAAATAAAGAAATTTGGTTATTTTGTTTTATTTTAAACCCTAGAATACTATACAACAAATACAAAATTTAACATATGCACAGTTACTATACTAATGATATAACATTTCTTATGGGAACATATTTAACAATTCTGTCATGAAGTATTAAACAATATGCTGTTGTTTTATCAGGTATATTTACATTTGTTTCAAATTCAACTTTTATATCCACAGGACCTTTTTTGAGTTCTTCTTTTGTTTACAACAATCTATAACTACAATAGAGCATATGTTTTAAATTCCTCTGGTGTAAATATAGGTTCGCTTGTTTTGTAAAGAAATGAAGGTTGAAATCCGGCAAACATTTCATATAACAGTGCGTACTGATCTTTTCCAAAATTTAAATTAAGATTATCATAAGGATATGCGGTATCATTGAGAAAACCTTAATATTAGTTAAGTTACAATGATCGAAGCGACTGCAATCTTTAGTGGTATTATTTTTTCTATCAGTTTGAAAACCAAAAATTATACATTGAGGTTTTTCTACAGAAGTCTTAATAGCCCAGGTATGGTTTTGTGTCTGTGGCAATACAGGATATTCATGTAATTTCTACTTCTAAATGGAATATATAAATCTCTAGCGCTTTTAACAATATCTAACAATTTTAATTGTTCTTTAATAGAGACAGATACATGTGGAACGCGCCATATTATCTTATGTAGTTGAACTTTAACTGATTTTGTTTTATCATCTAATACTAAAGCATTATTGTCTGTACTACTGCGAAGCATTACCAATTCTTGTCTGCAGTTAATTACTATTCTTTTTAAAATCTTCACATAATCCTAAAATCATATGAAGAGGTACAACAGCTTCAAAACTACCAGTTGCTCTGTCCATTAATGTTGAATTACCTTTTGGAAACCAACCACCGTTTTCAAGAGCTCTGCTTTCCCCTTGATTGTAAGACGCGTAGCCTTTAAAACAGACACAATTCCAGGATTTCTAACACGGTCTATAATTTCTCCAGCAACTTCTAGACGAATTTCATCAAACAGGAATAAAATGCCCATATTAACAAAATTAATTAGAGGTGTTTCAATTTTTTCATTTTTATCGTTATATCCTTCTACTTTTCCTTGAATATGTAAAGAACTATACCAAGGTACCGTGTATATGTCTTGTTGTTGTAAAGGGATTCTGATTTCATCATTATTATTGAAGGAACTTGAAGCATAAGGTGGATGACTTCGTTTTTCGGCGTAGACAATTGTATTATCAAAAAGTGGTGTTTCATTTACGTTTATAGTTTCAAAATTCATTTCTGCTTTCTTTACTGAACTCCTATTGATTCCAAAAATTTTTTATTTTGCAGTGTTAATTGATTGATTCTAGTAGACCGACTGATAAATTTAGATTTATTTGTGGGCTTTATATAACTGTTTAGTGTATTTGGAATATTTGTATGTTTACTCCTGTTTTTGTTTTCATTAAAAACAATTCCCATCACACTGATTTATTATAGTTTCGAAGATGCAGTCTCACCGTTATCACTTCCTCTAAAATTGACTAAATTTTTGATCTTGATCAGTTATTTTTATAGTAATCTCACCTATTTGTTTAGTGTTAATTGGTAAATAAATCACGTTTGAAGGAGTTTCAATAATTTTATATCCAGGTGGACCGATGGAAAAATTCATGAATCACATGCACTGGCTCACCGTTTCTGAATGAACTGGAGACAATATTGCATTCTACGCACAGTGCATTTAATTTGAAAATTTTACAAGGAAAATCTGATATGTTTCTTATGTTTGCTTTTTAAAATTCTAGATTTAAAACCTAATAAATCCCGTATTGAACCTTCTTTGGAAAAATCGATATCCAACGTGCATTTAATTTCGGATCGTAAAGTATTGTTATTTCCTTTATTAATATTACTGGCAAAGGTAAGGGTTCATCTATATTCATATTTTCCGATATTACATACTTTGTAAGACTCTTGTTTAAATAATTATTAATATCATCAATCTCATAAGAACCTTCAGGAATTTCTTGATACAAGACATTTTACCATTCTGAAGTACAAAATAAAATTTGTTATTAGTGTTGTCTACGTTGGGAATTGTATTGAACGTTTCTAAGTTTATCAAACCCAAACCATAATTGTCATCATCTAATGTGATCGGTGGATAATACTTACTGGAAAGAAACAGAATTTGTTCCCGTCAGAGTAAATGTGGAACACATGCTACTTGTAACTAAGTGTTGCTTAACCTAACTTCTAAGTGAAATTTGATTAGAATATATAATAATCAAACGTTCTTAAGTTTAATTTGTCCTACTAGGTGGAGTTCAAGTTTCAATACCAAATTTTGAATTTTATTGGTATAGAGATTTGAACCCGAGTCTTCTCGGTTGCAAAGCCATCACCTATCTATGTGATCTACCGAGAAGTCCGTTGTTATTATAATTGTACAAAACTTTAAAACATAAATGTCCACAATTATAACTATCATACGATTGAAAATTCTTATGATTATAAGTTATGCTGCAAGGACCACCACTTTTAAGTATTCATTTAATTCTAATGGAGGTTGCAAATTTCCAAAGCTATTGAAAGTACACTGCACGTTTGCCAATTTTTTTATAAGCTGTCCAATGTGTTCCTTCTCCTTTTGATTATCTAAATTTAATATACCACATTCATTTACTTTCACTAATTTTGGTAATCCATCTTTCATAAAAACTCCCTGAAAGTATTTTATGTTCAACTTTTTTGTATACTTGATTAGATCTATATTAGTCAATGCTCGTGTTGGAAGATTTATTCAATTTTGTTTTGTAGATTTCGTGTTCTAAAAAGACCAAATCCTTTTTTATATGGTTGCAAGTATAAACCACTTCCAGATTTATTTAATGCTATAGCTTCCATAGTTTGATTATGCCTCTGGTTTTCCTTAAGTCCTTCTTTAGCACTTTTAGCCGCATTTACTGCTTTTGGTGATAGCTGCTGCTCCTCCACTTAACGATCCTAATGCACCAAGAGCAGCAAAATTGGAATTAACGGTAAAATCCGCCAATCTTTGGTACCGGAATTATAATGAGCGGGTTTTATTTTTTTCCGATTTTTTAGAAATTTTAAAGAATTTACTGCAGTTTTAGTAGCATCTATAACATTTACAAATTTTTTTCTTTTAATGCAGATCGTGCAATTTTAATTAGATCATTAAATTTTAATCCCTTTCCAGATGTCTTTTTAATCTTTTTTTTTTGCCAATAACCTCTTCTTACTAGGTAAACAACCCATTCCTAGTTTTATTTTTTGCTTTCATGGCAGATATTACACCTAAAGCTGTTACTTTCTTTTAACGATGAATCAGTAGAGTACAATATATACTTGGCTTTTTGTAATAGACGTCTATCTGCTCTATGTCTGTTTTCAATGTTTTTGTTATTATGATAAGCTATATCGTGTTCTTTACAAGCTTCGTCTAATTGATTAACAGCTTGGTCTCCTCTTTGAAGTCGATCCACTAATTTTTGTTCCTGGTCCACAGAAATTATATCCTGGTATGTGAAGTTCGAAAGGTATTTTATCGATAACTGAATTAAGAAGGCTTCTACCTTTATATTTATGATAGATTTTTCTGTTACGTGATTTAATAATGACTGAGTCTCGAATTAACATATATAGGATTATTGTAAAACTGCTAAATAGGTACTAATTATGACATTGAAAAATTTGTCTATTTATAGGATTGAAACCTCCATCATAATTAGTTTTAATTAAAATGCGAATTGTGCAACAGCCAATTGTACTAACGGTGTCAAATAATGATATACAAAAATAATAAAGTTAATAAAAGACATGGGGAGTTATTACCATCAACCGTTCGTGGTCTTATTGTGGGGCCATCAAATTGTGGGAAAAACTAACGTAATGCTTAGCTTACTTGAACATATCAATGGATTGCGTTTTAAAACCGTTTACGTTTATTCTAAATCTCTTTTTCAAGCAAAATATCAATACTTGAAAAGTTTATTAACATCTATTGAAGGCATAAATTATTTTGCATTTAATAGTTTAGAAAGTAACATACCATCTCCATCGAAAGCAAAATCAAATTCTGTATTTATTTTTGATGATGTAGCGTGTGATAAACAAAATTTAATGAGAGAATACTTTAGCATGGGTCGACACAATAATATAGATTGTTTTTATTTATGTCAAACATACAGCCGCATTCCAAAACAATTAATCAGAGATAACGCTAACTTCATAATATTGTTTAAACAAGATTCGTTAAATTTACGTCATATTTATGATGATAACGTTAGCACTGATTTAACTTTCGACGAATTTAAGAAGATGTGTTCATTATGTATGGATGAAAATTATGGATTTTTGGTTATTGATAAAGAAAGAGATATTAATTTTGGTAGATACAGAAAAGGATTTGACTGTTTTATTCAACCTATTTCATGTTAAGTGTAATAATTTGTATATGCAAACCTGATCAAAATATAACTAGATTAAAGGTGGTTTGTTTGCAAACTGTCTTGGAAATTGCATAATTAACTGATAAGACTGTTAAACTTCCATAAAACAACACATATGTGGTCTATCAGTCGTTTATCTTTATTTTCAAATCGTTTGGTTAACTAACGGTTTCATTTACTTACGGTATATATATAAGAAGTAGGCTAGTAATTCGATAAATAGTTAAGTAATAAGCGTATGTCTAGTTGCTTACATGATGAATTCAAACAATACTTTGTCAAATGAAGTTGAACTAACTAAAAGTTTAATAAAAAGAGAGAAGAAGTAAAACGAAAGTTGGAATTACTGAAACAGAATGAAGTTACACAGGAAAAGACGTTTTTCCTATTACAAAACGATTGGAAACAATATCTGACCAATTACAAGCAAATAAAAATGATGAAGCAAATTCAAAATCACAAAGAAAACATTCTATGTTTGAATCAACACCAATTCATACTTTTAATAAAAATGATAATGTTTTCAACGCAAAATTTTCAAATCTTAGGAAAAAATTGAAGCATTAAAAATGATAAAATGGATAAATTTGAAGATCAAAATATTTTTAATAAAAATTCTGTGCCAACTACAGACCTAAAAATGATCAAGAAGAAATTTTTATTTCAGAACCAGTACATGTTGCGTGACGACTACGACTTGAATGATTTAATTCAACATTCAGTTGAAGAATTTTTTTTAGCAAACAAAATTTACAAGAAATTCTCGATACTAACGTTTATGATGAATACTTAGCAACGTTCGATGAACTGCCTAGACAATATATAGACGCTATGATTCACGATAAAAACGACAATTTGATCATAGAACCGGTATACGACATGATAGCTTTCAAGAAAAGTTTTATATAGGAACATCTGTAGTAGAATTTGTTGGATCTGATATAAAAGTAAATGACCATTTTTATAAAGCGTCGTCAGGGTTGTATGAATTATTGTTTAAAAGTACTCCTACAGCTTATACTCAAGACGATTTGTATAAATATAAAGAAATTCTAGATATTAGTAATGCTTGCAGAAGTAATTTTGATCCTAATGGTAAAATACTAGGAACAAGATCAGAAAAATATAAATCCATCATTGGTCCTTTGTATTTTAATCAACCGAGCTATTTCGAAACACCAAAGAGATTAAAAAGACTTTAGGTAAAGGATTGTTTAAAGAAGTAAACAATCATCATATTGATTATATTTACTGGGATGATGTAAATGAATTAGTTGATAGATTGAGATTGTTAGTAGCGTCTCAAACGGCAGGCCATACAAGTCACACAAACGAAATAGTTTCTATCCTAGAAGAATTACGAGAAGCGAATATAATTTATTAAGAAAATGACTTTAGACAAATTTGGTCGTCATATAATAAAACATACTCAAACATCGATTGACAATATGAAAAGTGATTCACATAAGGTTTTTTATAACATGTTTTATAGTCATATTCTATCATTTCAATCAAGTAGAGTTATAGAGCGTAAGTTTTATTACCTTCGGACAAAACCGCATATCTGTTTCCATTAAAAATGGGTGTAATTGAAAAAGTGTTTATAAACATGGATAATGTTGTATTAAATATAAATGGAAAATCTTATACAAGCGGTGAGGCTATTAATTGCTCACTTAAAATAGGAGATGTTATATCTTTTGAGCTAAACAACCAGCAAAACAGATTTAATAAATTATTTGCTGAAATGGTAGTTAAGTGTCCAATCAACATTGAAACCAAGTCATTATAAAAATGGTTCGAAAGAAGTCAACAAAAAATATATTCCATCTTCTGTAAAAGCAGATATAGTGTCAGAATTACACAAACCAGCAAGAATCAATTTTAAAAGACGTCGAGTTATAATAAAAGGTATTAATGAAACATTACAAGCTGATCTAGTAGATATGGTTTCGTATGCAAAACAAAACAACCAGTTTAAATACATTCTCGTTGTAATTGACTGTTTTTCAAAATATGTTTGGACGGTTCCGTTAAAATTAAAAAATGCGAAACATGTAACAATTGCAATGGAAAAATTTTTATCACATTTAAAGTATACACCAAAAACTTACAAACTGATGAAGGATTGGAATTCTACAATAATGCATTTCAAAATTTAATGAAAAAGTATAAAATTAATCATTATAGTACATTCAGCACCAAAAAGCATCTATAGTTGAACGTGTTAATCGCACTTTGAAAAACACCATGTGGAAACAGTTTAGCTTACATGGTAATTATAAATGGATAAACATATTGGATGATATTACGAAGCAATATAATAACACTTTTCATCGAACTATTCGAATGAAACCATCAATGGTTAACAAAACGAATGAAAAAAGGATTTTAAAATCTGTATTCTCACACGTAAAAATAGCAAGTAAACATAACAAATTTTCAGTTGGAGATCATGTTAGAATTAGCAAACATAGAAAAGAATTTGAAAAAGGCTATACACCTAATTGGTCTAATGAAATTTTTATAATTAGAAAAATTAAATTAACTAACCCAACTACATATTTATTAAAAGACATAAAAAATGAAAATATTTTAGGAGGATTTTATGAAATGGAACTCCAAAGGTTAAACACAGAGATATTTACTTAGTTGAAAAAGTTTTAAGAAGAAGAGGGACTAAATTGTTTGTAAAATGGCTAGGTTTTGATTCAACGCACAACAGCTGGATAAATAATAACAATATTGCATAAATACAAAAACGATATTATAGGAAGTTCAATCTATGTATATACTTTAAGTAAATGTAAAACAAGAATTTAAATTATTTTTTCCTCAGCGTTAGACAAACGATATTTACACATTTAGCACAAACACATTTATATACAAAAAAATAAACGCAAATCTCTGATTACTAAACCCGAAACACAAGCTTCGAGTTTTTCCTCCGATCATACCCGACATTATGCTGCCGCTTTTAGACCAAACAAATTAGAACAACGGAATTTCTTGATGTTTCCCTTCGATCTTCCCCGAAACCATGATGCCGATTCTAGACCACACGATCTGCCCCACGATCGGCCCCGATCTTCCCGAAACCATGATGCCGATCCTAGACCACTTCCAATGTGGTCCAGGATCGGCATCATATAACTACTCACCGGTATCCTGATAATTATTTTAGGTTTGTAGGTGCTGTTAAATGTGCAGCAAAAAATCAATTCTACATGGTTTTCAAAAGGAATATGTCCCATGTTGGTCAACTAAAACAAACAGATTGTAATATCTAGAATATCCAAATAAAGAAACTAGGGATGCTGTACTATCATCTTTAAATAATGGGAAAAAAAACAAATGGAATTCATTAATGAAAAGTATGAATTTCCTACATCCAAGTGGTAAAAATTGGTCACTTTTAAATAAATTGAGTTCTAAAAATCAATCTGCTAAACTAAATACAAAAATTTCGACAAATTCTATTCTTTCTCGGTTGGTTAATATTTCAAACTTAATAAAAGTAGAGAAATCAGTTGTAACAAAGATGAAAAAGTGTCTACAAAAGAAAAGAAAATCTACACATATTCTAGAAGTTTTACTCTTGAAAAGCTAAAACATGCATTAAAAAAACAAAATCAAAGACAGCTACCGGGTTTGATGGAATATATCCAGAATTTCTGAAAAATTTGAGAAATTATTCTTTAAAGTGGCTACTTATGTTTTTCAATGGCAGGGATCATTTGAGACACTTTTAATTTATAAACTCAAAGGCAACTATGTTCACCCTAGAAGCTACACGTCAAAAACTGTTTTTTGTTTCTTTTTTTATACAATATTCAAAATATCTCTCTTAAAAGTCGGAATCAAAAAATAATGTGGTATGATAATTATAGGTAATTAAAATCTCCATTTTTTTTAACAGCATATCTGGATCTATCTCTAACCGTCGAATACATTTTTTAATTTCGGTTTTTGTTATTTTTTAAAAAATCATGCTTAAAACTCAAAAATTTGAAAAAAAATTAGAATTCGAAAGTGAAGGCCATTCAATTGCGCGTCTTTCAACGTATTCAATGTAGCTTTTACCGATTGAGTGCTTCGCCGTAAACTAACATCATATTAGCAAAATCTTCAAAAGTATGCTGATTCATGATTTAAGTAACAAGAAACACAAATTTAACTAACATCAAAAACAATTATGCCATTTAAGACGTGAAACATAGCCAACTTAATCGCTCATAAAGTGTCATTAGTTTAAAAGTGTCTGCCTTTTAAGCATGATTTTTAACAAAAATAACAAAAAACAAAAACAGTTTTTGACGTGTAGTTTCTAGGGTGAACATGGTTGCCTATGCGTTTATAAATAAAAAGTGTCTCAAATGATCCCCCCTATCTACCTTAGAATTATGTTACCCCTATTCAGAAACACCCTGTATGTTGGAAAAAAATGTAACAAAATTGAAAGCTATATAAATGGCCGCAAATGCACAGAGGCATGGAGATTTGTTGACGCAGTTCGTAATGACAATAAAACATTGACGACAATACCGAATATATCAACGAAGGGAAGAATATTTATGAACAATTTCTAACGGAAACTAGGGAACAGTTTATGAAAAAGCCACTTGACGTCAATATTCAAGGAGAAGAAATGAGGTTAAACATATCCAAGGTAACGAACATCATAAAGTCATTTAAAAACAAAAAAGCACCCGGGCCAGGAGAAAAACTACAGAGGTATCTCGGTAACAACAACGTTTGGCAGACTGTATGGAAGAATACTAAGAGATTTAATAAAAGAAGATTATAGCGGAAACAAAGCTGAAAAACAGAGCAGTTTTCGTGATGAACGATTATGCAACTCTGTCTTAAGCTGATAATTGAAAAAAAATTAGCGGTTGGACAAGAACTGCATTTACTATTTATCGATCTGGCCAAAGCCTATGACACTGTACCGCATAATAAATTATGGCAAGCCATTGAACAATCAAATGTTAACCATACTATAATTAGAGTTCTAAAAAAATGTTCAACAATGCCATATCAAAAGTTCAAAAAACATCTGTATCGAGTGGTTTTGTAAGCAATAAAGGACTAGGACAAAGGGGCTGCGTATCTCCTACATTATTTAAAATTTACATTGAGTAAGCATTGCACATATAGACAAGAAAGTGCAAGGGAATGGGTATAAAAATAAATAATTCTAATCTGTATACCTTACAGTTTGCGGATGACCAAGTGGTAACAGCATAAGATAGAGAAGGCGTAGAATATAAGTAAATGAGTAAGAAAAGAATAAAATATAAAATGGTAGAAATTGATGCATTACAAAGATTGACAAGAATATCAAAGTTAGAACGGGTGCCAAATGTGACGGTGGGAGAAATAATGAGAGTACCAGAAACCGTTAACAAATACGTTGAAGAACGGCAACTGGTGTAGTACGCAACATAATACCCATTCTAAACAAAGCGTTGGAATGGATGCTGACAGGTCGGAAGAAGAGAGGAAAACCAAGGAAAAATTAGGTGGAAAGAATCAGTAGAACCATGAGTAACAGAAGCCTAACAGCAACAAACCATTGATAGAATAGATTGGAAAAAGAATTTAGAAATCGGAAGACGACGTCGGCGTCGTACGCTTTAAACCGAATATATATGTATAGAAAAGTGTGTGTTTCTAGCGAGGTAAAAATTTTCATCAGCTAGAAAAGTCACTTTTCTTCTGACTTAAACATGCTATTTTTTAACCTTAATGGAAAACGTGGAAAACTTATGAATAATTTAACAAACATTGTTTTTTACAAACTTTAAAAGCCTTAAAGAAACCTTTGCAAGATGTTTTAAAATCAATTTCCGCCATTGTTTTTAAAATTTGCTTTTGAAAAATAAAAACCTTTTTTGATGATTAGTAGATGCCTCAGAAACAAATGCAGTAAGATATTTTGGAGTAGACGTTTGCGTTATAATAGGTAATCAAACTCTCTAAAGAAATTAAATGTTTTAAATTTTTGATTTGAAGAGAGAGAGAGTTTAATTTACTTCAATAATTATATGCCAACTAAGTGTTAGCAAACTTACGAACTTACAGCAAGCAATTCGAGATTTTTATTGTTGTTTAGTTGGCATAATTATTGAAGGATTGACTTATGTAACTGCTTTAACTTGCCTGTCGACATAGTTGCTTAATGCAAAATAATTTGCTACGTGATCGCTAACACGAGTCGACACTTGGTGTCGCAAAACTTATAGTTTAATTTGCTTGATAATACTGTACATTGTGTTGTCAAATCTAAGGTTTTATCTAGTTGAAGACTTAAAAACTTGGTGTTGCTTACATTTGTAATTTTGGTATTATTTATTGTAATATTTAAATTTTTTAGGTCACGTTTTTGGCGGAGATGAAAAAGAACACAATTTGTTTTTAAATCATTCAGACAAAGCGAGTTAACGGAAAACCAATTATTTAAGTTACCTAGAATACAAAATCTCAAGTTTGTTTCACTTTTCTCCCCATAAATTAACGAGTCCTCTGTTACTGTACTCATTAAAAATAGCAACAATAGGCGGCGTTTTCTAGCACCAAATAAGATATTTTTTTGTTCTATTATTGCTATCTTTAATTACAACAGTACATAGAGGACTCGTTAATTTATGGGGGGAAAATTAAAAACAAACTTGAGATTTCGAAAAAATGACACACAGAAAAGTTGTTCGTCTTGGATTAGTGGTAAAATTAATGTACTTATTATTTCTGAGACACTCTGTATATTAAACACAATAGATTAGAACTTTTATCTATATGCATAACTATGTTGTTAATATACAGGGTGTCTCAGATAAGGGTGGCAATATTTCAAGGGTACATAGAGAAACTCCAGATTAGAGATTTGAGATAAAAATCTATGTCCGGAAATGCGTTGCTTCCGATATACAGGGCCTTGAAAAAATTCAAAAATAAAATGGTAGTCAAGTGTTTTTGAAGTTCAGGTGAAGACAACGATACTCAAACCTCTTGCCAGTTGCGGTATTAATTTTGTTTTCGTTGTCGCCATGACAATATTCATTGTTCACTACGTTTTTATTGTCACCTGAAGTTTTTCGATAATGAGCTCTTTGAAAGACATCAAAATGGATTTTATTTTTTTCGCGGAAACGACGCGTCGGAGAAGAAAAAAACAAGAGAGCGTTTTTTTCCAAATTGATTGGGAATGTGAAAAATGATTCCAATATTTGGAAAAACCAGTGGCGTGCTACATTTTCTCTTAAAACTAAGTGAGAAAAACCGAAAGTCCGGTCCTGGAAATTTTTAGAAGAGTCGGATTGGCACATAAATATGACCAATACTTTGCTTGACATACTCTGGAAATTTTAAGAAAATCGATCAACGCGTTTTCAAAATACAGACAAAACATATTAATTTTTGAATTTTTTCAAGGCCCTGTATATCGGAAGCAACGCATTTCCGGACATAGATTTATTATCTCAAATCTCTAATCTGGAGTTTCTCTATGTACCCTTGAAATATTGCCACCCTTATCTGAGACACCCTGTATAGCAAAAATAAATTTGGAGCTAATATAGTTCCTTGCGGTACACCCATACTAATTTTGAAGAAAATGAAAGTATTTTCAAAGCTGCAGGAGAAGCGACTCTAAATCTGCTTCCATATAAGTCAAATTTTTTTGAACATTCTGCCAGTTGAAAAACTGTTAAGCTAGCTTTTTCTTGGAAAAGATAAGAAGTTAACGCTTTTAAAAATATTTTTTAAATTTTTTATTGTATTTTTAGTCCAAAAGTCTGAAGGCATCGTCATTGTGGTCAACACATTCGATGCTACGTTACAAATATACGAAGGCAGTGATATTTCAAAATACAAGAAATTAATTGCATTTCTGAAAAACAGAATGAAGGATATAAACCCAAAAAAATTAAAAGTGTTGTCAATTGAACAAATTATAAAGTTTCTAAATAACGCTTTGAATAAATCGTATCTATTTATGAAAGTAGAATTAATTTTTGCTTTAAATTAAGCAATTTAAGGGAAAGAATTAAGAACACTAACAATTAACGACGTAGAAGTCAATGAATCAGTTGTTATCGTAACACTATGTAATACAAAACAAAAAAGAAACGAGTTTTTACCATCACTCTTGGTACCATTTATTCTCACCAAGTATCATAGATGTTTTATTAAACAAATTTCCAAAAATACAGATAAAATTTCGTTCTAAAATATATTTAATTCTTTATTCAATTTTTACGAAAATTAATATTATCAATAACTGTTTTTGTAAAATGTCAGATTTGTTTATATAGTTGTCTTGATAACGGGTAAAATGTTGCTAAATATAAAGTGTTGCTAAGAAATAAAATAAAACATTTCTTTTAATTCTAGCTAATCAAATGGCTGTTTTTCATTAAAAATAAAAAACATTTTTTCTTCAAAATTCAGTTAAGTGTGCCATTATATGGCCGCTCTGATAATTCTTAAGTGTTACTTTATTGTCATGACACTGTCGGCGGCGCTTAAGTACTTAAGTGCAGTTGATAAATTGCAGCAATATAATCAATAATTTTATTTTGTCAAAAAGTATTATTTAGATATTTTGGTTACTATTTAATTACAAGTAAAATGTACAATTATTATAAAGCAAAAGGGATTTGCTGTATAAATATTCCTTTGGGTTTATTTGGCTGTTTTTGTTTCTTTTTCCTTGCGTTTGAAGAAAAAATTGTATTTTTTATGCGGAGCTTAAGTGACTTTTTGTGCTTTGGCTTTCACTTCAACATCCTCAGCACAAAAAGCATCACTTAAGCACCTTATAAAGTAATACTCTATTATTAAAGGATTAGAAGATATTTTTCGGATTGTGTAAAAATGACTACATGTGCAGGATGTCCATTTTCAGAATGCATTGCTTGGCATGTTGTAGGACCATAATATCCCAAATGCGTTGATTTTTTCCAAAAAATCTATCTACCGCACAAGTCGGAGATGAGTACGATTGCATTGGCAACAATGCACGAAATCAAAATTTTCAAGAAAAAAATCAATGCAAGAGGGATATTCCGTTAGGAAATTGCATTTTAAACCACTAATTAGTTGATGGAGCTCAGGTTCTACTCGATTATAAAGTCATCAAGTTGCCATACGTCGGCCAGAACTATAGGACTAAATAGTAAACAAAAATTTGTTTAAGCAATAAAGTAAAAAATGTCAAAAAATATTTGGACTTAAAGAAAGTTCTTTGAAAAAAATTAGTACTTGCATTACAAATGCAATACCAAACAGTAGACAACGGTGTAAGAAGTCAAGTGTAGACAGAGTCTTGAGAATCCTGCAAAGAAAAAACCATAAGCTGGAAAGTTTTAGACAGTGGTTAAAAAATTAATCCTAATCCTAAAAGACTGCGGAAGATTACAAAAAGGTGTTGTGAAATATTCCACGCCTAAGCAGCTACAGAAACTATATTATAATTCCTATGGAATAAAATTTAATCCATTGGATAATTTCTTGGTTGTGTTAAAAGAAAAACGTTCCAAGTAAATTTCTCAAGCACCCTGTATAATCACATATATTTTTAAAATGTAGAGTCAGTAACTTTACTAGATGTAACAAATTTTAAAATTATATCTTTTTTATCAACTAAGTTATCTATAACATTGAGTAATTAGATTTGGATCCAAATTTACAGTGGGATATATAAAATAGTTAATTAATTTTAATTAAAATAAATAATGTAGGTGTTGTCACGTTAATTATTAATTAAATTAAATTAAAAATAATTAATTAGTGATACCTCAATCAAGCGCTTTTGATTAACATGAAAATCTAACCAATAGGAAAACGGTTTCTATAAATCATCTTTGATTCTCAAAAACTTGCATGAGATAACCAACAAGTACAAACTGTTGACAAAATATTCATAAAGTTAAAGAAGACCATGACGAAAGACAAAGGAAATGACATTAAATTTATAATTATTTATTTATTTATATTATTATATTTATTTATGATTAAATTTATTTGTGGTCAACCGGTCAACTTCTTGCTGTTTATGATACAGTTTTCGGCTATTTAGTATTCGTCTTTTTTTGTTACTTTGTAGACGGCTGTCAATATCACATATGAATGTCAGAATAAATGTGCGGATTTTAAGAGTAAAAACGATTAATTGTTTTTGAAAAACCAAAACGTAAACAAAAAATAATAGAAAAGTATAGTCAAAACAATAAACAAAAAACTAAGTAAAATTTAAAAAAACAAAATTAAAAAAGTAAGCAATCCTGCAATTTTCTTTATCTAAATTTAAAAGCACATTAAAAACAACTCAAAAACAATTGGCTATTACAAGAAAAATGTTAATATAAAAACAATAAAATATTTTTAATGTTTTAAAAACAAATTAACGTCAGGTAATCAAATAGTATACAAAGCCATATTCTAGATCATAACCAAACTTCTTTCAATTTTCAATTTGGCGTTAAAAGGAGGAAATGATAAAAAGTATTGTCTATAATTGTTAAAGATGGTTTATGTTGTACCTGATCTTTTAACTATTTTTAAAAAAGTATATAGTCTATATCGTTGTGATAATCGGAAGTTTACAACAAATATTACATATTGACTTCTTTTAATATATTATTTCTATTACCATCTTGTAAACTAATATATGAGGGTCGTTCAATAAGTCATAAAAAGTAAAACAAACATTTTTTTTTGGTAAATTGTTTTACTTTGCGGAATAATGTTTTTCCAAATCTTTTAAGCCGTTCAAAACTAATTTCTTTAAACGTGCCAAGCTTCTGTTTTGACTGTAATTTTTATGTTCTTTTGTGGTATTGGCAAGCACTCAATAAGTAAAATACTCGGGTTAAGGAACGGAGAAAAAGTGTAAAACACTTGGTCAGGCTACCTAGACTAAGACAGTCTAAAACTCTATTATTTGACTTTCCCGACCAAGAGCACAGGAATTACTTGGCAGTCAGCAGTAACAGTCTAAAAATTTATAAGGGTTTTCTGACAAAGACAAACATTTTGTCAAGGTTAGTGTAAATATTAACTTGACATGTAAATATTGCTGCGTATCAGAGGAGCTATAGTTTCTAGAAAGTAAAACTGTTTCGGGAAACGTTTTTTCGAATTAGAGAAAATTTGTTCTTTCTATCCAAGGTCAGTCTTAAGATTCCTCAGGGAACTTCACCTACTAGAGGTGCTGTAAGTTCAAAAAGAGAGGATACAATAATCAGTATTGATTGCGTCTAATACACCCCAGATATTTTATCTTACCCTCAATGTTTTCTTAGAAGTTATTTCTTCTTCAACAAAAATATTCATACAAATTAACAAGAATTTCTTGACCAAGTTTATTTAAAAAGTTTCTAGGCATACTTTGATTTTAAGAGCACAGCAATTTATTGACTACTAAATCAGGAATTATTTCTTAAATAGTATTTATGTACTTGTTGTATGTCAAAGAAATCTAAATCGCAAGTAATTTTATTAACAATGTATTAAATACCAATAGAAAGTGTCAACTGCAACAACAAATAATTACTCTAAACTTTTTTGAGGTTGCGAAAACCATGCTAAACCATGATGTTAACCAACATGTACGTTTTGTTCAACACAAACAAATTATTAGAAAACTGTTAAACATGTATGTGTGTGTGTCCAAATTATCGTTAAATCAACACCAACATTAATTGTTATTATCTCTTTCTCGCAAAGCGTTTACGTTTAAGAAACTTAATAACGCGTAGTGTAGACATTGTTATTGTAGTTTGTTATTGTCGAAAATTTATTTTAAAAGATATTTGTAGTAGTTTTAAAGCACCACCGGACAGCTATTGTTTTTAGCAATGTAGCAGTAGAAAAGATACTTTAAAAGAAAGGGGCGCCACCCTACAGTTGTAGTTATCAATCCTAAGCAGTAAGGACACAAACAAACAAACTGATAACGAAAGAAACAAGTTTGTTTTACGACTTGTGTCACAGACAAAAATACATAACACGTAAATTTATTGCAAGTAACAATAAAACAATTAGAAAATAAATTTCACAAACATTACAGATCGTATTACAGATAAATTACTTCTAAAATTATCTGACAGCACTATTGCGATTTTCCCCAACACGATGGAAGTATTACGGCCATTGTCGAATAAACAATACACGTTTCGATAGTAAGTACCCTAATTATTCTATTACGAATTTAATTCCAAATAAGTGACGTTGACTTACATAAGTATAGTTACTAAACTGAGAAAGTGATTAAAATTAATTCCGAAATATCGACGCAAACATATGTGATATCGTTTTGTCGAGAGGCCTCGCTCTAACAAAAATTATTGGTGCTAAATATCAATTAGTAGCATATAAAACTATTCTGTTTCTAAAACACATTTAACTACAATCATGAAAGTTTCAAAACTATACGCATGAAACATAAACTAAAACTAAGGTACTTAGCTGTCCAATTGTTTTATTTGAAGTGCGAGAACGACAGGTGCTTCAGTTAAATTTCTAATTGATACGGATGCAGGAAAAACGAAGGTTGATTGACTACTAGTTGATACGGTCACGACAGACAGGTGTCGAAATAGAAGTCCGCCTGTTGTGAGAAGGTTCAGCGGTAGCACCAGCAGTACAAGTAAAGAATGTAACACAATTCATAGGATAGTTCCGCCTCCAGTTATTTATAAGTTGGTCCCTCCGGTAGGAAAGAAAGGATGCATAGATAAAAGACTTCGTTTCACTTACGGCATTCGACAATGTGTATAATGCAGATGTACGTTTTACAGTTTGTAAATAATAAAGAAACGTATTAACCTACAAGTAATTAAATAGTTCCAATATTTTATTTAATACAAATAGTACTTCACTTGTAGTAAGCACGAAAGCGCGTGGTATGACCGTCAAACCCAACAATTGAGAAATAAAGAAGCGAACGTTCTAAAGATCGGATTCTACGCAATCTATTATCAATTCCAACACCAACATTTGGCTGTCTAACCACCAGGCATAGAATGGCACGAGAACGAGATTTATTTAGTAAAATATTTGTAATTGATAGAAAAAAAATTTAGTATTTCAACATAAATTTATTTGAAGAAAAAACAACACAATTAACCTTTTAAATAATTTACGACATATTATAAAAAATAATCAGATAAAAAACCATGTTTTATCAGTCAAAGAAAAATTAAAATCTACTTAATTTCTTTTTAAAAAGGTGGACCATTACTTTCAAGCCCTCAATCATAATTTAGAATATGCCATTATAACTAATAGCGTGTCGACACAGTTAAACATTAGCATACTTTTCTTCCTTAAGTACTGTTGTGGTAACGTTTTGATAAGATATACTTTGACGTCGTAAATAATTTTTACGACGCACTTTTCATTGCCCGAACACATTTGCACTAACGCTTTATTTCTTGAAAAATCTTGACAATTTTTTATTGCCTCATAATTTACTAAGCGCAGTTTGTGAAATTAAAAAAAAATGAACTAATTTGTGATCGTAATTAAGGCGACTTACCTGTTATTACAATGAAGATTAGAAGTAAATCCAGATACATCATTGTGGAATCTTGATTCTGGAAATATAGAATAACAATATTAGTATAGTGCGCGATATTTAATCAAAACTAGTCTGATTTATTAAGTTGGGGGCTTAGATTGTATTTGTCGTATGTGATTATGATCATGTGCTTGCAAATACCTAAAGTTGACGCATGGAGGACGGCGAAAAAAAAAAGAACGAAGTGCGTTGATTTAACATCCAGAATTAAATGATCCTCTTCGAGTAATAGAAGAATTTTACACGAACTCATTATTGATTTGTGTTTAATTAAGGGAAAAAACAAAAAGGTCACATCAAGCCTAAGTAAATTAATGTACACGTATTCACGCCACGAGCAACATACAATATTAATATCGGAAATGTTTCTTTGATTACTGAAGTACTATGTCATCTAGGCTTGTAATAGCCTGTGTACGTATTGATTATTCCATTTAAAAATGTTAAAAATAAATCAACCTGTTGAAAGCCACTGCAATAACAATCTTATAAAACCTAAAAATTTAATATTGACTTGAATAATTAACTAAATCTAATTTCAATTAACACGAAAAAATTGTTTTTACAATAAACTTCTTAAAATTCTGTACACGAACCTTTCGACGATAATATAAGAAACCATTAACAACCGCAAATTATCAACAATTTTTCTTAGTTCGGTCAGTTTTATTGGGAAATAAACGAACAAGACACTTTCAAAACAAAACGGAAAAGTCGATGGCTTTTTTCAGCTTTCCTTTCATGTATCTAAGTAAACAACAAAGTTACAAAATAAATACATATTTTACTCTCTTTTTTTGTTTTTGTAATGTTTTGTTGATTTTTGTTTTAATTATAACCTAATGAAAACATTAACTTGTATGGTTAAGAAGATGTTTCTTGCTGTTTTGATGAAATAAATGTGTTTAATTTTTCTTGCCTGTAATTGGTTTTGTTAATTGTTTATACTTTAAAAAGCAAGCACTTAATTAGACTAATTTAAAATAAAAATAATTTTTTTTTTTATTTAATCGTGAAAGTATCAACACAATTTTTGTTTTAGTGACGACGTAAAGCTTAAATACTCATTCAATTACTGTTTCATCAAGAATCCATTATAGTTTATTTTAACAGTGGTTTTACAAATAATTATAATATAAAAAATAGTGTGGGTTGATTGCTCTGAATTTTTTATCGTTAGTCGTAAAATTAGTAAAAGTAATTACGAGATTGTAAAAAGCACCCCACGTTTTTCTTTTTAATTACAAAGTTAATATTTATTTTTCAATCAATTTGATGTCATTGTATGTCCATTCAATGGGCATAAATTCAAAACTTGATTTATTTTTCGTTTACGTTAGTAGAAACTATTATTCTCTTCGTGTAAAAATATTGAATCTAATTAAATCATTTTGATTTGGTTTAGATATACGTAGATAATGTAAAAACAAATGTTGATAGGTGATCTATATTTCTTATAAATCTACGTCATAAGGATTACGTATTGCAGTGATTGCAAGGTCATTTTTAATGTATAAATGTAAAACTATATGTATTGTTTCCTAGTAAGATATATATGTTTACTGTATGCTATAAAGATAAATCAATTTTTGTGCGTACGTAATAAAAGGAAGTGAAAGTAAGGAAGTAAGGGTTTTGAGCAGTGAACAATGTTGGGTGTGTAGTTAACTCCGTGCGTAAAACAATGAATCTAAAAACTTTTTCGTAAAATTTTTAAAGACGTCTTTATATTTATAAATTTTATTAACCCAGTAATAATTACAACAACATACCCATCGTAGAAAGCCTGGAATACACGTAGTTTTGTAATATATAAAATTCAATTGTTTTTGATTATTAAGAAAGTGCTTAAAAAAATATAAAATTATAAACAAATTAGAAAATCTGAGAAGAAAACGTCAAGGTCGTAAACAAACAAAGAACATCGTAGAAAACAGACCCGGATTAAAAGATCACTGTTCCAAAGTCGTCGAAAGCCACAAGTAACGCGTCACATATAAATGTAGTTTAGGTTAGTGTAAGATTGTAGCGGAATTAGTGTAGTTGCGTTAAGACGTGCACGCAGCGTTATTGAAATTCAATTAAAATTGATAAGCGATTGTACATACCTTATACTATTTTATTTTATTTTATCAAAATTTTGTTAAACTTACTATTTATTCATGAATCCAAGATTCTGAGAGGATAATTAAAAGATAAAAATTAAAAGAGTGCCATATTCATGTACAATATGGAATTTATTTTATTAATCACCAGTTTGCAATTACCGCAGTATAAACAATGTGAAGTATTTCTTTTGATATGTGCTTTTGATAAAGATATTAACTTAAAATAATAAAATTAATACATTGTCATTTGTTCTTAATACGCGTCTATAAAGTTCCAAATTATTCAAACCCTTGGAAGCTTCAGTTTTAACATTGTGATTCATTCTTTGGACAGCTAGCTAACCAAAAAACAATAATCAATATTGTTTGTGACAATAAAACATGCACAAACATTTGCAAATAATTTGTTGTTCAATATTTCAAAGCTTTTTTATTATTTGTTTGTAAAACATTGTGGCGCCCAACATTTCTAAGTTTTGATTTTATTTTAAGTGTGAGTTACACAAACTTCTCACAATCGTAAATTAAATTGGTATTTAAAATCTTATTACTCTAATGCTTACATATTTTTCTTTAAATTTTGTTGAAAATAGATTTTTTGGGGAACTAATTTGTCTATTTGTATCAATTGACTTTACCTACTTCAATGATTAAAATAATATAATTTTTTTTATTATGTAGTCCTGAAAAGCTTAATCATTTCTTTTCTTGTGATTTTAGTGTTTTATATTCTTGCATAAAAAAAAATTCGAATTGCGTTGTCGAAACAAATCTCGTTTCTCAATGATTCAAACATCAACGTCTAGTTAAAAATAATTAACTTTGTCATATCTTCCCTTAATACACGTGATTGATTAAAGAGTAAAAAAAGTCTGAGTAATTAGTCAGACTTCTTTCAGTCTAGAATCTGGCTTGGTTGACAAGTTGATTACATAGCTTTTAGTAGTCTACCTTAAACTTTAATTTGATTGTTTTAAATTTCTTGCTCTAATAAAGCCCTTTACGACAGATGGACGCTACGGTGTCCATTTCGACACGGTCCAATCCCAATAGACGTTTTTGTCCATTCTCTCTGTTTGGGTGATGGTGTGTGGAACTAATCATTTGTTTTTGGTGGTACTAAACAAAATAATGTTTAGTGACAAAATACATTTCCAATTCTCAGATTTGTAAACAAATAAAAAAATTTTTCGTTCATAATTAAGTTCTTTACAAATTTCTTTATTTTTTTTTTAAACTTAAAATTTACTTTTAATTGACCTGCTACTAGTATATCTAATTAAACCACATTGCATTTTCGAAGAATTGTAGCCGCCGGGTATAGATTCATTTAGGTTCTGAGTTTTTTGTAGACTGATTGATGCGCGACATTGTTGCGTCTTTTGTGTAATGTACAATAATGTGATGATTTTGTTGTTCTGAAGCACACGCGAATATCTCCACCTCAACTGAAAGTTGATGCGCCGTACTGTAGTCCCAAGTTCACTTTGCGCTAACCGGGTTTTTTTTTTAAGTTTGAGGGTTTGAATTTGAATCTACATGTTTCTTTCTCTCTCAATTCACCTTTATCTCAATTTTTACCGTTACGGTTTCCTGAGAGAAAACCAATCCAGCATAGCGTCTTGATACTTTGAGGCGTACAAATTCGTATTGAATATTGCAGATTTTTTGTTTGCTTTTGCCGTTATTATTATCTAATATCTCTATAATTTGATGATCTATAGGTCGATGAAAAACATCAAAGAAACCGACTCAAATACAACCAAAACCGTCGTACACAACAGCATATATTATCTAACGATTCTTGAGAAAGACCTTTATGAGCACTACTACAAGTTTTGGTTGTAACAAGAACTAAAACCGGTGATTCATTGGCAAGAGAAAACATTTTCTGAATGATATTAAATACAGAATGATGTTCAATGACAAAAAAATTTAGGCTTCATATTATGTCATAAAAATGAGCTTTTGTATAAGGGCGTTAATGTAGTTTTTGAAGCTAGTTGTGAGTTGTCATTTAATGCAAGTTGATATAAATTATAAAGTGTAATATTAATTGTGTATGTTTATTGATCGTCACTGATCTAAGTTTCTGTTGTTGGGCGCAATCTTTCGGAAAAAATGTTTTTATTTATTATTACTCTAATTCGTCAAAAATGTATGTTACTGGACTTACGTATTGCGCAACCAGGACTGAAAATAACGTAACGCGATTTTTAACCCCGCCATTTAGCTAAAAATCATAGGGTTAGCATAAGGTAAATCCTTCTTCAATTACTACATTAACCAACCAAAAAAACCGTTTTGGCTATTAAACCCCAATTCAGCTTTACTTGTGTCGTTGTTGATGTATTTCGTTGAGACGCTATATATTTCAATAACCGATTTATATGAGGTTATGCTTAAAACAGATCTTACAAAAACCTTGGACCTGAAGTATTGTCAAACGATGTGTATTAGCAGATCACTTCTAGATCACTTTAGCTCATATGTAACAGATCGTTCTCTGAAAGTTATATCCTGAGCACCTGGAAATCGGCATCCAAGACAGGAATGAGATCTGATATAGTTAATCATCGTCCGATATCACTTTTATGCGTTTTCTCTAAGATATATGAGTTTTTAATACTTGCTCAGCTAATGGACGGTAAACAACACTTATTTATAAGTAACCGGTCTACTGCCACTAATCTAGTACTCTAGAACGACTATATCGCTTAATCAATAAACGCCGGATTGGAAGCAGCATTATACGCTAACTTCAGTAAGGAATTCAATTTCTCTTAAGTTTACGATATCCGATTCAAAAATAATTAGAATTTTATCGCAATTTAAAAAAAAAACGCGTTTGAATCAATTGTCTTCGAGAGCTACGGGGGTTTTTTCAAAAATTAAAAAACCTAATTATTCGCTAAAACGGGCTGCAATTTTCAAAAAATGTCTTTATCAAAGTTGCATTGAAACTACTTTTTTGAGTAAGAAAAGGTCGTGTTCAAGACGTGAAACGATTTAAACTTGTCGCGTAAAATGTTTGTTATTTCGGGCGTGCCACAGGAATCGCACTTAGGGCCCATGTTGTTCAACTTATTTGTGACTGATATAAGTAAATGTTGAATAATGTTTTAATCAATGATCATAATTTGCTTCAAACTTACTCAAAACGTTTTTACGCGTGGTGTGTTTACAACTAATCTTATCACTTTCAATTTGACTACTTTCATCCGTTTTCATTGTACACTAAGTACATATAGATTGTCTAAACTAAAAGGTTATGAAACAAATTACAAGAAAACCAAATAGATTAAGCAAAAACACGTTCCTCAAGCAGGGGTAGACACCCGTTTAAAAATCTTAATAGGGAATAAGGTGTCTGGTACCATTTACTTGAAGCTGAAGTGATTACTGGTATTGTGGTAAGTTTCAATCGACTTTGTAGTGTAGCGTTTGGATAATACAGGGTGCTCTAACAAAATAATGTCCTTGGTCAAGTTAACCAATAGAAGTAAACTATGTGACAGTTAAGGAAATGGGAAGACAACACGATTTTCTAATGTCAAAGAAATAGAATTCAAATAAATTTTTAATCTCTAACAAAGAAAACAATTTATAAATTTACTGCTCTGATCTATTGAAATGAGTGAGCTTTGCGGTACTTTGAGGTTAATATTGACCTTAATTTAATTTAAATGTGTGTGTGTTTTTAAAACATTTTAATCATTGACCTAGAGTCTAAAGATGACGTTTTTATATTACAACGTCGAAACTAGCTAGTCACGTTTTTTTAAAAAATAAAATAATCAGTATTGGAATATGACAAATGCTTTTATCTCTTTCTATTTTTTAATTTTTTATATAAAGACCTTCCGAAACTATCATTTTCAACAAAGTGAAAGTAATTACAATATGGATAACCCGTCTCGAAAATAAAAATCGATAATTATTTTCGACTAATCAAAAATTCGCGGAATGCGCGCTAGATATAAATTTCGTCGTAACGTATTAATCGCTACATACGTTTTTTCGATTTATATTCCGTGCTAACATATTGCTCATAACACACGTTTATTCTGTGTATGAAATAAAACCGTAACAACTGAAATTCAAAATTTGTGTTTGTTAGGTCTTTTATAGGCTCAGTCTCTGTAGGTCCTAGATCAAAACTAAATATATATTTGGAATCAGCATTGAATTTCAAGGGAGAATGGAAATGTTCTGAAAAGGAAAGTCTACTAAGATGGCTTGAACTCATGTAGTAAAAAAATTTTTTTTTACATAAGCTACATTTCTACCACCCGTCCGGCAAAGCAAGTTTTCAACTAGTTTATAACTAAATATTAGAGCATATTTGTATTAATGAGCCTGGATACATCTATGCAGTAAATTAAAAAAATTATTTATTTGTTTTCTATTGTTTTTATCACACATTTTTTATTCCACTGTCTTTCTTTTCTTCTTTTGTCAAAATTGTTACTTGAACTTTCTTTTTCTGTATTTTTTTTAATTATTGTTTATTTTCCTTATACTTTCCTATACCCCTTTGTTTTCCACCTTTTTTTCCATCTGTTTCTGATATCTTTTAATACCATTTTCTATCTACATATACAGAGTGTTCCAAACAAAGTGGCTTATTAGACGTTTATGAAGAACTAATCGTATTTAAATTTTGAAAATTTGTGATAATATAGTATTTATACCGATCTTTGATTTTAAAATAGTTTCGTTTATATTGCACTTCCGCTTGTGCCGGAAGTCGACATTAACTTTTTATGTTAAATGGAATAATATATTTTTATGATATTTTTGTATTTAACTCGTAATTTAAAACAACTTTTATTATGGTTTGTAATATCTACTTTGCATAGTTTTTGAAATATCGTTAAATTTAAAAAAATATTGGTTTGTAGGATATTCTTTAAAAATTCATATTTTTGAACTTTGTTAAGATAAAAAATTATATTTGGTTTCCTTATAACAGAAGCTTAGTTTTATTCATTACTGTGATCATAATATGTTCAGTGTATTCAGGATGTCCACCATTGATTCTCAAAGTAAGCCAACTTCAAATAACAACAAGTCAATTTTTTTAAATGGAACATACTAAATATTATTTAACAGGTTAATTCAGAAATTTTTTTGTGATCGATTGATATAAGCATTAGGAGCTAAATAGAAAAATATCATAAAAAACATATCATTCTATTTAAAATAAAGAAGTTGATGTCGACTCACGGCACAACCGGAAGTGCAATATAAGCGAAACTATTATATAATTAAAGATCAGTATGAATAATATATTATCACAAAGTTTCAAAATTTAAATACGATTAGTTCTCCATAAACGTCTAATAGACCACTTTGGTTAGGACACCCTGTATATTACTCTATACCTATGCATTTGTGGGATTGCCGTCTCAATCAACACCAATCCTACATTCGCATATTGTGAAGTAATAATAATAATAGTAATAATAATAATAATAATAATAACAATAATGATGTTTATTAAGCGTGATCTACAAAGAAATAAAAAAATCTTAACAAAAGAAAACAAAACTAAAAGAAGAAAACAATATCCACGTTCAAAGGAAAAAGGTCGGCAAAGCCGTTTTTCACTTTTCCTTAGGCAATTATAAATATTATAAATAGCTTGAAGAGCTTAATTTAATAATTGTTCTGCATATTTATTAAGCACATTTACAGAGTTGCAAATAAGGAAATGCTGATAATCGGGAAGCATTTCTTAACAACCTTGCTTACAAAGTAAACAAACCTACTTCGTACATATAAAACGAAATAGGTACGATAACAAAGGTCGACCAAGAAGTTACAGCTACAGTAACAATGAAGAAGCAGCAGTCAATAACTCTCAGTCAAAGTTCCGTCAACATCAGTTGGAAGATCGACCCGAGTTCTAGTCCATCGGTTCAGTTCAATCCGGCGCATCACTAACCCGGCCAGCAATCTTCAGCTTGACATGTAATACCACGGTATCAGGTATCACTCACGCAGCGCATAGTTCGCGAGTTACTACGTTCCTGACCTACAGCCGCTCGATTACGTTATGTGCAAATAATAAACGCTAGTAAAAACCGACTCGATTTCGATTTTTTTCTCTGGTTCGACTTGATGTTTATAGTGTACACACCCTAAACGACACACATTATTTTTTTTATAAATGTCTCCCGTCTAACGGTTAAGAATCGTATTCTTCTTTGTCACTTCGTACCTCTTCGTACAGCATCACATAGTCTATAACGGACTCTCCTTCCGCCCATATACTGGGATTTCTATTTATCTATTTCTTAGAAATCTCTGTTCAATATCGTTTAACCTTTTTCTTCACATTATTTTAACAATTCATTTTTTCTTTATTTCTTCTTCTCTTCTTCCTTTAATAATTTTTATTGGTCTGCTTCATATATTAGCCATATACAGTCATTATCTCTCTCTTCTGCATGCAGATAATTTACGATAATGCTTTGTTTTTCTTCTTATTTTTCTCTTCCTTTATCTATCTATTTTCTTTTTATTCTTATTCATATATCGTTTTTACTTTTTCCTCTATTCTCTAGTGCAAACTGTGCTTTTCATCTATATTGTCGTGGTAAATTATTTCCTGATCATGACGTATTTAAAAAAAAATTAACAGAAGACATATTTTAAAGGTTTTAAATAAGAAAGTGTTAATTCTCGTTGTTGCAATCTATTTCCCTCTTTAAAATTAATTAGTGATCAGTTTAAGTTTTAGTTTAATCTACGAATTTAGTATCACATTTTTGTATATTTGTTAAAACTCGATAAATTAATTTATTTATAATTATAAGTAATCACAATTATTATTATGTTATTGTTTATCTTGTCTCAGTTTTATGTTATTGTGCACAAGTTTTGATTAAGAGCCATTTTGTTCTAAATTTAATTTTAACAAACAAGTATGATTACAATCGCAATCAGACAAAAATGCATGTTCCTGAGGGACCGAAGCAATCACGTAAATTGCGCAACTAGAATATGTCAACTCAAGGAATCTAAATTCGGTAATATTTTATTATTTATGCGAAAAGCAACCAAGCAGAGCGAGCGACATACCAAAACAGGCATCTATTCCAACTAGCTTTTCGAATATAAAACCCACAGTTAGTAGTTGAATCTAGAGGTTATACTTTTGCAAACATCTAAGCTGTTTGCTGTGGTGCAAGCATGTAATTATGCGAATCAATTAAAACAATTCCACGTACCTATATAAGGAAGTTCAAGTTGAAATTTATATTTATTAAGATGGCTGCCTCTAGCGTTCATCGTTCATCTTACGCTAAAGCAATTTCAAATGGAAAACATTTAATATGAATTAGTTAAAGTTGTACTTTATTTCTAGTTTGAAATGAGTCTAGAAATGTAAATACTGCGCGATAAAGTTTTATGAAGCATATATAATGTATAGAAACGTGAATTATTATTAATTCATACGTGTATGCTATTGTTCGCCGTTTTCAAAGATTGTAGTTTAATTACAACAAAACCTAAACATTGTTCATTGTACCGGGAGACAAAATAAGCTTCTGTTATGCAAATGTATAAATATTCATACATCGTATAACAAGAAGAAGGTCTAACAAACAACAATAAGGCGATGCGGCCTTTCAATGCAACTTCAAAGAAGAACGAAGAAAAATTCAAATCAACCTCTTTTTATTAATTTTTATACACAAAGGGGTTTGTAAATTATTAAATAGGAATTGTACAGCGTTAACTCATTGATAATGACTGTTATTTTATTGTTCTCGTTCACAAAATAGAAAATTTAGGTTTATTGAATTAACGTTGATGAACGTAATAAAATTTGCATTAACAAATATGTTTTGAGATTCTTATACTTTAACGAAACACGTAGTAGAGTTTTTAAACTTTGCAAATTATTTGGTAGAATTTTTAGATGGGCCCTCCCTTTAATTTATTTAACCCGGCGTTGGTAAGGTAAAATATTTTGACGGCAGTGGTAAGGTGGGGTCTGACAAACCCCACCAAATTAATAAATAAAAAAAATAGTTACAAATTATGTAGGTTATTTATATTTTGGTTAAGTCTTAACAAAGTAATATAGAAATGAATAAAACAAGAATTGTTAGGAACTTTTATTTTATTATTAAAATAACATAAAATAACTTGAACGTCGTATTTTACAAAACAAAAAAACACACATTCGAAAATTGGGAAAAATTGGGAAAATTTTCGGAAATTTTTCAGATGTAATGATAATACTTTATAGCTAATACTCAAATAAACACTTGGAAGCTAATTTTTATTTGGTATTGACGATAAAAATAAAAAAATCTATTCCGAAATACAACAATTTTGGCAGTACATATGAGCATGTTCTAGACATAGAAACGTATTGCAGGTACTGCAGGTGTATTTGGTTTTGCGGTCACGTGTTCTAGGACATGTTTGGCACCTTCCGATGAGAGTTGGTCGTTTGGATGGTGGTTCTTGGCTTTTCCCACTTATTTCTATGATTTTTCTACGCAAGTTTCTTGGCAATCTTAAATTTTCTTTTCGTTTATCTATGTGTTCTTCAATTAGCGCCAGCCCTAATTTTTTCAGGTATTCTCGTCTCTTCAGCTTGTAGTCGTTATTATTTGTTCTATATATTACCTGGGAATTGATTCCTACCGTGTTGAGGAGAGAGAAAAAAAGGGTGAGAGGCCATCTTCTTGAATTGCGAGAAACACTGTAGCTTCCAGACAATTCATCTACTACATCTACACCGCATTTTGTGAAGTTATAAAAACTAATTATTTCAGGAAGACGGCGATCTCCTGTACTGTCATCTATCTTATCGTCGTGATGTAGTGTTGAAAGCAGCAAAACATTTTTTTTTTTGGCACGTAAGAAACTAAAGTTATATCTTCTTGGAAACCAAACAAGCTAGATTTATTTTCCCTCTTCTGAACATTCAAAAATCTGTGGGTATAATCCGTTTATTTTTTCTCATAGTACCAACAGATGTCAGTTTATGATCTTTCAGTAGTTTTAACATTACATCGTGACTGGTGTACCAGTTATCAAACGTCACATTCCTTTTGGTACCAGATATAGGTTGTACCATACGCAGAACAATATCAGATGGACGATTACTCATATTGTAAGGTCCATCAGGTTGTAGGCCAGTGTAAACTTCCAGCTTCATAACATAAAAGGATTTGGCATCCACTAAAGCTTGTACCTTTATCCCATACTTCGCTGGCTTGTTTGGTATGTATTGGCGGAATGAGCATCGCCCTCTGAAAGATTCCAGCTTCTCGTCTAGCGTAAGATACTCACTTGGGGAATAAGCTTGGTCAAAGTAATATACAAATTTATCAAATATGGCTCTGATTGGAGCTAGCTTGTCACATTTGCGTCGTTCTTCCCTATTGTTCATATTATCAAAACGCATACAAGATAATAAAAAGTGAATCTTTTGAGGCACATAGTAGCACGAAATATATCAACGCCTGTACCATCAGCCATCCATAAGTCATTTAGATTCTGATGATTTGATCTGCATACACCTGCTAAATACAGCAATCCTAAAACTGCTTTATATTCAACGACTGTAGTTTCCCCTACAAAATACTGATCTTTATATTTTGTTGCTTTTTGACGAATTTTTTGCTTGGTATACTTGACAATATCAGAGAGCATTTGATCGTCAAAAAACAAAGACCAACATTCAATTTCAACCAACATTTCTATGTGGTACATTTCGTAGCCATTTTGTAATATTGTCTTTTCCAACGTAATATTTTTGTGACGATATATTATCAATAGTTTGAGAATTATTGATGTTTTCATTATCTAAGCCGATATCTCCAATACCTTCGTCGTCATTCTCATCTTGTCCAGTATTGAGTTCAGCATTGAGATCATTTACTTCATCTTCTTCTGGCTCACTTTCAGTTTCAGAAAGCTCGTAATTGTCTTGATCGTTTTCGACTTCTTGCCATAACGCTAGCAAGCGTTGCTGTTCTTTCTCGTACGAACACATCTTGGGAAAAAAACAATAACAATAACTATTTTTACTTCAAAGGTACAAATAGTTACTTTTACTCCTAGGATGTAAAAGTGGCACTTCTACGACACGTATAGAGTTGATAAAGTGCCACTTTTTAAGACTTTGGAGAAAAACCATCACTGTTGTAATAACAATTTAATATTTCTGAATACTCACCGTTCGACCAAAATGTTACGGCAATGGTAAGGTGGGGTCTGAGAAACCCCAAGTCACTTTGAGCAGCCACTACACGTCTGTTGCAGGCGCTGCCAACAAACCAATTGAACCATAGGATAGGTGAAATTATTGTGGAAAGCTATTAAGAGACGCATGCGCACAGAGCAACTATTACAAAAATGGCTAACAGTTTTGTATGGCCTGGGGTTTGTCACACCCCACCTTACCAACGCCGGGTTAAGACTTGTGACGGTTCTTTTGACTATTTTCTTAATTTTATATTAGTTTATTTAGTAATATACGGGTCAAAAACCCAATTACAAATTATTTCATTGGCTTACAATTATTTAAAATAATCTTCAAAGAATAAACAAATGCAATGCAAAACTGATATTAACATAAAATAAAAAAAAATGATTATAAATGCATTATAATACATCAAATTATTAATTAAATATGTGCTTCTTAATCATAGCAATAGAAGAATTGAATAAATCAATATCTTCGGGAACACTATTCCACTTCAACATCATGCGGTGCACAGGAGAATGTAAAAAAAAATTTAGTTTTTTATAGAATTTAAAAATACAGGGCGTTTTAACAAAAACTTAACCACCTCTGTAAGTCAAAAACGTACGTGTGATCGAAAATTTCAAAAAACACGTCAACAAAAAATAGTATCAATGGAAACAAATTTAACGGATAAATTGTTCAAAATGACCTGAACTTACTTCCATACAATAATACAGTCTACTTTTGAAAACGTTCCTTACATTATTCAAGATGTCCGGAGTCTGCAATCGGCATTCCCAAACAATTCTCTGTCGCAGCTCTGTCCCCACAGAAAGAAGTCCATTGGCTCCACTGAACTTCTTCTGCCGATCCAACGCATTGGAAAACGTTCGTCCAAAAACTGTCACACCAGAACATCGAAATGTAGGGGTGCACCATCCTGCTGGAATGTTATTTCATTTTCTAAAATTTGTGTAATCATAGGATCTACACATTCTTGTAATAGATTTAAGTATGTGTTTCCATTGAGATTACCGTCAAAGAATAATGGCCCAACAATATAATTACCAAGAACTCCGGCTCAAAAATTCAATTTTTTTGAAGTTTGTGAATGTGTTTCCATCACCAAATGAGGATTCACATCGCTCTAGTAACGACAATTATGTCTATTTACTTCACATGTATTGTGTAATAGGTTTGGGTTATTGGTCAATTTCTCGCTGAACTCCTCACAAAACTGGAGTCGACAATCAGGATCATCTTCGTTCAATTCCGGAACTAGCCTTATTTTGAAAGGGTAGAATTTGTAAACTTTTAAAATCCGAAAAACACTAGTATCTGATACACCAGATGCTCTAAATACTTGTCTGATAGATTATCGATTATCCATTTGTACTTGTCCTAAAACTGTGACTTCAACTTCTTCATTGTTGACAGGACGCAAAACTTCATGTTTTCTGTTGTGAACAGAACCTGAAGTTCAAAATTTATCCATTTAACTTATTAATAGCTCATGTTGCGGTCTGGATGATTCGTATTATAAATTCTTGTAGCAGCTTTAGCACATTCATCATTTCGGCAATAGGTTGCGACAATTTCTATTCTTTCTTCAGTAGAATAAACAATGTTGAAACACAGTAAACAACGATAAATAAATAATTAATTTGTGTCAGTGTGACAGTGGCCAACTATCTACTTTTTGTCCTGCGACAACTAGCGTCAACAAAAACTACCAGTGCAGAAAAAACTAACTCCGGAAATCTTGAATAATGTAAGGAACGCTTTCGAAAGTAGACTGTATTATTGTATGGAAGTGAGTGGAGGTCATTTTGAACAATTTATCCGTTGATTTTGTTTCTATTGATACTATTTTTTGTTGATTTCCTCAATAAAATAAACGACAGCAAATTTTCTGTTTTTTCTTAAATAAAACGTTCAACATTTAATTTCTCAATAACAAATAAACCAATTTTGAAAAAAATTACAGAGGTAATAGAGGGACAAACGACCTTTCAAATGGTGTATTACTCAAACCCCCATGCCATTGAAAAAAATATGGGAAGTAGTTGCTGACCGCAAAGGGGTGAAGTTTCGGGTATGATTTTTATATCAGAATTAATCATTAATCGTTGAAACGCCATGTATATAATTTTTCCAATTTAGATTTTAGGATGATAGCGATGTTGATTTCTTTAGCGAGGGTAAAAATAAATAAACACTCTTTAAGTATTTAAATTGCTAACGTTTCGCTCACAATGCGTGAGCTTCTTCAGAACGGCTTTAATTTAGAGAGTGGACTCACTAGTGATTAAAACACACAACAACATATAATTAAAATGTGGACATTAATAATTAAAAATGTTAATATATAAACACAGAATTAAATGACACACAGTTTTCTATTGAATAGAGAGTGAGCGAAACGTTGGCGATATGTTTTTTTATGTTCAGTGAAGATTGTTCTACTATGTCTTAGTTGTTTACAAGGAACATTAAATCTAAGCTGTGAGAGAAGTTCTGGACAGTCAATACTATCCTTTACTAATTTGAAAAAAAATATTAAATTAAAATAATCTTTTCTAACATTTAAATTGGCCAGTTTAAAATAAGATGCTACAAAGTTCGGAAAAGAATGTACATATCCTAGTTTAAAGTTTAATGCCTTTAAAATTTTGTTTGCACTATTTAATCTAGTATTGCGTCAACACTATACTGAGGATTCTAAGTTGTTGTAGCGTACTCTAGAATTGGTCTAACTAATAATTTAATTCTCATTGCGGTGAAGTTCAACTTTCATGTGCAATTTATAGATTTGTATTCAATCTTTCTTTTATTCCAGTCTATTCTAGATATTTCCCTTGTATTGATAAGTACCACTGGTTCTAGATTCTGTCTTGTCGTTGTCTACATATTCCAAATTGTGTCTTATGATCACGTGATCATACTGTTTGAGGCACCTGAGCTACTTCACATTAAGAATTATATTATTATAATTATTGCATAATTTAAATTTTATAAGAATGACCGTTTAAAATCGCAAGTAGGCAACCCAAATAACGTTATCAAAATAACGTCCCTTTTTTATAATATTATCACAATAATTAGCGGCAATGTCATTAAATATTACATCATGTGATGGTAATTTTTTTTCTGGTCTGTTCCTTTTGGCGCCGCTGGTGACAATGCTTGAATTTTGTGGATGGTTTCGCCTTGGTTGTTAGGCAATTTAAGTTACATTTGAGCATTTTGGTGACGTAATCACTTGGATCTAGGGATATCAAACTTTTCTAAGTTTGTTACTGTTTAATTTTATCCGATAATTGAGCGTTCCTTTTTTTTTGCTTTTCCAATTGTGCCTTGACATGGAATGTTGTGAATCTCCCGTTCTAAAATTTTGAAAAAATCTAATGAAGTACCATTATTAATTAATTGTTAACGGAAATCAGCCCCATGTTAAGTTATTAATATTATCGAAGGATTTATTAACATCTCCTACGTCGTAAATAACATTTCTTGATTTATAACTATTGTGAATTTTGGATTTTGTCACTACCTGACCACGTTCCCACGTTTTAGAACTTACAATAGGTAATGTTTGATTGGAATAAATAACTACAAAGTAATTTGTCTAATTATGGTTGTTTAATTGAGAGATAACGGGAGGCTGTTGCTATCCACCTACTTGATGTTATCCAGCTATTTGTCCAGTCAAGTTGTCTATCAAAGATAAACTGGTTGACCCCTGAATTTATCGATATATCCAGCCGAGAACCTCTTTGTTTCTGTTTTGCTTTTCTACGTGTCTATGTTACTACTCATCCGTTTTGGAATCACGACTACTATTCATCGGAATCACTGATAAATCAAATAAATTAAAATTGTGCAAGTTCTAAGCCATTATTTTATTTAAAACGCGCTTGTATCTGTGTTCAGATGTTTAAATTACCTACATAATTTTTGCGCTTTATATTTGATCAATGTGATTTGAAAGATCTTTTACTCTTCTACTCGACGTAAGTTTTTTTTTATTTAACGTAAGTAAAGCTACTTTCATTGGTGTGAAGTCTTAAAAATGTAATTGTTAGTTGATTACTTACTATTACGCCCAACCAGTGGCGGATCGTACAGAAAAGTTAATATTTAATTTAACGTATTGTGTAGCATACTACACGCATTTGTTGTGTATTCTATATGTATTTTGTGTCTATAACTGGTCTAGTCGTTTTACAAAAATTATATCATTACAGTTTAACGGTTTGTTTTTGCGTTTAAAGTTTTTAGTGGCTCTAGAGTATTTACTACGTATTTTGCTAAGTGGCCCTCTACTTATTACTTTGTTTTCAGTGTAAAAGTCTTTGACTTAAGTAATACCGAATGCACCCACGATCCCGCTTTGACTAGTATAGTAACGCGCCAGGTTTAATTTAATACTTTGGTATCAATAAACAGTAACAATTTTTTATATTAAATATTTTAGGTAGTAATAAAAGAAAAATATTATTATTATCAAATCTTTTTATTTTAAAATTATGTAATCTTATTTTTAATTTGAATTCAATTAAACACCTTTTTCTACCTAAAACCTAATATGTTTTAAAGGCTTCCATCAACCTAGGAATTTTAAACTATGTAGAGATAAAATAAAAAAAAATAGTTAATAAGTACAGAATTTTGCCAGAATACCATTTTTTTCAGGTATTAGTATAAAAATATTATACTCAACATTACTTTATAAATAAAAAATAAGAAAAACCAATGCTGGTCATTTTCAGCATGAAATTATTTTGAGACATTAAAATAATACCTTTAAAATCTTTTTATATGTCGCGTTGATTTTTTTTTATTTTTGGAAGTCAATTTTATAACTAACACTTTTGTTGTCGAATCCCAAGGAGCCTGTAAGACATCTGTTAATAACATTTTATTTTCTATTATACGTTTAAGACCTGGACCACCCTACGACTTTGTTAGTCGCGCCACAAAAAAATTTGCGATATTTTGTCATACGGCAAAAAAACTAAAAATCAGTAAAGTTAAAGGCGCGCACTTAAGCCTAGCGAGTTTTTTGCCGCCCATCTAAAAAGTACTGCATTCCAATATTGTACCAAACAGTTTCAAATTGTATTACGTCTACTTTTAATAGCAAAGTCACTATATAAAAGTCGTGTAGTATGTGCAGTCAAAGCTCTTCTAATATGTTACAAAAGACAATAAACCACCGCATCTTAAAGTGCTCGCAATACAATTTAAAACTGTGTATTATTACATCCAAACATTATGCCGCAGCGTTTTTCAGCCGCGCAGCGAAAAACTCGAAGTGTGCGAGTGACTTTAGCGGCAAAGTTACAGCAGAGGCAAAAGTTTGTAACAATTTACAAATTTCATGTTAGAATAGTATTGATTGCACACACTAAACGATGTTTTGCTGTATTTTATATTGAATTTTCAAAAGAACAATGCCTTTATCAATTAATTGAAAAAACCTTTCGGAGTAATTGTTAAGATAAAGATAAGGAAAAAGAGATAAAAAAGCATAAGAAAGCCGAAAGAAAAGGAATTGAAATAAAACACAAAAAAACTAAATTAGTGACTTTTTGAAAAGAGAAGCGGTAGAAGTAGGAAAAAGAAGTGGTGATGGACAAATGAAGAGGTAGAGATAGTAGACACGATAAAATATCTGTTGAAATATAATAATTATGATGTAGGACAAATACGAAGTTTGAAAAAAAAGGTAACAGAATAGTAGCACAAGTGTGGGTTTGGGGGGGATTTGGACAAAATATGGTAAAAAGGAAATGGTTATAGGAAAATCTCGTAAAAGTCTCATGTTATATGAAACGGAGATATGGGAGAGAATGAGAACAATTAGATAAAATACAAATAAAATATTGGAAATTGAGTCTGGAAATGGAAAAGCACCAACATACATAGTAGAAGAGGTGATGAAATTAGAAAAATTAGAATAACCGCAGGAAAGATGGCAATGAGGTACGAAGGAAGTACAAAAGAGAAATATAAGAAACTACAAGCAGTGAATGAGAAAAAATAAATGGAGTACAGAAAGATTAAGAGGTTATACTATGAAAGGGAAGGAGACGAATGATAAGATAGAGTATGAATTCAATTCTTGTGGCAAATTGATACAATATTCTAATTAAATCAATCAGTAATTAAGTATTTTATTTATTTATAATTGGAGCTTACTTTGAACGTTGCCGATATTTCCTTTTTAATTTGCCTAATTTTTTTTTCTGAAACAGTAAGTTTCATTAATCATACCCCACAATATAAATTTTCTAAAATGTTATACAACAAATATTAATTAAAGTTTTGACATTACGCAATTAGCAAAAGTCAAAAAAAATATTAAATGCGATCTAGCTTCAAAACAAAACAAGGTTGCGTGTTATGAAAAACGACAGGTAAAAATTTTCCTAGTGTAGTTTTTTTTTAAATAAATGTATTTATTACGACAGTATCCGCTTCTTTAATTTAATATCTAGCCTAATTGATTTTCTAAATGCGTTCTTATTAATTTTTAAGAGTTCCTATAGCTTACAAAGGAAGGAAGTTAAAATAATTTCAAAGCATTGATTTGCTTATTATTTTATTTTCTTATAAAATATTGAAATTTTCACGTTTTAAATAAAATGCTATTGTTTATTGTTAACACTTGCCGTAAAACTTACACACTTCGTTCGTCCGATCCGTCAGACAAGTCATAAAAGTTGCAATATATTATAAAGTATATTGTTTAATATAGACACGCACCTGTCGTTTAATTTAAAATTTATGTGCTTCTTAGCAACTTACTTTTACCAACGCCCTGAGAAGCAGTAAAAGTATTTTTAGTTCCGCTGCTAATAGCAACCGGATGTGTAAGACAAAATAATTTTTTTACGAGTCTCTTAGGTCTTTTGAAACTTTTCTGTGTAAATGGTGTGCAATTGTAAAATTTTTCTTATGTATTATTCTCCTCTTCATTCTTTTCTAATAAAAAAGTAAGAGAAAGTATGAAACCGTCAAGCAACCCAAAAACTTCTATCGAGACCGCGGTTTCTAACTTTGATCTTTGTAGTTTTCTATTGTTAACCCCGCCGCCTCTTTTATTTCAAACTAATTAGCGCCGAGGATAATGACACCTGACGTTTCTTTTTTATATAATACGGAAATATTTCTCTAAGTACTCAGATTTTTCAGTCTAGAATTTGATTTTGATGACAAGTTGATTACCCGGTTTTTAGTAGTTTACTTTAAATTTCTGTTTTTTAAGTTTCAAGTTTTTTACCTTGAATAAACCTCTTACGATAGATGACGAAACGGTGCCTAACTACGGTTACCAGTTTAACACAACAAAGGGAGACAGCTTATAACGTAAGCTTTACGCTTTGCGTTGTAAAACAACTACTAAAATCTTATCAATAAAACTTGATTTAAATCACTTATTTCCCTCTTCATTTACTTTTTTTTAATCAATAGATGCGCAAATGTAACCGCCAGTTATTTAATCAACGCCATCTAAAGAAGAACACTTACAGAAAGTATGTTTTGGAATTACTACTCAAATTCCAAGAGCCAACAGAGGAGGAACGTGAAACGTCCAGTCCGAAATGAATCAATGGAAGTAGCACTTTTGGATCAAGTTGATAATAATCTAAAAATTATGTTTAAAAAATTTACATGTAAATAAGAAAGAAAATTAAATTTAATTTATAGTTAAGTGTTTTTTAGAATGCCAATCTAGATTTTATAAACCATAATTAATTAATATTAATTAAAGAATTTGATTTCTACATAAAATATTAATTTCTGTTTAATTAAAGAAACAAAAATAATAAGTAAGTTTTGTGTAGCGATAATATTATGAACGCTTGTAAAAAAGAGTATCAAAATTAGTTTTTGTGATAAAAATAACGATGTGTGAAAAACATAACAAAAAAGTTTAATTGTTACAAAATTAAAAAGTGAGACCTAAAACCTAACGTTCGAAATGAGTAAAGTAAAGGAGTGGAAAGGCAAGTCCGAACGCAAAACAAGGATTTGTACTACGAGAATCAAAGAAACAACACGCATTGAGTTTTAAAATGCAATTAAAAACAGTCAATGGCAAATAAAGTAAAATTTCCTTCGAAAATAAATAAAGAGTGACAACAATTAATTATTCAACCGGTACTACAAAACTAATTTGGTTCATCCAACAATAAGAAGACAACGCAGGTGTCAGTTATCATCGATATAAGGTCGGTTATAACACATTATTTCTGTTACTTTATCCATGCGTTGTATAACGAACAAAATCATTTGTAAAAAAATTATTGTATAAGTTTTTGATTAAAATGAATTAAATTTCATATGTACTATATAACTAATTTTTTTATTTGGAAACGCATTCACAAACCTGAGATTATAAATAAATAATTATAAACAAATTAAAAACATGTCTCATAGCTAATTTATATGCGAATATATTTATAGTGACCATTTAAAATCTTCCAATTTTATACCCCAGCTGTTCATTTCAAAATTAACTGTTAACAGTTTTTACGTTATTGCACTACGACGATTAAAACACAAGTTCTTGTCTGATCACCGAAGTTAAGAAACGTCGCGCGGTCAATACTTGGATCGGTGACCGCAATGATACGCATTTACACAAAAAACAGTATATTATAGATTTTAGGAGTTATTTACTCTTTAGTTTAGCAATTAAACAGACTATGTTGACAACTGTCGGTAAAAATAATTTTTTTGGTGAAAAATTAACCAATTTTTTTATTGCTTGTTTCTATACGCCTTCATTTTTCTGTCTTAGTGTTTGCCAAGTTAATACTTCAATTTACTGCGCTAAAATCATCTGTATTAAGATGTTAGATAAAGGCCACCAGGATGGTCAAAACGTTGGTAGAATGAATTAACGACTTTTTATTGAGCATCCGCTCCTTTATTCCTTAAGAAGACCCACTGCATAAATTTAGTCATCATCAACATCAGGGGACGTTTCTTTATTATTTAAATTGGTACGAGTTTTGCAATAGATGCCGTACATTTATATCGTTTCGGAGATAGCAGTTACGAGTAACTAGCCACTGAAGTTTTAATATTCATCGCACTTGGCGTTAGTTCAATACACGAACTTTGCAGGATCCACTGCAGAAGTTATTCTGCAAGTTTGCACTTAACACAAATTCCGACAAGTTAGTGTTCGAACCACCTACACGTCTTATATATTTACAGTTATTTAAATTAATGTTACGTTTATTACTTGCTCTCTAAACAAACATCAAAATTATTGTTTTAGTGTACTAGGTGATTATGTCCCAACTTTTAGAGAACCAATTTGATAGCTTGTTATACTGATAGTGGCGCCCTGGCTTTCTATTCTAGTTGCTTATTATTGTAATTCGGGTAATAATGAGCTAGAATCCATTTGGTGCGTTGGATCTTTCGACTTCCACTAAAGATACTTTAAATTATTTTAATTAAAGTTCTTGTACTAATTATTAATAGCTTATCTATGCACTGACCAAACGTCGCTTAACTATTAAATTGTTTTTTTTTACTATTTACTTTACTCTTTCATAAAATTCTAAGAGTTTATCGCACACGTCATTGATTTTATTTTTTGTAGCGCCTTAAGAAAATTATCATAATTAGACGCTACCAAATTTCGTATCATGTTTTCGCAGCGAAAATAAGTGAACCGAAGTAAGGATTTTTCCGAAAAATATTTCAATTAGCCACAAACTTTTTAATTACGTTCTTGTTGATCCACTTTGTAAAATGAGCTAAGGAATCTGAGACTTCATTATTTAATTTTTTGATTACCCTGACCGCCCCATTCTCTTCTACTTTTATAAAAATAAATGTTTGTTTCATATTCAAATTCAGACTTGAATCATTCCAATCTACTAATTTTTTTCTTTAATTTTCATCAACTCTTTTAACAACGCATAACCGAACCCTTTTTTTCAAATCCATAAATTTGATATTCAAACTCATCCTTCCTTCATTTATTTCTTAAAGTTTTGGATAGAATTTATTTACTTTTTAACATTTTTCTATGTATAGTTTTCATTCGCTTGCTGTTATTTGAAATATTCTTTGATCTTTCTCTATTATTTTGAGTGTATTTTGAAAAAAATGTTGAACATTTTAAGACTATCCTATATACAAAAATCCAAAATGTGTGTGTTAGTTTGAAAGGTCCTTTATAGGATCGGCTGTTGTGTCCAACGCCAAAATTAACTATACAGGGTGATTTTTTGAAAACTACATTTTACACATCTCTACCGGCAAAAATATGAACTTAAAATCGTCGTATAATGAATTACTTTAGTGCCAATTTTATTTACTGTACTGCCGATCTTTCACGGTCGATTTCGAAAATAGTTATTTATGTATTAAGGCACTACAATTTTATTTTTTATGACGAATGTGTTTTAGTTGCAAAGGCGATAGTCGAGAAAATAAAACACGTGAGTCATGAAGAAGAACTTTAGTGCCGAAGTACATATTATATTTTTTCCGAAATCGCAAAATTTGAACAAAATCTGACAATTTTATAACGTTCTTTAAGTAGCAAATGTAATCAGCTGTTATTTTTTTTACGTCAAATGTTTTGACTGCGCATGGGCGATTTTAAAATTTACATACATTTTACACATCCTATCGGCGAAAATGTGAACTTAAAAAAATCGTCGTATAATGAATTACTTTAGCGCCGATTTTGTTTACCTTACTGCCGATTTTATTTACTTTACTGCCGAATTTTTTGTACTTTAGTGACGATTTCGGATAAAAAATATTTACATGACAACCGCCTACTAATAAATTGGACTAAAATTCTAACCTACATGATTCATACCATGTACACTCATGAAATTTAAAACTTGGACACCACAATTTCTGTAAACAAAAGTTTGCACATTGTGAAGCGGGCTTAAGTGTATCATTTACAATTCTAACAGCAGGTAGTCTCAGCAGGGGTTATCTTATAGAAGGACTGTAGAATGAATCATTACACTAAGCACGTTTTAGAAAATAGGTAATTTACGTTGCTTACTTAATTTTTTTCTTTAAAGAATATATTTGAAGGTATCGCTAATTAAACACCATAGCTCGATTAATTATCGAATCAACATTTTTTTTAGGAAATGTTTACAAAATAAAATTAAAAATAATTTTGATTTAAAAAACGTCTACAAGCAATAACTTTTAAATTAAATCAAGAAACTAAACATGGTTATTTGGGTTGACTGATTATTACTTATTTTTAAATAAATCTAACCTACTAATTATTGTAAGTTATTAAAAAAAATCATTAAACTTTTTATTCATAATATTTAGTCCTTACAAAATGTATATTTTATGACGTTTCATTTTTTCTGTAGTTAATATAAAAGTGAAAATAAAAACTAAGGCAATTCTTATTGTCAACTTATATATTTAGTTTTTGACAAGAATTTATTACATAATTATAATTAAGATACCAAGTTATAGTTTCAAATTAAATAAAAACTTTTTTTTTAAATATAGGTATTACTATATAAATAAACATAAGATTAGGTTGTGATGTAATATTAGAAATACAAATTTATATCATATCAAATTTATGACAACTTAAAACCAAGAACGTGTAAGTTATATTGAGAAGAAATTATTAAGGAAAAAGCGCAATTGCAGTGTAAATAATTATAATTAGATATAGATATAGATATTTCTACAGTTTATAAGTCCTCTATTGAAATCTTAATACTTAAAAGAAAATCCTGTCCATTAGCATTATAAGGAAATGGCTTTTACTTTATGAATAAGTTTCAATAACAATAGAATATCCTTGGTTGTTTAATTTACTTCCTTTAAGTCATATTGCTCTAAGGATTGTTACATTGGTCATTAGAAGTATGTAATAAATAAACAATTACCTACTGTTTGAGAAGGGTAGTGTGAACCAATAAATAAAGTAAGAAATGTAAATTCCATTTTAGTTTAAAATTTCAAGTGTTGTGAAAATGCCACCTCATCTCGGTGCTGATTTGAAAGCGCGGATTGTTTCGGAATTAGCGGCGGGCCGTAGCGTGCGTGAAATTTCACGTATGTTAGATATACCAAAAACACCGTAGGGCATTACCGAGTAAAATGGAATCTTGAACACACTTTGGAAAGAGCCATCGGAAGTGGTAGACCTAAAGTATCTACACGTGCTCAAGATCTCGAGTTGTTTCATTACGTAACAGAACAACCATTTGCTACATACTCCAGGGCTATAGCAGATACACATTTTCCCGGATGCCGTATAACTGCACAAAAAGATTAAAGGAGATGGGAATAAAGAAGTATAATGCTGCTGCGAAAGAAGTTCTCAGTGACGAAAATATGAGACGTCGTCTGGAATTTGCAAGGCGATATGTGAACGAACCTTTGAAATTTTGGAATCGAGTGATTTTTAGCGACAAAAACGTTAAAAAACGTTCAATAGCCGCAACGATGGACCACTAAAAGTTTTTAGAATGGAAGGAAATCGTTACGACAATAATCACATATGTCTTAAAAAACGAAGTGGTTATTTTCCTGTGAATGTGTGGGGTTGGGTTATCGCGCGGGGTCCAAGAGTTTGTTGGGCTATCGATGGACGTCTTGATTCTGTTGCGTATTTAGATATTTTGGAAACTATTATGAAACCTTCAGTCAAAGTGTTTTTATTTCACTATACTTTCTCCCAAAAATAATTCGGGATCTGTTGAATTAACATTTTCATAATGTATTTTGTTGTTAAAGGACAACGCCCCTATTCATACTTCGCGGGTTGTGCGCAATTGGATACGAGAAAATAACTTGGAGCTGTTACCCTGGCCAGCAAAAGCCCAGATTTTAACATTATCGAAAATGTTTGGGCTCGAATACTTGCTGTTATCCGAAGACAACAAGGGCCAAATTTTATACCAGTAAACCGTAATGCACTAATTGCAGCCATTGATACCGCATGGGAAACGATTAATATTAATTATATTGATACCTTGATAGCGTCAATGAGCAGACGCCTCCAAGAATGTATCAATAATAATGGAGGTCACACCCATTATTGATTTCTTATATTTATTTATATAGTAATACCTTTATTTAAAAAAAACGTTTTCATTTAATTTTAAACTATAACTTGGTATCTTAATTATAATTATGTAATAAATTCTTGTCAAAAACTAAATATATACGTTGACAATAAGAATTGCCTTAGTTTTTATTTTCACTTTTTATATTAACTACAGAAAAAATGAAACGTCATAAAATATACATTTTGTAAGGACTAAATATTATGAATAGAGAGTTTAATGTTTTTTTTTAATAACTTACAATAATTAGTAGGTTAGATTTATTTAAAAATAAGTAATAATCAGTCAACCCAAATAACCATGTTTAGTTTTTGATTTAATTTAAAAGTTATTGCTTGTAGACGTTTTTAAATCAAAATTATTTCTAATTTTATTTTGTAAACATTTCCTAAACAAAATTTTGATTCGATAATTAATCGAGCTATGGTGTTTAATTAGCGATACCTTCAAATATATTCTTTAAAGAAAAAATTAAGTAAGCAACGTAAATTACCTATTTTCTAAAACGTGCTTAGTGTAATGATTCATTCTACAGTCCTTCTATAAGATAACCCCTGCTGAGACTACCTGCTGTTAGAATTGTAAATGATACCCTTAAGCCCGCTTCACAATGTGCAAACTTTTGTTTACAGAAATTGTGGTGTCCAAGTTTTAAATTTCATGAGTGTACATGATAAAACATTATTTTTCTCAAAAATCGTCGATTCCAAGAAAAAATATAAGAGATCCCATTTGTTTATAAAGAATCAAGCTATCCAAAATAAATTTTTTAATACTGAAACATTAAACAGGAAAAAAGTTCAGAACAAAAAATTTTAGGGGTGGCCATTTTCTCCCTCTTGAAATTACACGAGAATATTTTGCGCCATCTTTAAGGGACTGTAACTAAGCATGGATTACTCATATACATTTTTTTATATGAAAGACTCACATTATTTTCTAACAATCTCCACTTACATTTTGTATACAATAAAATTTCTAAAAATATTATTAAAAATGTCTTTCTTTTAAACTATTTATTGTATGAAAGTAACGTCTACAAATTTATTTAAATTTTTATTTAATATAAAACCGCTTCGTAGATTTGAATCCCTGCATAATTTAAACCTATAATATTTTACACAATCACAATAATAATTGTTATATAAAAAAGTGAATAGGGCCACATTATTTAATTCGTGTTGTAATAATTAATTCACACTTGTCACTCAAACAAAAGCAAACATTTACAAGATTTGACAAAAACATAATGAATTTCAATGTATGTATGCAATAAATGTAATATATTATTTAATTAATTAATATATTTCGTTTTATATTATTATTTACTAAATACTACATATATATTGTTTAAATTATCTGTGACAATTTTGAAAACAATAGGAAAGGTGGTTTGTTTTATTATTTTAGATATAAATCTATTTTTGAAATTCAATTTAAATTTTAATTTTTTTTGCATTTTTAAAATAAAAGTTATAATTTTTTTTCTACAAATTGTCTACATATTGGTGTACTGGTGAGTTTTGCCAAAGTACATTGCAATTAATTTGGCAAATTAAAGCCTCTAAATTTTCTCTAGTTTTCACTTATTATTCTCTATTTCTGTCTAACTGAATATCCGGTATATACTATAAAATAATAATTTACTCAAAGATTATTGAAATCTTACAAGCATTTCTTCAAATATCATATTTTCAAAACAAAATTTTTTTTTATTGCAAGTAGTTTTTAAAACTTTGCTTATACATATACTATATACAAGCTGGCACAAACTATGTGTTCTTTTAGTAAAAATTTTATGTTGACCAAATAGTTATACCAAAATGAAGTCTCAAAGTAAAAAATAAAAATTTTTAATGGTTTATTTCACGATTCTAACATTTTTAAAATGTTATCTAAACTAAACTCTTACAGCATGTTTTTAACTATACCCTATCGAAATCTAAAGCTGGTGTAATTGATTTTTGAAATTTTGTTTTAAAAAATGCAGTGTCGTTTTTTGTCTAGATAAAAAAGGTGATGATCAAAATTTACAAACGTGTACTTTAAAATATGTTAAACATAACTGTCGAATAGGTTTTTAATAATTTTAGAAATAAAAATTTTATAGGACATTAACGTCGAAAAAATAAAAAATGTATGTCGGTCTAAAAGTATGAAATTTTGCACAAATGAACTATAAGCTTTTTTAAATATAAATTAAATGTCAAACTTTATTTTTCAAAGTTTATTTATTTTGTAGGCTAGACATTTAGCAATCACTAAATTAATTCGTAAATAAGCAACCTAAAATAATAGAAACTTTACAAAGGCAACTACGATGTAATTGTAATTTGCACTTTTAATAGTATTTACTAACTCTAAAATAAATATCTTTTAAGCTATTTTAATTTTAAAAAAAATCTTATGTCAAGACTAATCCTAGTATGAAATGATATGATAATAACTCCCCATACGTTAACTTTAAGTAGCTAGTTTTTTTTGTACAAGATCAAACTTGGATAATTTCAATTTTTATTAAGTCCCCTATTTTAAATAGAACATACTGTATATTATAACCTTATTGTTTTTTTAATTATATTTCGTCCTGAACTAGCATTTCAAGTTTTTTTCAAAATTGATTAATTTATTATAAATATCGAATCAGTAACATCGTTGCCAAATTAGTCAAAATTGCAATATTTTTAAACATTTTTAAAATTACAATTAACATTCAGTTAAATTGTTTAAGAACTGACAACTACTGACACCAAGACTTTAATCTGCCCACTGACAAAATCAGGGTAGTAAAATCTATCTATGTTCCAACAGTGGTAAATTGTCCAAAAAATTGGTAACTGTTGTCGTTTATATTTCCACGTAACGACGAGTGGTTAAGGAAGAGAACATTTAAAAAATTAGACGCAGACGAAGTTCGGTTATCAACTAGTATTGGTGTTATAACCCGAGTATTAAAACGTTTACACGTAAATAAGATCATATTGACCATTTAGTGTAACTTAGAAGACACGTCTATTAGTTCTTTTAGTAGTTCGTCAGTTTTTTCATGTTAGTAAATAAATAATGTTCTTATGTTGTTAATATTGATAGAAATTCTTTATTTCTATTTTAGTGTTTTAAGCATGTAACTGTAATTTTCAACTGCGCCGCTCCATTCGAATTAATTGTCGGATTATTTGTAAATTACTATATTATTTGCCCCTGGCGACAGGCAACCAACCTTTGCTTTTGGTCTACGTTATAAAGAGGGGGAAGAAAAATTGTCTATCCGAACGCTTGTGGGAAACTATTTTTTTTTCATTTTTGATAACTGGTGGTCGTCAACGTATGATCTCAAGCTCCGATAGGTAACTGAATTGTTTCTTCTTTTTGAGTGTTTTTCTAATTAATTAATATAATATTACCTAAGAATGTGTAACGAATCCTAGATCCCTCATTAATTCCGTAGGTTTGATGAACGCCGTAAGTTAACTTTCATTTCAAATCCCGCATGCGGCTATATCGTCATTTTGTAAATTCTAATTTTTATCGAGAAGATTAAATTACTATTCTTCACTATCGCTAGTTTACCTACTCTCCAGCACTAAAGGTTGTATGTTAGATATTTCTAACAATTATCAAATGGCTTCTTGAAAGAAAGTTCCACCGAATGGTACATGTTTTTTGACCTTTGCCCCGACACACCGCTGATACCTGGGAGTTATTTTAAGAAAACTGCTTGTTATCGTATCACACTTCAATAGTAACTCAGACCTGCGTGATGGTGCTAAACGTATCTTTCTGAAGAAGCTGCTATCGATAAATATACCGATCTAAGTAATTCAAATTTAAGTATTAATCATTATAATTTGTATTACTATTTTTACTTCAAATTTTATAAATAACGGTTTTTAAACCAAAAATTTTTACCCTCACTTTTTTCACTTTCTCCGACAAATTAGAATTAGTAAGTTAAAATAAAACAAAAAAAATGTTTTGTCCGACGACCAGCCGTCCGATTTTTATAAAACTTAGCACATGAGCCTTATTTATAATACCGCAGATCTGATCAAAGGAATGGAACACTAAACTGCAGCATCTATTTAACAAACAGAAAACACCAAAAACTGCACCAAAAAACTTTACTCGGACACGTGTTTCAATAGCTAAGCTACCATCATCGGTTTGCAAGTAACTATGTAAACAAAACCGAAATTAAATTGGGCGTTGAATCCTATGTGGTAAATTATAAAATGTCACTAAGTGTTTTGTTAATTACGTACATATTAACCTCTGGTGCAATTTTAATTCACTTAATTGACATTTTGTGCCTATATTTAAATTTGAAATACGGACGCGCAAGGTTAAGATTTGGTATTTGTCACATTGTTTTGTTTTGATTTGTATGAGCGTAAGGCAGATAAAATTTTATTAGATAAGTAATTTTATTAATAAAAATTAGCGATCAATTTGATTTTTTACTATTTCATTAGTCTTAATCCCGTATAAACTTTGTTAATTTCGGTAAATTTGTGTCTTGATTTAAATGCAATAAATGTTGTAGATTTTTCTGTGTAACGAGATTTGTGACGGTACTTTCGTAAGGTAAGTCAACAGGAAAGTACAACCTCTGTGCTAGTTTTCAGTAAACAAGGGATGAACCTATATAAGATAGTGTCCTTGTTTGGCGCCCCTCAAATCTGGTGATTTTGCAACAATTTACTACTACCTTACCATTTCACGAAAGTAAATCATTTTGGGACCCACCCGCTCATTGAGCTACGGAGAAACCTCTATTTATGTTACATTTTTAATTATTATCTTCTTTTGCATATAACAGATTTTAATCCAACTTGTCATCTAAGTTCCTTCCCACTCCGTCAAAACAAGTAGCTTGTGTATTTTTAAGTGTCTGAAAGATTTAGAAATGTCGCAACAAGAAGCAGATATTGAGCAAAAGTATTTTTCTCCAACAATTTTCTTGGTACATTTGCTTATGTTGCATTTTAAAAACACTGTATGTGGGGCACTTAATCTAGGTGTAATGAATTTTTTCTACCTCTTTTAATTGTAATTATAATAATAGACCCTTCTTTTTAATATCTTTCTTGCCTCCTATACAAGTTAAATATCCGCCAACAGCTACAACCTGAAGTCTTCTAAAATAAAAAGGTGTCGTTAGGCTATGCTGTAACGAAAAACTTCCAACGTTTCTCTTCCGGAAACACCCAAGACTTTTTAGGCTCATGCCCTTTGTGCTTTTATAAAAGCGTAAAGTTTGTGAAAAGAAATAATGCTCACTCATTCGCAGATCTGTTTGCAGTTTGAAGTGGATGCACCACATTGATGACGACTTGTAAGGACTTGACTACAATAAAACTTCGTTAAATGATGTTTTAAATAATTAATTGCTACTCATCATGTTATTCATATATGCATGCATTAATGTTTCATTGATCACCGTCTAGTTTGTTGTAACCATCAATTTAAACAATAATTTGTATTTCTTTAAATACACTGTTTTAAATTTTTTTGGGGATTAACCTCTTTTCACATGCATAAAAAAGTTAACGACATACGTGAAATAAAAGTGGGCCGGGTGGGTCACAAGATGATTTGAAATGATAGAATATATTCCAGTTGACTTTTCTTAAGATACCGTCACAAATCTGTTAAAAGGTAACATAACTTACACAAATAAAATAAAAAAGTTTATTCGGAATTAACATCACTGAAATAGTAAAAAATTAAATTGACTACATGATCGCTAATTTTATTAATAAATCAACGTAACTAATGTTATTATGCGTTAAGTACATACAAATCAAAACAAAACCATCTGAGGAATGCAAAACCTTAATCTTACGCTTCTTGCATTACTAACTTAAATATACGCACAAAGTGTCAATTCAATGAATTAAAATCGCACCAGGAGTTAATATGCACATTATTACAAAAGCACTGTTTATAATTTACAACAAGAAGTTTAAAATCCTTTTTAATTTTAGTTTTGTTCACATTGTTACTTAAACTTTAACAAAAACATAAATACCTGAAGGTCAATGCAAGCTGTAAACTCAGGCTCGAAAAAAAGCAAAAGTTGTTGTCACAGAACAGACGACGACGGAAACGAAGATGAGAAGTCAGAAACTGTCACGTTAATAAAATAATTATTTTTAATAGATCCTGCTAAGTAAGGCAAAAACTTCAAATGTTAAATTTTTTGGTGGTACGCAGAATTGCAAAACGGGGAGAAACACGTGCGTTACACACATAACTAAAATAGTTGTTCGAATTACGCTCAACTCCAATAAAACAAATTTAAATATTTATTTCATTTTCTTTTGGTTCTTGTATCCGAATACAAAAAGAAGACGGAGCAAAGCGCCAACTGATTAAGTAATTACGAAGAGGAAATTATCAGCTATAATCAGTAAAACTAATAATGTCTAATCGGTGCAACAATACTTAAAATATCGAAACATCTCAATACGGTAAAAAACAGAGAGCGATTATTTCGGTGCAACATCCGTGCTTAGATTTGTGTTTAGAAATCCGTGCTTTTAATTGGTGTACTTAAAATCCGTACTTTAATCTAAATTAAACAAAAAAGAAAACGGTCGGTCACCACGTTGTATCATGGAAGCAAGATTTCAGACTTACCGTATACGCGTAAAATAAGAGAAGAATGCCCGTCAATCCGTCCTTATCGTAACAGAAAAGATTGTCTAGAGTTACGACAATCTAAAATAAATACCAGTTAATTACGGATGTCTAAGAAAACGATGGAATTAATTACCTCAATGTAGTCAAATAACGGAGGGACAAGCAAGCCAAGCGTCCACCATTAAAGTAGCAACGGAAATGTTTAAACAGTGCATTTATTCTAACAAAACAAACAACAAAACAACCTCGTGCGCCACCTATTGGCGTTGAGAAAATGTTAAGAATTAGAAACTGTAAATATCGGCAATTTTTGTACAAGGTGCCAAAATAAACGTAGCAAGTTACTTTAAAAAAGGGATTTCAATTGCATATAATAATATAATTAGAGTATATTACGCGTGTATAATAGCCTTCATGCACTCCAAGGACTAAAGTATTAACTTAAGTACTATTTTAAATATCAAAAAAGTAAAATAAACATGCGGTTTCTATAGCAACATACGGAGTAAACCGTTGGATCTGCATATACAAAAAAGTTTTTAATTTGAAATTTATTTTTGGTTAATTAATGTTGTACCTAATTTATTTAACATTTTGAAAAGTGTGTTTTATTAAACAACACTTCAACAACATTTTTTGTATCTATTTAACTTTTTCAAAGTTCTTAATTTTACCAGCAATCATTGAATGAAGCGTTAAATCAAGATTAACAAAGCTCTTTAGTCCTTTTTGTTTCATAATATACTATTAAAGCACTACTCCTTTAAATGGCTCTAAGCTTTGCCTCGTGTTTTAAGCTCGTCGTACGTGCTTTAAAGACTTGCTGATACACTTGTATTATAATATACTATTAACTCCAATGTATGATGATTTTTGGTATTTAAATCGACAATTTTATTCACAAATGAATTTAATTAAAATTTATATTATAAAGTAAAAAACAATGTTGTATTATTATATTGCACTGAATGAATTAAATAAATTAAATATCATTCATTTCTTTATTTCTATGTATTGAACTGTATATAAAACACGTACTTAATTGTATTTTAATAAAACAGATACTTGTATACTGAATTTATTACAGTTCTTTATAATTATTCTGGCACAAAAATAAAAATTGCAATATTTAACATTAAAATAAATGCATAAAGCTCTTTCGCATTCTTCAACAGATAATTAGGTAATTTACGATATAATGCAGAAAAGTAAGGCTTAGGATTAGGAAGTGCTGTAGGCTTGGAGTAAAGAGATTGTTATACTTTACAGAATACATTTACTTTGTTCTTTGTTGTTGAATATATATCGTAGGTAAAGAACAACTTGAAATAAATTAGAAATTCAAACGCGAAAAAATAAAACGTCGGGTGTTGATATTAAACAGCGTTGAAAGAAAACATTCCTTATATATGAATTTTATCCGTTCGTCAATAGATTTCCATCACATATTTTTTCGAAAGCTTTATGTAAATCGTTTTAATTGAAAAATAAATATGTAATTTAAAAGAAGATTTTGAAAGAAAGATTAAGAGTGAACTTAATTGCGACTTAGATTATAAGAACAACGTTGTTTCAATTAACTTCTTAATACATTGGGTTCGTTTAATAAATTTTTCTTTGAAAATGAAGTGGATGAAACCGTTTCTCATTTATTTGAGTTTTTCACTAGTGTCAGTTAAACTCTTTGTTTCAACTTTTTGTAAATATATTCCAATAGCTTCTATAATAATTAAAAATTAGTTAATTAAAACTAAAATTAAAATAGAAAACATAACCTCAGATTCTATTTTTTATTAAAATAAAATTATTTGTTTTCAACAAATTCATTAAAAAATCAAATTAATTTTAAATGAAAAAAAAATGTGTTTGTTAAAATTATTATTAAATTAAATAAAAAACTTCAAAATTTAAAATTAAAGTAAGAATTAGGTTTCCAGGCCGGTGTCGTTATTAACAAGGCTTTATCAAGGCGAGAAACTTGAAACAAACAAACGAGAGTTCAAGATAGACCACTAAAAGTCAGGTAATCGACTTGTTATTGAATAATTAAGAAAATACGGGTCATTAACCTCAAGACTGATTGGTATAAAATAGAAAAAGAGGCGGGTTTAACGATATGACTCAACAAAGGTAAAAGTTCAAAACCTCTGTTGCGTTTAAAGTTATTGGTATGCTTAATGATTTCTATACTCCCCCTGATTTTTCTATTAAAGAAGAAAGAAGATTTGGAAATCAAAACTATCTTGTGACCATTATCAAAATGATGCTCAGCGACGGCAGACGTGTTTTAACACAGTCGAAATACGTGTACTATGTTACGATAAAAATTCACGTTTACTAGCTTTTACTTTTCTAGCGTTAAAATTTTCCTGCATATGTGTTACTTTGCTTATTACGGTCCTGTCTACTTTTACTGCAAGTTTAATAAGACAAGATCAACGTCTAAATCCAATTGCGCTCGTTTAACGTTCTTTTTTTTGTGTTGGATTGACAACGAGGAATGTCATGTTGTGTAAAAAAAAGAAACTGCAAAGGAAATTCTAAACACAAGTGATAGATTAATCCGAAGTTGTTATAACCATCCGCCTGTTGTGATATGTAATGAGAAATAAACCGACATGTTCTTTAAGATAAACGTTTGCAGTTACTTTGTCAGTTCGTATTTTTAGGGATTACTTTGCTTGATGTCTGCTGAGATTTGAATACGTCCAGAAATTGTGGGTTGTCTTCTAAAACCGTTACTACCTTATGTTGTTGTAATTGGAAGGATTAACCTTTTGACCCTTACTTGTACTCGAGGAAGTGATATGTGGTTAGAAGGTGCCGAGTAGAGTTCTGTCACGCAAGATAGCGGGGATCAGCGACTTTAGGGTGTCTTGCCTTAACACCGGAAAGGGCTTTCCGTCAATACTGTGTTGCAGACCTAAGTCAACATCAGTGCTTTGCTTAGCAGCTATTTCAATTTTAGCGTGTGTATCCAAACAATCCAATCTCCAGTACCAAACCATTTCTGAACTATAACTGGGAACTATTGATGTCGAACGCTCTAAGAGGTAACTATATGTTTAATGTCAAAGAACTTTGTGTCTCTAGACCAATTACTTGCACTTGACGGTTTCTTATTTTGTTTGTTTGTATTACTATCAAAGTATCCTTGACTGCTTTGATGAAGTACGTGTTAAGTGAAGATGGCGCTTTTAATTAATTTACTCATTGTTACATTTGAATCTACACGCTCTGTGTGCGTAGCTAGCGGGATAAATTTGACGTTCAAAGAAGATAAGAACCCGTCTCACTCAATAGCAACGGCTATGAGTTTTGTCTGTTACCTGTTTGTTGTGTCGCTAATTAATTTATATTTATATGTGTGAATATCACCGAGAGAGCACTGTATTATCTGTTGCTAAGGATATATTTTTTTGTATGACGTATTATGTGTGTAACCGATTAAAAAGCTCTTAAGCCGATGCAACAATTTTGTTTAATTGCCCATTACTAAAGTTACTGTACCAACTAATAGTAGCGACCAGTTTCGCCTATGTACACTACATCACATAAACAAGGAATACGATGTACAAAGGTAAAACTTTTTTAGAAGGTGTAAAAATAGGTTTAATGCCGTTTTTTTCAAATAAGTGAAAAAGCTGGAATAGTGTCTGACGTGATGGAAGAATTTCTTTTAACTTAGAGAGAGATGATGGAAGTGACGATCACTTACTTTTCAGATATTTTGTTTGCTATAATTGTTTGCAATGTGAGTATCAGTTTAATGACGCAGTTGAAAATTCAGATTGTCGGTTGGGTTGACATATAGAAAATTCTCGGCATAGTAGATATTCAACAGTCGACTTTTTTTGGGTAGCAGGATTATGGTGGGAAAAAGCATGTCAGTATGAGTGGGTTTGCAATCACCGAATGACCTAATTCTCCGTTGGGTGACAAGTACTTAAAGAAATGGAAGACAATAATTTTCTTCGATAAGAATAATAAGAAAATCATTTACCAAATCCATATCTATCATCATCATAAAATGTGAATATAATAGAAGTATTTATTTTAAATGGTAAATTACAAAGGTATAAGTATGTTACTCAGATTACAACGATAGATACAATAGATCAACTACAGTGTTTCAAGTTTCTGAAAGAAACGATCAATAGACACAGTACGGGTAGAAAATACTTTTGATTATAAATCAATATGAAAATTTTTGAACAAGAATATTGGTAGAAGAAACTTCTGAGACCTATACCGCGCGATAAAGATGCGTTTTTTTGTGTTGGCCAATTTTTAGCTTGATAAGGTTGCTTTATGATAAAGAAACAAGCCCCCTACATGTTAAAGCTTAACACGTATCGAAATTAAATCATAAGGCAACAGATAAAAACAAAGTAAGTGATACAAAAACGTAAGTAACAAAGTTATTAAAACTAAATTTGGAAAATTGGCTTATTTTTGCCAAAACCCAAAGAAGTCTTAGTCCTCAACAATTGTCATAAAGCAAATTCTCTAACAAATCGTCAATTAAAAAATTTCAAAAGAGTTTTTCTAGAATACCTTCAAGCTATTGCTGATTACAACACTTTCCTGGGGGGGTACCACTATATACGATTTTAATCGTAGATCAAGCAAATGATGGCATAATTACCAGGAAGTTGCAAAGAAACGGATTTCTGGATGCGCGCCCCTTTGGTTACCATTTTTACGTAAAGAAAATTTTTTTTTTTAATATTAAATTTATTACCAATAGAAGGTTTGTATTTATCGTTACGATTTTGTTGATTTCCGCGGGTATAAACACAATAACGTGGCCGTATTAGAGATAGTCGGTGACCGATGCCGTCTAGAGTTGAGATTGTTTAAATATTGAAGGTAAACTAACCACCAGAAAACTGTTTATTTTACAGTTCCTAAGTATTAAGAATGAGCAGACGAGAGTTTAAGATTTGGCACCCAAGAATTATTTTTCTCCTCCCTTCTTAGAGACCCAGTAATTCCAGACAAACTCCCAAACAGTAGTCCAATCATTTAGTTTATTGGTAAACGCCAGCTGTAGAGAAAATTTCTAGTAAAATATGCTATTGATGTTTGCTGCAGAAAATATATTTCGTGTACTATGTGCAGTATACCGATAAATGCATAAATTGTTTCACTCCGTTCTATCCAGTTTTTTGGTCTTGTTGTAATTTATCAGTTTGCTGAGTAATTACAGTTCCGATTTTGTAAGTGTACATTTTTCAGATGTTACTTTTGGGGGGTATTTAATTAGATTATTTGTAGCCAGTCCTGCTTGATGGGACATTTGTCAGCTTTAGCAACTCGGTTAAAAGACTGAACAGGAAGGAATACCTAGTCAACGTTACTAACAAATCCACCATAGCACATGATTAGCAGAAAACTTGCAGAGAAGAAATAAGGTAAATACGTGCGGTGAGGTTGCCTAGTGGCGCAAACTATCGGAGCTTATCACCAAGAAGAAACTCAAGATAGCAGAGAAACTTGTGTCATATGCCTGACGGGAACTATTTGCACTTGCCCCACAGCAGATATTTAACATATTTTGGGACTGACCACCTCTACCTTGTCATTGACAGTAAGGCCAAGGTAACGTTACTGCGCTTTAAAATACTAAAAAAAATAGTGGTACAAAGCTTACTCGGCCAAATCTGCTGGTTTACAGACGGATCAAGAACGGCTGCGGATACTGTTACGTGGAAACCAAATACTATGAGCCCAAGAGTGGGTACATCAGTATCTTTCAGGAGAAGGTACACGCAATTGAACGCTGCGTGTAGTTTATCCTGAATCTCGGGTATGTCGCGAAATATCAATATTATGTCCGAAAACCTGACGGTCATCTGAGCGCTAAACAACTGTGCTATCAGCTCAAAGATGGTGAAAACTTATTAAAAAAATCTGAATAAACTGGGAACATAAACGAGATCATGCTTCTGGTACGACCAGGCGGATGCCCTTGCCGGGAAAGAGGCTACCACGTCGTAGGTAAAGCTATTCTGTGGTACTGGTAAGCACATAATACGTGAAGTAATTCAGACTAAAAAATGAAAAGAGAATGTAGAACCCTGGGTCAGGCTAAGACGACTAAAGCAGTCTAAAACTTTATTAGTGACTTTACTGGTAAAAATCATATGGGTTACTTAGCAATCAGCAGAAACCATCTAAAAATTCTGACAGAATCTTTGACGGGACCCTCTCCCTTGGCGAACATGTTGCAAGGATTGGTGTAACAACTAACTCAAGTTGCAGATTTTGTTGTGTGTCAAAAAACACCCAGATTCACCACGCTTTTCAAAAGGTGGTAGTGTTTCGGGAAACATTCATTGTCATTCTTAGGATTCCTCAAGTAATTTCACCTACTGAACGTGTTGTAAGTTTAAAAAAAAAAAGAACGCAATAATCACTACTGAATCTGTGCTATAAACCCTAGATTATACCTTATTTTATGCGTTTTGTTTCAACGATTGGATATCTTAAAAATTTAAATTGTAAATTGCAGATGGTGTTATTTTTGTGTTTGGATTTTAATGTTATTTATTTTCTTTCTTTAAAGATGTTTTAATTAAGTTCAGAATTTATGACATGTCTCTGAAAAAATAAGTAGTTTGTTTGCTTATCTTTAAGTGCTGTGTTATAATAGTTTCATGGAAAAAAAGCACGAGCATTTTTCTCAACCTAATACGATTAAACAAACACGCAGTCTTTTTGTTGAGTTGGGTTTTTTATTTGTGGTTAACAATTTGATAATAAATTAAAAAGAGCTAAAGCGGTCTCAAACTTTCAAGTGCAAGTTGCCTTTTGACCATTGAATAAACAAAGTTAGTTCTTGAAAGTTAAGGTTCTGTACTGTAGAACATTGTGGCAGATTAGTAAATGCTTGATGCAACGCTAAATCAACCATTTGTATTTGTAAACCTCCCAAACTTAAAATTATTTTACATTGCCAAAAACCTAATATCGTAATATTGCATTACCGTTAATTATCATCGCCACGTTTGCTTTATCTTGTATACTCCATTAAGAAACTTCTGATATAAAAAAAAATATTGAAACCCCATAAGTACGTTTTTATTTACATCAAACGACGGAAAAATTGTTTACGTTTATGATCATAAGTTTATTTTGTTTAGTTCTTTGAATAAGGTGTTTAGAAATATGCGTAATACGTCTTATTGAATTAGAGTACACTGAGAATTCATTTTAAATAACTAGCACCTATATAAAATTATTATAATGTTTGTTGTATTGTCATTTATTTGTAAAATTATCATAGTAACTTAGGCAATAAAACTTTGCATATGCTTATTACGAGAATATTATCCGTCTATGTTATTAGATTTTAAGAATTTTAACTCAATTCTTGTTAAATTTTGTCTTGTCATGTGTTCTAGTTTTCCCAAATTGTCGTAGGCACTTTCTGGTAACTCCAATTGGGTGGCGTCTACTGAGCAATTTGATTTTATCATATCAATAAGACTTTTACCTTCTTTAGCAAAATAAGTGTAATCTTTTAAAATCTTATCGCTTAATGATTGTAGTTAAGTAATGCAACTTCAATCGTTGCGTTGCTATGACATTTTTAAAGTTCAGGCCGTCGAGTAGTTACGGAAAGTAAACCACGACTTTAGTTGTGTAAAAGTGAACAATGCTTACAAGTTTGAAAAATCTTGTTACTAGCGAAACACATCCAAATTTACAACAAGCATGTTCTGAACTTAATCATATTAACTTAACTTAACGTAACGTTTGAAATTTTTCTTGGATGTGTTTTAAAAATTGTATAACATGCTTGTAAAATTTTTAAGAAATTAATAAAATAGATTTTGAGATATGTTAAAGTTGGTTACTTCAATTTTATGAGGTTAAATTTTTTTGTAAACACAACAATACTAGAGTAAAATTTTGATACAAATTAGAGTCAAGTATATAATTTCAAGTAACAAAGCAAATGTTTGATTGTTTTTTGTTTTTCCGGTACTTCAATTACTCTAACTGTATTTTTATTCTGATACAATTCTTTAAAATTCCACTATTATTTATATGTCATTTCTGTTAATTTAAAAATTTTAGAAATCATGTATAGAGTCAATCACCACTTAAGGTATGTGAGACTGTGAATTGCGCACTGTGCATTGCTACCACATTTAACATCGATTAAAAAAATATTAACAGTTTGTGCTTGCAATCTAAACAATTACAACGGACTTTCTACCTTAAATCAACACGGTTTGTTGCTTAAAATAATTTTAATTGATAAAAAGTTGTTGAAAATGTTGTTGTCTATAACTTTTATTTGTAGTATTTTTCTAAAATGCAATTTTCTTTTTCCTTTCTTTTGAGCAAAATTTAATTTTAAATTTTAAAAGCAGATAAGGAACGCGATCTTGTCTTAAACAACCATAAATCTGGACCCGGTTGACGACTATCCGTTGTTAAAATAATAATAACAACAATAACAACAACAACAATAATAAATAATGATAATAATAATAAAAGCGCACCAAAAGTTAATATGCACGTAAATACGAAAATACTTCGAGACAGTTCATAATTTACATTAAAACCCAATATAACCGCGTAGTTGTTTATATATTTACTTAAATAAAAACATAAATACCTAGAGGTCACAGTTATTTGTGAATCCGGGCTAGTTGAGATGAACTAAAACATTGATTAAAATATTCGACTAGAGATTGTTGTTTTGGCGGAATGAAGACGTTAGAAACGAAGACGAGAAGTCGAATAAAAATAATTCTCTTTAATAAACGTCAAAAATTGACATGACAGTGCAATAAAATCTTTATAAATGTTTCTACTAAATTTAAGTTTGTTTGTGGTACGAGAATTTTAAAACCGCAACATTGCAAAACTGGGTAAGAACTTCAAGTTCCTAGTAAACTTCGAACGTTAAATTTTTTAGTGTAACAAAATTCAAATATCCGCTTTTGAAACGGGAAAAAACACCTCTGAGTAACTTCAAACTCAAAATTTATTTAATCACGGTATCTATACGTGCATTGTACACGAACTAAAATTAGAGAGAGCCGATTATTGACCGACTGAAAAAGGCAAAAAGTACATTCTTATTATCTCTAGAACACGTACCTCTCTACAAAACTTTTTAGATGATAAAATTTTAAACTCCATTAAGGATAAATTAAATTCAATCGATCAAAAAAGTAACCAAATTATTTTATTTTTGTTGTTGTCTCCTTTTAGAGATAAATTCTTAAGTTTTAAAACTAATTGGGCCTTTAAGGAAATGTACAATCGATGCAATAAAGTAACCAATTTACAAAATTTTTATTAACGTTTTTTTATTCTTTTCTTAATATTTTTCTTTTTTTAAAAATATTTTTTTATAAATTAAAAAACGTTTTTTTTAAAATAAAAATTTATTTTAAATTTATAATTATAATTTGATTAAAATTTTTTTTTGTTCGTTGTTCTCCTTTAGAATTTAATTTTTATAGTTGTTAAATAAAAAAAAAAAACTTTAACTTTTTTTTTACCTACTTCTTTTTTTTTTTTTAATTATATAAAAAAAAAAACATAAAAAAAAAAAAAACAAAAAGTTTATCCAAATTTTATTTTGTTTTTTTTTTTTTTTTTTTTTTTTTTTTTTAAAAACGGGAACAATAGTATTTTCTAAAAGGTGAAGAAAAAAAAAAAATTTATCTGAACCATAACTGAATGTACGACAAAAAAAAAACCCCAAAAAAAAACAAAACAAACGTTCTGAAACGCGGCTAAGAAGCATGTTTTTATAAACTCTTTCTTCTTTATTACCCTAAGAGGCCTATACAATTGTTGGGTGAACAAAAAAAAAACAATAAGTAAATTTTTAAAATCAACAAACTGATCGCGAATTCGCGAGCAAGTCAAGAAAATGTAACAAATATTACAATTGTACGTGAAAAAGAAAAATTTTTCGTGTGAATAAATTTGAACGCAATTGAAATATTCATAATAAAGATTTAGCGATTATTTTTAAAGGAAAAGTAATTACAACAAATTTACTTATAGAATTAAATAAAAGGCCCTTTAGTGTGTTTATTGATTGACTATTTTATCAAAACTTCTACGTAATGTCATTGTAAGTAATGCAATAAATGCTTATAATGTAGCGGTTAAAAGTTTTCTGATTGAATTGATCACCTAAATCTCCCGATTCAACCCTTATAGACTATTCCTTTTAAGGCTACATTAAAAATTATGTTTATGACACACCTCCCACTACTGCTGATGATATGAAAAGACGGAATAGAAATGTTTTAAAACAGTTACTGTTAATATGTTTCAAAAGGTTAAATTTTCATTAGACAAATTGATGACAAGATGGTCATCATATAGAAAATTCATTATGGTTATTAAATTAAAATTAGAAAGATAAAAAATCTAATATATATTTCACATTATAAAGGACGGTAACTGGACACTAACTATGTGTTACAATATTAAGTTTAATTTATTTATTAATATGTAAGTTTTATATTTAATTGTCATTAATTATGTTCCTTACAAAATTAACATCTTTTACGCATAATTATGATAATAACAATTAGCGAAATAACGCCATTATAATTAAAAATTAAATTAAAAATTTTTCAGGCCGTATTCCTCTTTACATTTCTAAATTCTAGAACCTGTAATTTAATTTCACAGGAATTGTAATATAATATTAGTATTACAAGAAGTATAACATTGTTAGGCTAGAACTGTAAATGTGAAAAAATATTTTGAACGATCTTTGGTATACGATGATCTATTGTACCGGCAATGTCTAATGCTGCAAAAACCAACACTTACTAAATCATTTTACCTTAGACTGTATAACCGGGTCTCTACTCCTTTACATTACTGACGCAATATTCAACTTTTTCTAGGTTTAAGATGGATTGTCTGTACGCTGTTAGTATTAGAGGCGATGTAGGCGCATGTTTTTCTTTACAATTATGCAAATGAATTATTACACACTGTCACCTGTTTGACAAAAATTATTTTATTTAAGCGTAAATTATTTAGGTATCATTGAAGTATTTGTTTTAAGTGGGTTGTACTGTATTTTCAAGTATATTGTGTCTGCGTTAAAAAGCACGTATGTTTCGTTCCCACGTCGCCGCAATATTTATTTCCTTCCTCCTTTGATATATTTAAATCCGTCGCGCTCCCAATTAAACTTGAAGAAATTGATTATTTTGATTGTTTTTATGAAAATATTTCTTAGAAGGCTTGGCCATATTGCTTTGGGGACTTAATAAACTCTTTGTTTGTTCCATGACAAGCGTAAAAGTCGTGTTGTTTTTAAACGTAAAAATGTCACACTTTATTTGATCTAGACTTATTAATAAAATAACACCCCAGTTAAATTCTGAGAACTGTTAACGTGTTAATTTTTGTAGAGTTTTTTTCTTATGTATAAATTGAGAGAGGAAGAAGATTCCCTGAGTTTGTATGTTGATATTAAAGAAGTGAGTCTGTAAGTTGGTCTAGAGTCGATAAACAGATTCAAAACTAGGAGATACTATATAACTAACAACAAGTAGAAAACTGTAGCGGATCCTAATTGTTATTTTTTGTAACAATCGCTAAACAGTTTTAAATCAATAATTTTTGCTAAAAACGAACGGTTTGCAAAAATTAAGGGGAAATCCCGTTTGACTTCGAGAGTCGAAACAACGCTTGCGGACCGGTCAAATTTCTCTTTTACCTGCAAACCAATTATAAAACTGCCATACCGTACAAGGCATATTTTAATTAATTTGGCGTAATAAACCATTTCTGTAAAGAATTGAGTGTAACTACTAATGAAGTGTTGAATTCATCAAAAGAAAACACACAACTGTAAGTAAATTAATTGTTTACATCAAAGAATTATCGTATATTGTGTTTAGTGCGCAGTTAAGAATAAGCCAAATAAAACAGGACGTCCGTGCGTTTTTTTTGTTTGTAAGTTTTGTTGTTCGAAATGAAACGAATTTTAAATTGACGTTAAAGTAATCTTTTGTTTTAAATAAAAACCACAGTCCCACTTCGTTTTACAAACTTTGTGAACCTGTAAATAGTACATAGGTATAATTTTTATTAAGGAAGTTAAGTACCGCTTTTATCTTTTAGGATGCGTTTAAAGTAAAAAAACACGACCGTGATGTAATCAAAAGTTTGTAGATAAACTTGCATTTTAATAGAAAATGAGACGTAATCCCGTTCCGTCTCTTAGTAAGCATTTGTGTACATTTAGAAAATATCTGGGTGGCTTCAATAAAACCCTGAATCTGATTCGTGATGAGGACCTTTAGTTATCTATAAAGGTGAATAAGGACATTTTTCTAAACCCACCCCTCATCGCTGAGTTAGTTTGGCATTTTGCGCCGCCGTGTTGCGTTTTGAGTTTCATGGCGTAACAATCAATAAAATTTTGAAACAATGAAACAATTAATATTTGTTCTAATCTTTTTCTTTTCATAAGTAAATCCATTTAATTACAGTCAAACTTTTTATTGAAAAAAATCCATGACAGCAAACTTATCAATAAAATTTAAATCTAATAACTCTATATTTTACTGCGCTAAACGAGACACCTTATAATAAAAAACCAAATCAATAATCGCATTTTCATTAAAATTTCAACATTCGTAAAACTAATTGATGATTTTTAATTATTACTTTCGTACTTTTACGGTAGTTTTTAATAAAAAAATTTTAATATTTGACATTTTCATTAAAAAGTTTCGAAGAAATTTAATCATAACTTATTAACAGAAAAAAAATTACCTTCCAGTTTCACTTTCGTCACCTTTTTTGTTTTTATAATTGTTGTTTTAATAATTTAATCATTTTGTAAGAATAAAACTGTGAAACTATCAGCATTAATCAATGGAGCAAGAGAATTGTGTTTCTGTTTTTTTTTCTATTTAGATCGAATATCCATTGATATACCTTCGGGAGCGTTAACTTCAGTTACATCAATTTTCATTATAAGTGTGTGTAGTGGCTAATGGGTTTCGTGTTTCAAGATATTTTTTCAAGCTTTTGATTAAGGTGAAGTAACGATTTTAATGAACAGCCGTCAAGAAAAAGAGTCTTAATGAATATTATCAATTCTTTTATTGGAAACCTTAATTTTGATGCAAGTCGTCATGAAATTGTAAGAGTAGATACTCCCTAAATTAATTTTTCGTCATTATAACCTCATATTACTAAGTTATTATACCTTCTAATTACCAGTACTAATTATTTTGAAATTGTTTATAAAGAAAAGAACTAATTAATAAAATCATTACAAAAAAAGTCTTAATTTCTTTATGTAAATGTACCGGTTGTTTCCAAAATTAATAAAAAAAAATTAGGTGGTGTTTTCCCATAACAACTTATAAACAGTTTAATTAAAAATTTTTTCTAAACTCACCTCCTGTGAAAGAAGGTGATTAACATTAGATTTTTAATTTTTTTTTTTCGAAAAAGGGTGAAGAGAGACGTAAAATTTTTTGTAACATTTACTCACAAGAGTATGTTTTTCAAATCTTTTTTCCAGGGTTTAAAGAGGTAAAATAAACAACACCCCTTAATGTTTTTATTAAAGCTTTATTATTTATTATAGCCAACTATGGTTTCTATTTAAATAAATGCATATTTGGTCGGTAACTCGAAAACAAATTAGGTTAGAATAAATTTGAGTACGACGTTGAATTGCGTATAAAAAAATGCACCAAGAATGTTTTAGTTAAAATAAAAAATATTCACAAACAAAAAAGTTATGAAGCTTTAAAGAAAAAGGCGCCTGTATTTCAGAAACCACTAGTCGTATCGACTTGCGGTAATAAATTACATAAAAAAATAGTAAAGAGAAAATGCTGAAAATTATTATGAGTTTCTAAAATGACCACCAGAGGACGTTATTTCCAACTTGAATTTTGAAACCCGTTTTTGAATTCTTTTTACATTAACAATAGTTAGAGTAAATGCTGTATTAAAGCTGAGACAAATACAAATCTTTTTTGTTTATTGTTTGTTGATTTACCTCTAAACTATAAACCGTTTTATAAGTGATGTAATTGTAATTGCTTACCTTGCCACCAGATGGCGTACATAATTGCAAAGAAAGTAATTTTCTGAAAAAATTTAAATGATTTTTTAATGTTATTAGATAGACTCATAACAGTCTAACAACACGTTTAAAACTGCATTTCAATTTCTTTATCCTATCCTAAAGTAATGAATAATAGAATGTCAAGCCAACCCTTGTGTTGTGTGTTCGTCATTATTTTTCTTTCTTTCTTTATATTTTTTTCTTATAATCTTTTACTATGAAATTGCAGTCAAAGTGAGTGTATTTGGGGTTGGGAGTTATTTTAGTTTTTAGGTCTTTTTTGATTCTTGGTTGTGTTAACTCTTATCTATTTCTCTGTTTGTGTTGGTCATTTTTTGAGTGTACCGAAAGGTATGGTAACTTTGCTGCCTTTTTGGCAATCCGCGTTTACTAGCACCTTAGTTTCTAATAATCCCTTTGTCTTGCTTTTGCTTCACTTTTCTCTGGGAATTATCAATCTATTTTTAGCGACCTTGTAGGTATTTAGCTTATTGCTGACCATCCCAATCTACGCAACTTAGGCTTTATTTATTTTTTATTTTCTATCTAAGGTTTTTACACAAAGTCTTTTGTCTAAGCTTTCAGTTATGCTGGAGGAATTTTGTAAAAGTTTATTTGTTCTCCTCTGTGAATTTTGTTTTCGCTCCGTTTTACGCCTAACGTATTAGCAACTTAACTTTTTAAAGTTTGGTCAAGGGTTAGATCAATAAATGGCGTGAAAAATTGTATGTTAATTTCTGGTTAAGTCATTTTGGTACATGGCGTTCGGTGAAATGCACTTTGTTTTTGCGGTAAATGGTAAACTTCCTTTTTCTTATTAAACAAAAACTTCAAATTGTTTAATTAACTGTAGGTGACGAGTTTTGTGTGACTTAATACTGCATTCTTTTTGTTTAATCTTTGCGCACGGTTAAAAGCCGTAAGTTTAAAAGAAATTTCCTCCACCTGGAGGTAAACTAAACCTACTACTGGGAGGTAAAATTAAACCATATACGAAATTTACTTTAATTATTCATTATGCTCACAAATACCTTCTGGATTTTATAACCCATAAGGCTGAAATTGTCGTAATTAGACAAATACTACACCGAAGGTGCTCCTAATTATTGATAAACAAGCGACTTTCAACCTTGATACCACTTTATCACTTTTGAATATCAGACAGTTTTGCTCTTTGTTCTTCCTTCTTCTTGCTCGTTGACGTCTAACACTTTGAAATATACTTGTAGAATGTGACAAACCCTAACAGTACGTAACCTAATAACTTTTTTAAGCTATTCTTTTACACGCAATTGTTATTGAGATCTTCTATAATTATACTTGCACATACACATATGTTCAGACCTGTTTGCTGACATCTGGGATTGGTTATATTTAGCGCAAGTTTCCGACAAATTAATTACACGTTTCTTAGTGTTAGAATTTATTATTGAAGAAAATGTTAAGTCGGTTATTTAGACATAATTAGGAAAGTAATTGTGATATATTTAATATTAAATTCGCGTTCAAACAACTAGTAAATCTATTTTCGATGTGTAGATTGCCGCATTATATTTTCTTGGGGAACGATATTTTGACCGAATGTTAGTCTATTTATCTGTGATACAATTTACATTATTTACATGTCTGATTTGATAACTACAAGGCGTAACAAATATGGAGGTCATAAATTAAACCACATATTTTGGGGCTAAAAATAACTCGATTGAACATAACTTACCTCAGTACAAATGTGCATGCAAAAAAGTTACAGGGTGTCAAAGTTGTAATTTTTGAAAGTTTTTAGTAATATTTCTTTTAATAAAAGCACGATTTTAACGAAAATTGGTATTCAGCAGTTTTTCAGCATGAAACATCTACAGTTTTGATGTACATTGTAGAGGGCGCCACCAGCAGCACTTCGCGTACATTAAAATGTTCATAACTTATTTGCCCCTCAGTGTATTAGATTGTTGTTCGAAGATTTTCATTCCTTGACGTGATGAGCTCAAAAAAGTATACTTAAAAGATGTCGATTCGGCCAACCGTTTCCAAGAAAATTGACACTGAATCTTCAGTTGTTACCGAGATACGAAATTATGAAAATTCCGAATAACAAAAATAAAGTATAAATGAATTTTTTGTAAATAAGTAAGACTAAATAAAATTTTTGGGACCTGCAAATAACTTAAAAATTTATTTATTGTTGTTTGCATTTAAGTACATATACGAACAAAATCCTCAATCATATATAATTATTAACTTAGCAGTTTGCTGGCCCGTAGCTCTCTTAGTCGAAGAGGGTCGAAGGACGCAATCAGAAAAGACGAGGGGTACTTCTGCACTTCTAATCCTATCTATCGACCTACTATCAGGTTAAACAATAGAATCCCTATAGAACAAACTGTTCTATGGCTTTAAGGAGATGCTTATTAAAATTAGGAAACCTCACAAACCACCAATGGAGAAACTGCCATAGAGGTAGCAGAGGAAAGTGGGACACCACCAACCTCAACTACAATTTAACCATAGAGTGCGTGCAGGTGAACCTCCACTACGCGAAGGCACTAGTCCAGAAGCCCTAGATCAATAGAGGACAAATATGTGAACTAAGTACCAAAAACTGTAAGTTGATTTATGACAGATCTGCTGTGGCACCAAGGACGGCTATTCTGATCAACAAAACTATTAATACCATGATTTTTTCAGAATTCACAAATGCAAACACGGCTACAATAGTGGCAGAGCTAAGCGTCTTTGGAGGAAAAAAGGAGGTAATTCTTACCTCAGTACACTTTCTGGGAGAGGAACAGAAAGCCCCACGGAATACGGTGAAACGACTTATCAGCCACTGGGAAACCAACACAGAACATCTAATTCTTGGGGTGGACGCTAATGCCGACAACACTGCTTGGGAAGCACCGACACAAATGTTAAAAGTGAGTCACTTTATGAGTACTTACTTACTACTAACAAGGTGGTAGCTAACAAGGGAAATCGCCCAACTTTTATAAACTCTATAACGCAGAAAGTACTCGATTTAACCCTAGTGTCTAGGAAAATTTAAAACCTAATAAGTGACTGGGAAGTGTCTGGAGAAGTGTCTCATTCCGGTCACTGTTTGATTATGTTTAAATTGGGAAGCTGTTGCATGACAAACCAAATATACAGGATTTCTAGTAAGATCAATTGGGAAGAATACGGAAGTAACTTACATGACGGCATGAAGAAAGTACCAACACGAATAAGGTCAATAAACGACTTGTAGAGAACAATTGACCTCACAACAAAGGCCATAACAAAAGCCCTTGAGATAAACTGTCCCCTCAAAACCAAAAAAACTAGATGTAAAGTATTCTGGTGAAATAATGAGCTAAGCAAATTGCAAAGTAAGGATAGAAATGAGTTTAACAATTGAAATAAAACTAACAACTGGAAAGAATACCGCAAGGCTCTTACTAAATTCAATGTGAAACTCCGTAAATCAAAGAGAAGCTCTTGGAGAACTTTTTGTCTAGTTCAAAAGGCTCTATCAAAAGGTATCCAAGAAAATATAGGTGCACTAAAATTTGAAGATGGCACCCTAACATTATCCCTTCAGAAAACTGTGTAAGCTCTGATCACAAAACATTTTCCAGGGTGCATAGCAGCTGGAGGAACGAAGGTGTACAATGGATCCATAAAGAGCAGTGCATATCTCAAGTTAGACTGTCCCCTTGTAAACAAAATTCCATCGCCTAAAAGGAATAAGTGGGCCATAAGGACCTTTAAGCCTTTCAAAGCTCCTGGCCCTGATGGAATGTTCCCGAAACTCATTCAACAAGGGCTGGACATCTTACTAACAACACTGATCAAAATATTTACATCTAGTTTGTAAAAGTCATATTTCTACACAAAAGAGGTGTAAAACACCTAGATGATCCAAAGTCATACCGTTCAATAAGCTTCTCCTCGTTTCTGCTTAAAACAGTGGAGAAATTAGTGGACCAATATATCAGGACGGAGGTACTAACACCTAAACCTTTTCATAAACACTAATTTGCCTATTAGAAAGGCAAATCAACAATATCAGCTTTACATGAAATTGTAAAAACCATAGAGGGAGCACATGAGTCAAAGCAAATGACCCTATCAGTTTTTATGGATATAGAGGGCGCGTTTGACAACGCCGCCTATGACTCTATGACCCAGTCTCTCACGAAAAGCGAGATTTACGACTTTATCATTTAATGGATAAACAAACATGCTGATGGGTAGAGAGGTATCCACCAGCATTGGTAGCGCTAACCATGTGGTAACCACTACAAGAGGCTACCTACAAGGAGGAGTACTATCCCCACTACTTTGGTCGCTAGTAGTAAACTAACTACTAAACGACCTAAGTAGGGAGGGGTATAACGTTCTTGGTTATGCTGATGACATATCCATAACGGTGAAAGACAAGCATGACTCCATTATTGGGGAAAGAATGCAAAATGCCATTAACCTAACACGCAATTAGTGTCTAAAAAAGGGAATAAACATAAACTGTAATTAAACCACAATTGTAGCCTTTACTAAACCAAGAAATTTAAATATTCTAAGTATTCAATTAAATGGAATCACGATTTTCCTCTCTAAGAAGGTAAAATACCTAGGGGTAACACTGGACTAAAAATTAACGTGGGAGAGTCATCTGACAAAAATTACCAACAAAGCCATAAAATTTTTATGGTCATGCCGTCAAATGATTAGCGAGACTTGGGGTTTAAACCCCAGGGCAACTAACTGGATCAACAAGCAGGTAGTCAGACCTGGAGTCCTCTATGCATCCGAAATTTGGTGGAAGAAAGTAGACCAAAGTACCGCGCAAGTAAAGCTGCCAAATGTGCAAAGGCTTGCATGTCTCTTCATTAGAGGTGCCATGAAATCCACACCTACTGCCGCGATAGAGACTCTTCTCAGTTTGGATCCTCTACCGGTAGCAATTAAGGAGGAAGTTATGAAGCAGATCCTCAAATTACATGAGGTATACCATTTTAAAGAAGGCAACCTTAAAGATTATCTAGGAATACTTAGAACTACTCTTTTACTAGACATGGCTGCAGTAAGCGACCAGACTAAAATGATTTTGATCATAAATACAATGTCCGATTCTCCACTAGGAAAAACTAGACTGGAGATACGGACTTTCCAAAAATGGTTTACAGACGGATCCAAAATGGGAAATGGTGTGAGGGCAGGAGTGGTGGGACCAAAGTTTAAAAGACATGAGTCCCTCAGTACTGACGCTACCATTTTTTAAGCAGAAGTACACCCCGTCTACATAGTGGCAGAACATCTCCTTACAAGAAACCGATGCAAACAGCATATAAGCATCATGTCAGACAGTCAAGCGATATTAAAAGCACTACAAAGTAATAGATTGAGATCACACATGCTAGACGAGTGCCATCAGGTCCTAAATCAACTAGCAGACAAGAACAAAGTTAAACTTGTCTGGAGGCTAGGGCATGATAAAATAGGAGGCAATGAGGCAGCAAAACCTTTTATAAGGCCATCTTCTATGTACGCATTTAGGCAGATGAATTATCGGGGGGTTATTACCAACTGGGCCAGCAAACAAGTCAACAGAACCTGGAGTAATTTGCCAGATTTCAAACATTTTAAAAAAATTTTTAACCTTAATTAAAAGAGGGGGAAGGAAATGTTAAACTTATCCAGAAAAGAATTAAAACTACTCTGTGGTATACTAACAGGACCCATCCATTGTAGGTGTTACTTGAAAAAGATGGGACTGGTGGATAATGATACATGCAGATACTGTGGTGAAAAGGTGGAGCGCATGGACCGGTCCTGTGCCTAAAGAGATACAAACATTTAGAACTCATCTTCATTTTAGAAGAAGATCTACTAAAACTCTCGACTAAGGATCTGATCGATTTTGTCAAAGACATAGATCTTTTCTAAGTCCAACTAGAGGGGGCACAAAAGATCTAATCTGGTCTCATTGCAGGAGGTTATTTCCATGACACTCACCCCATTCCAAGTAATAAAACAAAAAATATAATACTAATTTTCGAAGATCTTCCAAACCGCATCGAACAAAATATAAAGCGCAAGAGTTATGTATGTAAATTTACATCAAAATACAGATACAACAGCGATTTAAATAAAATAATAACATAAAACATGCACAATTTCAATTTCCGACTTATCGATAATTACCAAAAAGTGTAAGTCGGTTCGTATTTCAAAACGGATAAGTAGTAATATAGACAGGTAGAAAAAAAAACAGGATTACGCTAATTTTAAAAAACCTATTACGTGTGTACAAACGCATACGCGTTGGTCCTTTCTGGTTTAGTTTCGAGAAGCACGCGTGTGTGCATATTCACCTAGAATTTGGAAATGGTCCATGGGTCATCGTTAAAACTACACAATTTAATTTTATTTGGTACGAGACGATAGGCTGTAAGTATATTTAAGGAAAATATTAAGGGTTTGTCGTAATTCGTTTGTGGGGATTTTATTGTAGGTTATCGCTACATTTACTCCAAGTTGAGCGTGATGGTTAGAAGTTATCGTAATCCACACGTCTAGTGTGCTTGGCGTTACGAAAATTTTAGTGTCGTCTGGTTTAGTGATGTCCGGAATCAAAATAAGAAACACATAGAAATCCATCGTCCACCTATGCGACAAATGTGCAAAATAAAAGCAGATACAATTAAAAATTAAACGTTGGTTTCACTTGGGATGAAGGCCGAGAGGTGTACCTATACCACTGCGAACGTACAGCTAACTCTGTTTTCATTTATGCGAAATTTTAATAAACTTAGTTATTGTTATTTATCACTGGTACATTTAAGGATTTACGATCTATATCTTTGTAAGGTTAAATCGGTTACTATTATTTTTGCTTTTTAAGATATTAGTGACGTTTTTGAGTTAGTGTTTTATTTAATCAACCGATGGTTTCGTTATATGTCCAATGAATCTTACACGGCCGATACCGGAAAGTTAGCCCGGTAAACTGTTAAAAGTTGCAGTCGATAGCCACTGAAATTCTTAAAATTTTACAAGGTATTAATCCTCTAGGTCACCAGTTTATCTTCGATGAAAACTTTGAATAGACAAGTAGTAGTCGGTTTCAAAAAGCAGGTAGATATCGACGGCTTCCCGAGGTAGTGTTGATATTATTTCCAAATTAAGCAACCATAGTTACATAAGTTGTCTGGTATTTGTTTATTCTATTCAAACATTACCCACTAGAATCCAAAATTCACCACGGTTATAAATCAAAAAGAGTTACCTACGACGTAGAAGACGCCGTTTTATAAATCCTCCGATAATATTAAGAAATTTGCATGGGGTTTATTTTCTTTACTTATTAAATATTAATAGTACTTCCCTTAATGAGAGAACTGGAAGTTCACAACTTTCTACGTCGTAGGCACAATTAGAAAGAGGAAGAAGAAACGATTAAATTGGGAACGTAATTAAATACAATTTAGACTAACCAACTTAGAGAATCTGGAAATCCCTAAATTCAATAAATTGTCACAAGAATGCTCGAATGTAGCTTAAATTGCCTAACTACAGGCGGTTTTATTTCCATAATCTGCTTAAAATTATTATCTCAAACTATTAAAGTGAACTTTTGTTATACCAATAATCAGACGAAGTTAAAGAAAATTTAACTTCAGGTGGACTAAAAAAACCGTCACAAGTTATGTTTAATGTACTGATAAAATAGTTTTCTTTTCCCAATAAATTTTCCACCGCCGTTGTCGTTTTTATGTCATACTTTTAATTAAATGTAGAATTAATTCAAGTAAAATTTACGTTACAACTTAAACAATCAATCACCAAAAATTTAATTAATTTGTCAAACGTCAACAATGTCTATAATAAAGTTTTGTTTTCTAATGAAACACGATTTCTTCGTGCAAGTGGTGTGAGCAAATTGTCTTTGTTCATTCGATACGATAGCACTCGTAATAATTTTGTTTCCGTAATTTTATTAAATTAATCAATCCATCAAAGTTTGAACATATCGATCACACGAAAACGGTTTATGTGTGAAAAATGGAAGTGCAACAGAATTATATTTTCCGAAACGCGATACAAGAGAATTTTTTTTTTGCTAAAATTATGGTAATCGCGTTTTGCGCGGATGCAATTATAGAGCGACAGAGCAAGAAGTGCTCTAATTTTTAAAAATAACTTTGCTGCATGTTACTTTATAATGATTATTAAATCTTTCGCTTCGTGCGGTACGTAAAATTAAAATGAAAACATCACAATCTTTTTTCAAACTGTTTTTGTTATAGAAAAATAAGCGCTTTTATTCTGCAGACTCTATTTTGCTTTGATTATATTGGAAAGAAGCTAAAATAACAATAAGATTCTTTCAAAAATCGTCTTTATGAGCGGTGTATATTTTCAGCAAACAAAGTGTTATTGTTTTGAATTTTTTCTTTATTTTATTTAATTCAGATACGGGCGTTTTTCTGCTCGTTCACCGTTTTCTTAAAAATAATGCTGATAAAATCATTCTACATTTTAAATTCAACTTGTTACGTACAATATCGTTGGAGGATGGAATTGTAAAGCTGTAATGAATTTGGGATTACTGCACGGAATAGAACTTGTTGCATAAATCGAATATATGTATTGTTCTGTTACATTCTGAAATAAGGTTTCTATTTGGTGCTGCAATAAATTACAAGTTATGTATTTTATAAATAGCTGAAGCGAAATTCGTATTAAAACCATTTCTGCTCTGTTTATTTGTTGAAAAATATTTACACAAAAATTGTAACTGACAATAGAAAATATTGAATTTGTATATTGTAGCGCAAAAAATTATTAAAAACAAATTCTTGTTAATAATATCAATAATATTTATTTTAATATATTTTTTAACAATGCCTATTTTTCTACTTTTTCAAGCAAAACTTGTTACGGTTTATATGTAAACGAACTATATATTAGAAAGCAGTGTCAAAAACCTGGCTGGCAGTTCTAGTAGTCATTTATTTATTTATTTATTTATTATTTATTTAATTCAACTCTAGTCAACAGTTGCCCATTAACAAACTAGAGCAAACACAAATTTACTATAAAATAAGATACGAATAAATATTCTGCTAATTAATACAATTACTATTACAATTAAATTCAACTAAATATAGAGATTTTATTTGCCTGGGACAAGAAATAAAAATGTCGTATATATGCGTACTCTTCTTGTAATTTTCACACATTACATAAATAGGTGAATTTTTTAAAACATTAGTATGGGGTGTTATTGTAAAATACTCTCTTTTTACAGCAAGGCTATCAAAAGAGTGTCTTTGCAATAACCTATCGTGACATGTGCTTGTAGGTGGATATATTTTGTCAATTTTAAAGCTAAGTAATTTTAAAAAACGTCTTTGAACAGATTCTATCATGCTAATGTGAGGACTCCATACTATAGAAGCGTATTCAAGCTTAGGACGAACTAGTGCAGTAAATAGCTTTTTCAAGAAAATTATACTTGTAAAATCCCTAGAACACCTTGCAATATAGCCATCAACCCGTTTTGCTTGCGATACAATGTGATTAATATGAGGTGCAATAGAGAGTTTAGAATCAAAAATCACTCCAAGATCTGTAACAGTCTTAGGTCTGTTGAGTACGGTTGAACCAATTTTATAATCAAACTGAATACATTCTGGCTTTAAAGAGAATGACATAACATTACATTTAGCAGGATTTAAATCTAATTTATTATTTCTACACCAATCTATAATACGGTTCAAATTGTTCTGTAAAGAATTACAATCTCCACCATTTGATATCGCTTGAAACAGCTTCATATCATCAGCATATAGCAGTACACCAACGTCTACTCCAGCTATAATGTCGTTTATAAACATGTTAAATAGCAAAGGACCTAAGTTCGAGCCTTGAGGCACACCAGACGTAGCTATATATTCACAGGATTTATGACCATTGCAAACAACATATTGCGTATGATTGGTTAAGTAAGCATGTAATAAATCTATTAAAGATTGAGAAAGACCAAACTTAAATAATTTATTAAGGAGTACATGGTGATCAAGTTTATCGAACGCCTTTGAAAAATCAGTATAGATAACATCTGTCTGAATACGATTATCAAGATTCTCTGCTATGGTCTGGGTTATTTCCAAAAGATTGGTTACAGTTGAACGTCCTTTTATAAAGCCGTGTTGTTGAGTCATTAACTGATTACTCACTGCGTAGTACAAAGTATTCTGTAAAAGCGCCTCAAAAATTACATGTAATAGCAATCGGTCTGAAGTTAGACAACCTGTTACCCTTTTTGTACACAGGACATACTTTTGAGGTTTTCCAGATAGTGGGAAATTTACTTGTCCTCAAACACATATTAATCAAAGTTGTCAAAGGGGACACGAGTACAACGGCACAATCTTTAATAAGAAATGATGGTATATCATCAGGTCCAGCAGTCATTTTAGATTGCATTTTTTTTAAAACTTGCAATACTTGGCTTTCATTAAACTCAAGAATACTTATACAATCGCTAGTAAGCAGATCCTCTGTGAGAGGCAGATTGGATGGTAATTGAAAAGAAATCGGCAAAAGACTTAGCAATCTCATCAACTGAATCAATGCAATTATTATTGTATATCATCCTGTTGCTAATATATGATGTTCCTCTTTAGTGTTAACAAAAGTCCAAAATTTTTGAGGATTATTTTGTAGATTAATTTGAACATTATTAATATACCTGTTATACTCTAGGTCGATATCGTTTTTAACTTTCGTTCTTAGTTTACGAAATATGTTTAGCGCAGATGCATTATTACGATTTTTATTTAATTGACGATGGCATCGTTTTTTGTTTTAATATCCTTTATAATAGATGCATTGAACCATGGAGGATAATTTTTCCTACGAATATAAGTATACCTAGGTATGCATTTATCCATAGCAGTATGTAACATACTATAAAAGTAAGTTGTTGCTTCTTCAACATCTTGAAAAGAATTTAAAAACTTCCAATTAATATCAGAAATCATTTGATATAATAGCGGGAAATTTGTTCGCCGAAAGTTGTAACAGCTTGAAAAATTATTTTGCAGTTTCTTCTTTATATAAAAATTATTATTAAGTACTTTTAATGAAATCTGTAAAGCTGGATGATGTGTATCTTCAGAAATGAGATAATCAATAGCGCGTTTTACCATACAATTATTATTATACAAAACAAGATCGAGAATCCTGTTGTTATTGTTATACACGAAATTATACTGGTTAAGTAGTAAACTGTTACAGAAGTTATCAAGAATGGTGATTCGTCGATTACCCTGATTATTAAACAAATAAGCAGCATACTCAGTAATGTTAAAATCACCAACTATCAGAATGTCATCTGAAACGCATTCTAAAGTTTCTAGAGCACCAAATACTACACTAAAATGATCAGTACTTGTTGCAGGAGGAATATACATATTTATGACTAATAGTGTTCCACCATTTATCTTTATTTGTACATCTATAATATCAATGTTAAATGATAGATTTTGTGGGCAAACTATATTTAAGTCTACGTTCACGGATACATATTTTGAACTGACGCCAATGAGTACACCGCCACCTCTAGTGTAGTGAGGTGATGATCTATCATAGCGATAAACATTGTAAGAAGAAGGAAAGATTTCCTGATTAGAAACTGAAGAGTCTAACCAGGTTTCAGTGAGTGTTACCACTGGATAGTTTAGCTGAGATATTGAATTAAAAATTTCAGTAGTTTTTGTTCTTAACCCTTGAACGTTTTGGTAATAGACTAACAGATTAAATAATTCTGAGTTCTTAGACTCAACTATATTAGTAGACGAAGGAATTGATTGCTATTGTTCTAAAAAATATCTCTTAGTTTACTACAGGGTACTTGATACGCGGTGCATTTATTCTTCTCCCAGACTATGTGATTTAACGAAGTGTCGCTATTTTCGCTTTCTCTTAACCTAACACAATTTGAACACTTATGAGACGTTTCTTCACAAGATTTTAGATCGTGCGCACCACCACAAATTGGACAAGATATATTAAAATTGCAAGCTTTGGAGTTGTGATTAAAGCGAATACCTTTTCTGCTTTAATAACTCTATTATACGATATTTTGTCTAATTGTATAATAGTCTGAAATATGTTATTATTCTTTTAAGCGGCATAACTTTCAGTACTTTACAAGTCGATTCAGTAAGGAAAACATCAGGATTACAATCTACAATCAAAAATGCAGATATTTGATCGGGTGAATAATGTTCAGACAAACCGACTGATCGAACTCTGGGATTGATACTGCTAATTTCTTTCACGTTATAAGAATCTGCCATCTTCTCCCGTACTAAATTTTTGAATTTGTTGTTTTGGCCATCGTTTCTGCAACTCACAAGTATCCCGCCATTTTTCATAGACTTAACCATTGATAGTTGCAAACCTGAGTCTGAAGGATTAATATTATGAAGTATATCAGTTTTTGTTTGTTGAATAGATTGATCAGCATTTTTTGGAAATACAATTACTGCTGGGTGAATTGTATTTTTGAGAACGTCCGAATATTTGGGTGGATCAAGAGGTTTTACAACATATGCAGTAGATTTACCAATTTCAGTTTTAAGTTCATTAATTTGAACTTCAACTTCTGATAACAACTTTTTTACTTCGGCTTGTAACATTTCTTTAATTTCATTTTGATTAATCATAACGCAGTTTGTTGTGCAATTCATACATCTCTATGATAATCCTGGGACGGAAGTAAGAATAGCATGTAAATCATATTCTTTAGATAAACAATTGCTATGTACTTGAGTTTTACATCCGTTACAACTTATGCCGGGTCTTGAACGATTGCTTATCGCTGCCGCACATTGAATGCAATTACCAATCATAGTAATGTTTATTATAGTTGTAATTTTCAAAATTAATTTGAAGGTAAACCCATAAGGGCAGACAAATAATTATTACATAATATACGAACCCCGCATACACTGAAGTGCACTTAACAATAGAGTTAAATTTAAATTTAGACACTATCACTGGTAAATTTATTTTAAACGTATTACCGACTCAACGTATGTTACTTTTACACTCATAGAGTGGTCGTGGGCTTACTTACGAATAATTTGAACGAAAGCTTTCACACTGCGGAGATAATTTAGGAGGGCGCCACCTAGTTGAACAAACCGTAGAATGGTAGAAAATAATTGTCATAGAATGACTAGACCTCAATCACAACGGCTACATACACACGGTAGTGCTTTTGAAAATGGGTCATATGCATTTAACATTGTGAATTGGTTTTTCTCCAATTCCTGCTGGCTCTTTCAAGTGACAAAAATGGATTATTGCACATAGTGCTCGCTAACAGAAATCAGCTGAATTTAATGGTCTTTTTAAAAATTTATCAATAAAAATTATTAATATCAAGATGAATCAGTAATTACATTTCTACGTTTTACAATCATTAATAAAAGTCACATCAATTCAGGTTTTATTTGAAAATGGTTTATTTAAACGAAAAGAAAGTTTTTTATAATGAAAACCTACTACACTGTACTTCATTTTGATACCAAAACGATTAACCTATAACCCGTTTTCAAAAGAAACATATAGACAATAATATGAAAGAAAAAAAACATGTACACTCATGAAATTTAAAACTTGGACACCACAATCTCTGTAAACAAAAGTTTGCACATTGTGAAGCGGGCTTAAGGGTATCATTTACAATTCTAACAGCAGGTAGTCTCAGCAGGGGTTATCTTATAGAAGGACTGTAGAATGAATCATTACACTAAGCACGTTTTAGAAAATAGGTAATTTACGTTGCTTACTTAATTTTTTCTTTAAAGAATATATTTGAAGGTATCGCTAATTAAACACCATAGCTCGATTAATTATCGAATCAAAATTTTGTTTAGGAAATGTTTACAAAATAAAATTAGAAATAATTTTGATTTAAAAACGTCTACAAGCAATAACTTTTAAATTAAATCAAAAACTAAACATGGTTATTTGGGTTGACTGATTATTACTTATTTTTAAATAAATCTAACCTACTAATTATTGTAAGTTATTAAAAAAATCATTAAACTCTCTATTCATAATATTTAGTCCTTACAAAATGTATATTTTATGACGTTTCATTTTTTTGTAGTTAATATAAAAAGTGAAAATAAAAACTAAGGCAATTCTTATTGTCAACGTATATATTTAGTTTTTGACAAGAATTTATTACATAATTATAATTAAGATACCAAGTTATAGTTTAAAATTAAATGAAAACGTTTTTTTAAATAAAGGTATTACTATATAAATAAATATAAGAAATCAATAATGGGTGTGACCTCCATTATTATTGATACATTCTTGGAGGCGTCTGCTCATTGACGCTATCAAGGTATCAATATAATTAATATTAATCGTTTCCCATGCGGTATCAATGGCTGCAATTAGTGCTTTACGGTTTACTGGTATAAAATTTGGCCCTTGTTGTCTTCGGATAACAGCAAGTATTCGAGCCCAAACATTTTCGATAATGTTAAAATCTGGGCTTTTTGTTGGCCAGGGTAACAGCTCCAAGTTATTTGCTTGTATCCAGTTGCGCACAACCTGCGAAGTATAGGGTGTAAATAGTAAATGGAATCTACTAACGTAACGTTAAGTCGTTAATTATAGTTACATAACTCTCCTTTCATAAGATATAGTTCATATTAATATGCTTATTGTAAAGCTTCGTACACACCTGAACAACAAACCGAGGAACAAACAGAACAACGAACCGAACGGCAATCGGAACATTAATTTGGACGGTGCTACGTACGAATTTTAGAACAGATTCGCAAGTCCTGATTGTTCCACGAACGGTTTGCGGCGTTCCCGCAACTTGTCGGTTTTTTCTCCGACATCAAAGAAAATGCGCGCGAATGCGTTTGCAGGTTTGGACAAAAACAAAACGGCGAACAAACTTATGCGGGAGAATTAAATTATTTATTTTTGTCCTCCCTTTTGTGGGTTTGTTGTGTTTTAAGTAATATTATGGAGTTGACAGAAGAAAAATGTTTTAAATTAATCAGTGTTTAAGAATGCAAAAAAAAATGATGTCCCTATTAGCATCATTTGGGCGGGAAATTTCCAATATAAAAAAACTCTCTTCTTTGTGCGTAAAAATTTGGTTAGCACTATCTTCTTGTTTTTCGCAATTTTCTCTTCTCAATAATAAATATATATGAACTGAAAACTACTGAAAATAATTATGAGAACAGCACAAACGTTCTGTTTGTTGTTCGGATTGTGGAAATCAAAGATCGTTTGTCGTTCTGTTTGACTTTCGATTCGTTGTTATGTTTGTTGCTCGGTTTGTTGTTCAGGTGTGTACAAAGCTTTACAACTTAAGCAACAATTTTTGGCGAATAAAGATTAGTTTGTGATGTAATATTAGAAACACAAATTTATATCATATCAAATTTATGACAACTTAAAACCAAGAACGTGTATGTTATTGCTAAGAAATTATTAAGGAAAAAGCGCAATTGCAGTGTAAATATTTATAATTAGATATTTTCGAAAGTTTATAAGTCCTCTATTGTAATCTTAATACTTAAAAGAAAATCCTGTCCATTAGCATTATAAGGAAATGGCTTTTTACTTTATGAATAAGTTTCAATAACAATAGAATATCCTTGCTTGTTTAATTTACTTCCTTTGAGTCATATTGCTCTAAGGGTTGTTACATTGGTCATTAGAAGTATGTAATAAATAAACAATTACCTACTGTTTGAGAAGGGTAGTGTGAACCAATAAATAAAGTAAGAAATGTAAATTCCATTTTAGTTTAAAATTTCAAGTGTTGTGAAAATGCCACCTCATCTCGGTGCTGATTTGAAAGCGCGGATTGTTTCGGAATTAGCGGCGGGCCGTAGCGTGTGTAAAATTTCACGTATGTTAGATATACCAAAAGCACCGTAGGGCATTACTGAGTAAAATGGAATCTTGAACACACTTTGGAAAGAGCCATCGGAAGTGGTAGACCTAAAGTATCTACACGTGCTCAAGATCTCGAGTTGTTTCATTACGTAACAGAACAACCATTTGCTACATACTCCAGGGCTATAGCAGATACACATTTTCCCGGATGCCGTATAACTGCACAAAAAAGATTAAAGGAGATGGGAATAAAGAAGTATAATGCTGCTGCGAAAGAAGTTCTCAGTGACGAAAATATGAGACGTCGTCTGGAATTTGCAAGGCGATATGTGAACGAACCTTTGGAATTTTGGAATCGAGTGATTTTTAGCGACGAAAAAACGTTCAATAGCCGCAACGATGGACAACTAAAAGTTTTTAGAATGGAAGGAACTCGTTACGAAAATAATCACATATGTCCTAAAAACGAAGTGGTTATTTTTCTGTGAATGTGTGGGGTTGGGTTAGCGCGTGGGGTCCAGGAGTTTGTTGGGCTATCGATGGACGTCTTGATTCTGCTGCGTATTTAGATATTTTGGAAACTATTATGAAACCTTCAGTCGAAGTGTTTTATCCAGACGAAGATTATATTTTCCAACAAGTAAGTATTCTTATTTCACTATACTTTCTCCAAAAATAGTTCGGGATCTGTTGAATTAACATTTTCATAATGTATTTTTGTTGTTAAAGGACAACGCCCCTATTCATACTTCGCGGGTTGTGCGCAATTGGATACGAGAAAATAACTTGGAGCTGTTACCCTGGCCAGCAAAAGCCCAGATTTTAACATTATCGAAAATGTTTGGGCTCGAATACTTGCTGTTATCCGAAGACAACAAGGGCCAAATTTTATACCAGTAAACCGTAATGCACTAATTGCAGCCATTGATACCGCATGGGAAACGATTAATATTAATTATATTGATACCTTGATAGCGTCAATGAGCAGACGCCTCCAAGAATGTATCAATAATAATGGAGGTCACACCCATTATTGATTTCTTATATTTATTTATATAGTAATACCTTTATTTAAAAAAACGTTTTCATTTAATTTTAAACTATAACTTGGTATCTTAATTATAATTATGTAATAAATTCTTGTCAAAAACTAAATATATACGTTGACAATAAGAATTGCCTTAGTTTTTATTTTCACTTTTTATATTAACTACAGAAAAAATGAAACGTCATAAAATATACATTTTGTAAGAACTAAATATTATGAATAGAGAGTTTAATGATTTTTTTAATAACTTACAATAATTAGTAGGTTAGATTTATTTAAAAATAAGTCAACCCAAATAACCATGTTTAGTTTTTGATTTAATTTAAAAGTTATTGCTTGTAGACGTTTTTTAAATCAAAATTATTTCTAATTTTATTTTGTAAACATTTCCTAAACAAAATTTTGATTCGATAATTAATCGAGCTATGGTGTTTAATTAGCGATACCTTCAAATATATTCTTTAAAGAAAAAAATTAAGTAAGCAACGTAAATTACCTATTTTCTAGAACGTGATTAGTGTAATGATTCATTCTACAGTCGTTCTATAAGATAACCCGTGCTGAGACTACCTGCTGTTAGAATTGTAAATAATACCCTTAAGCCCGCTTCACAATGTGCAAACTTTTGTTTACAGAAATTGTGGTGTCCAAGTTTAAATTTCATGAGTGTCACCGATACTAATGTTGAAGTTAAATAGCCAAACAAATCCGTGAAGCACCGGAATCCGCAAACAAAATTCTCAAAAATTCAACACCTTCACACGCCAACTTGTTAAGAGAAAAAAAGGTTATTTACGACGTTAGCAAAGTCACTAACCAAAAAGCCAAAGAAACAGTTGAGCCGGCGACTCATTAGACAGATTTCTAATATTCAAAATCTGCCTTTGACATAATGTCGGACGACATATATGCACGTATCTCAGTTGCATACCCACAAGTGTATTTTATGCTAGAAAAATTATGTTTGGTTCCGAGTCAAAGAATACCGTCAGAAACTAATTTCTTGAGAACACGTTTATCAGAAAGACTACTTTATTTTTACTTGAATTAGTTATTAGTGGCGATGTAGGGCACAGAGAAATAAACAAAAATATATAAAAAAATTAAACCAAATTAACAACATAATTTATTTAATAGATTAAGATAAGCTGCTGTGTGTTTATTATGCTGTGGTAGAGTTTTAAGACACAACACTTCTTTACCATTTTTTGTTATTTAACAACCAAGAAAATACGATCGACGACTAATTTTAATAAAAATTATAGACACCAAATATGTTAAATAAATTAAAATTACGTTTAACGCAATTTCTAAAATTGGCTTATGTTTAAGACATCAATTTTGGCAATAACATAGTAACCTGTGTCACTTAAGTTAAGATCGAAATGGGAAGGGAAAAACCGGGACAAAGGTCAAAACGAAGGGGGCATCTTTGTTTTAGCGTTTTCTGTAATTTTGCTCTCATTTGTATAAGTACTATTTGATGTCCTTTCACTGGTGTGCCTCATTTTTGAACACAAATTAAGACTCTAAATCATTATTTCCAACTTCCCTTAACTAACCATAAACTGCACTACATTCACGCCGCCCTAATAGAAACCTCTATACGGCACCACCAAAAAAAAATACAATTCCTGTTAGGTAATCCCCACGTTCTCCTATCTCAACTCACTGGTACTAAAAACTAATTAATTCAACATTCCGCAAAACTACCGCCTCTAGTGTAATCCAAAATATAGAAAAAGATATCACAGTCGACAAGAATCTACCTCAAAAGCCTTAACCTTGCCTAGTAACGTACTCACCTACCACAATTTATCCGAGAAGTGGTTAAAACCATAACTCCACCGACTATAGAACACCCTCTCCTAAATGCAATAACTGCACTGCTCCTTTGCCGCCCGCAAATTAAGTTTCACAACCCCACAAACCATCGCCCGTCTCTTCCAAAACCCCACAATTCATCGTCAATCCCCTACTAACAGAAACACTCATCCTCAATTTCCAAAGATCCTACGACCAACAAAAAAATACTTATCAAACAATTCTTACATACATTAACGTTCCCACTAATGTACCTATTTCCCCGATAAAAGAAAACCTATAACAAAAACTATCAACAAAATCTCTCTCAGAATCCACACTAAACCAAAACTCTAGACCTACCCCAAAAATTCCATAGCCTTTGCCATCTAACACTGCAACGCAGAATCTTAAGTTTCCAAAAGTTACATCAAATACACAAATGGAAACAGACTAGTAATAGGAACAGTCGACATTTGTAGTGTACGACGCAAAGCCCACTTTGTTAACCACCCCATTTCAAAGAATTCATTCATTCATTAGACGCAGAATTAAATGTAGAACCAAACTAGGTAAAGAACGTTAAATCAACATCCATCAACAAAATGAAGCCATTACCGGTAAACCTTCAACGTTAAAATCAGCAACAAGAAACTGAACATGTTGTTGCTAACAACACTATCCTACCCACCATCAACTACTCACAAAGTATTAGTCCAGCTCCAAGTACCGAAGAAGCAATGCAAAATGTAAACTGACAAACACATACACCACCAGTTACATTATTTGATAGGCATATTCTAAGATATTTCCTAGTTTCTTTCAGAAACGGAAACTTCTAACTTTTTACTTTTCTGGTAAATACTAAGGGCTTGACCACGAAGTCAATCGGACAAAAATTTGAATTTTTGATAATATTGTTGAACGTATCATTGTTTACAACGTCTAATTTGACGACAACGTCAAACTTATAATTTTGACCATAACTTCAAATGTGACCATAACGTCAAATTTCAAAATGTGTGTCTTACGACATCTCGTGTATAGCATTGACACGTATGATTAGTATAAACTAAGAAAAATGCCAACAGTTAATTGTAACGACATGTGTGCTTTAAAGCTGTTGCTTAGATAGCGCTATGCACGTTAAACGCACACATGTCGTTACAATTAACTGTTGGCATTTTTCTTAGTTTAGTCAAATTTCAATTTTTGACCATAATGTCAAACGACGCTCCTCTAATAAATAAGCAATTCGACTGTGTTGCCTAACAGTATTGACCATAACGTCAAACTTAAAGATGGCAAAAATGTAAGATGTAATCATAACGTCAAATTTTGAATTTGATTGAAACATGTTTAATCAAAAACACCAACATGAAGTTAACTTACTCATAAAATTCGGCTATTTCAAAATTTAATATTTAGTAAGTATAATATAATAGAACACAAAATAACAACATTAGTTAGTTTAATAAACATATATGCATTAAAAAATACTACGAGCAAATGATTAAGAATTGTAGATCTTTGTGCTTCAAAAAACCGATAATTTCTGGGGGATTTATGTAAAGAAATGTCAATTTTTAAGACATTTTTGTAAACTGATTGAACATAGTTCACTCCAAATAGAAAAATTAAATTTAATAAAAAAGTTAAATTTAAGAAATTTCTTCGAATAAACTAAAAAAATAGTGCACATTGAAATTTATAAGACACTTTATGATTAAAATTTAATTTTAAAAAATGTTTTAGTTGTTAATTTGTAAATCGGTCTCAAAAACCAACTTAAAAATCGGTTTCAAAAATCAATTTTGAAAATCGTCAGCCACGTTTGACGTTTGGCCAATTTTTTAAAAAACTAACTTCTTTCATGGTGGTGCTTTTGATTAAGGATGTTTTAGTCGCATTCGAAATTTGACGTGTTACGATCTAAAATACACCCATTGGTGGATCGGTTTATTTGGAATTTTTAATCGAAACGACGGGCAGACATCTTCGGACTTTCTCTTCCATTTGAACGGATGGCGGTGCTTTACGAAGCTAAAAATTACATGTAACATTTTAATATGGCTTTAATAATTTCAAGATAAAATAGTGTGAAAATATAAATCTGACCGACTTTCCCGGTAAGTGTTTTCTTTTGCTATTTCTTTGGTTCATTTAGTGGTTGTGTTAATTTCTAATTACAACGTATGCTTTAGCACGTGTCTTGACCCCATACTCTACTCATATCTTGCTGTCTGGATAATTCTTGGAGGCGCTGGAACGAGCAATTGGGAATTCTTCGTTACACAAAACGTGCCGGTTATCACGCTGTCGTCGACCTCAGAGCTGCACGACCGATTATACTCCAGCGGTTGTGGGTCACGCACGCTGTGTTCCTGCTATTACAAAGGCAACGATATGCTTGCACAGCTGTGTTGTCTCATCCTCCTGAAAGAAATCCTACTGATTTTCTAGTAGCTGTCAACTGGCTGTCGTTAACAAGGACCTTCCTTATCAGAACTACATGAATCAGTACACAGATAAGTTATTGTTTTAAGAAACCTATTTACTTTGCATGCGTTTAAAACTCAAGTACACGTGACATCAAGCGGTTGAATCTCTAGTGTTTAAGCGAATTGTTATTCGGGGTAGTCTCCATCTACCGACGCTCGGTGTTGTTTTCACTAGCTCACTATCAGAGCTGAGGCACTGTAAATTAAGTGAGTGAAGCTAAAACAAAGGTCTTTGGGTTAGCGGGAGCTACGTTCCGTATTAGAACAATCGTAATACTAGTTTTTAAGTCACCGTGTGTAAGTGACGTGTGTACGTCGAGTTTTCTTAATTACCAATCTTAAATTGGTACGCTATTTTTAATTTGGGGTTACCAAACGAAAACTAAACTAAATTTTGACATTGTCTATATTTTATTTTAATAGAATAAACACAACGTTTTAATTGCTTATTGGATCTACAATCGTCTTCAGTATTCACCTGAAGATGATTGCAGATTCAATAGCAATTAAAACGTTGTGTTTATTTTATTAAATTGTGACATATTTGAACGCGAACTTTAATTAATTGGTTGTTGGTAATGCACGCAAGTTTTATGCGACAGAATCTCTTATTTCTCTCAGATTCTTTGAATATTTTAAATTGTATTTGCTATATTTATATGTCTCTGTCTCTCTGATTTGTGTTTGTTGTAGCGTAGTAGACTTAAGTAAAACCTATTGAATTCGTGTTGGTTGGTTTTATTTCTCTCTGTTACCCAGCAGGTGGCGCCTCGTTACGCAGCAGTTATTTCTTTCAGTTCCCTCAAAGACCTCTCTTACCTCACCGACTCGCCGGACACTGCTGTGCTACCGCTTATAAATACGGGATCCTCCACGAATTTAGTGCGTTACTTTGAACCCAATATTATTGTTCTTTCTTTTCTAAGTTGCATCGCTAGAACCATCACTTTATTTTATTTCTTATTATTTGTAAACTGCAACCGTTACAAACGTTGTGGTCATCTTTAAAGTTTGACATTATGGTCAATGCTGTAGTCGAAGCAATCGATTAGTTTATTTATGAAATAATCATCATTTGACGTAATGGGCAAAATTAGAAGTTTAACGTTCTGCTCAGGTAAAACGATCAGTCAATGAGACGTCTGACGTCATGATCAAAACTTTGAATTTGACATTGTGAACGGTTGATATTGTGGCATAGACTCAAATACTATGATTGCACCCTCACAAAACCTAGAAAAATTTCAATTGATGCAAATAAAAATCAAAGATATTTTGATTACACAATAGACGTTTTTTTTTATTGATGTTGTCCTGACCTAATCTAATAAATTGAGTAAATTTTGTGTTCAAGATTAATAACAAAACACAGCCATATTAAAACCGTACAAACGTGCGTCGTTGCAAAGGTAAATAAAATCCAGGGGCGTAGCGTACACTAACCCGACAAGGTTCTTCTAACGGAATACTGTAGAAAAATACGTACGCTAAATACTAATGAGTAATACCAGCAATAAGAAAAGAAATACCGAAAGTGATTCACCAACTGAAAGAAACAGAGCATTTCAAAGAGCAGATTACTAGAAAGATCTCCAGTTAGAAGCCATAATAAGCAGAAGGCAGAAGAACAAACTAACAGCGAGATCGAACAAATCCTGGAGGAAATAAAGAAAATGACAAACACGATAGAGGAAGATATCAAAACTGGAAATGATAGCATGCTAGAGAACTGGATGGTGCAATTCACTAAGAAAATCAACAATATAAAAGAGGAGTTAAAGCAGGCACGTCAGCAAGCGCAGCTCCAGTGGGAAAGTCACCAACGTAAAAAGATAGAATGGAAAGTTGAAAAGAAGAAGATGAAGAATCGCCTGAATAAAATTGAAAAAATATTGGAAGGCATGGAGAAGAAGTCTCGAAGATATAATGTGGTGATAACTAGAGTAGACGATTTTGTGACACGAAAAACAAATCATGGAATTTATGAAGGAAAAACTTGGCGTAGAGGCAAATATTCCAAAAGCGTATAAAATGGGCCGGAACAAATAAAGTAGAAAATTTTGAAGACAAAATCAAAACTATGACGAATAAAAATAGACTGAAAGGCAGCTGAATTTTTATAAACGCAACATAGAAGGATTCAAGGAGAGATACAAAAAGTTGCAAGAGAAGAGAGAGATAAAGGCAATAATGTATGGTGTGGTTACATAAAATTGAAGGTAAATGAAAAGCAATACTACTAGAATTACGATCTGGATGAGCAAAAAACTGAACAAGAGAGGTGATTGGAAAAACATAAGACGACAAGGCACGAACAGGACAAAGTAAACGGTTTTAACAAAGGAAGGGGAGAGATTAAGGATATGATGTTCTTTGCAAATTGGAATGTTAGAGAAACTTTTGTAGCGGGACTATTAAAACAGTTAATAAAAATATTGAAAAAGTACAGAGTAGATATTTTTGCGTTACAAGAGACAAAACAAAGTGAATATGACATAGTTGATATAGCAAACTATACCTTTTTTAAAGTGGTGGAAAGGACAGAAGGATGGAAACTGGCTTTATGGTGAGTGAGGCAAGAAATGATATGGTAATCAGTTTCAAACCAATAACTGATAGAATGTGCGTATTGCGAATAAAAGGACGTAATATGAAAATAAGTATTCTTAATGTTCATGCGCCAACGGAAGAAAAAGAAATAAAAGTCAAAGAACAATTTTATGAATTATTGGACAACGAATATAAGAAACTACTAAAAAATAGCAATAAAGTAATAGTGGGTGACTGGAATGCAAAAGTTCAACAAGAAGAGGCATATAAGCCTATAATTGGCAAATTCAGTTTGCACAAAGAGAGTAACGAAAATGGAAGACTACTTATTCATCTAGCAATGGGAAAAGGTATGAAAATAAATAGTACACACTATCAACATAAAGACATTTATAAAGCAACCTGGTTGAGTCCAGATGGTACAACTACAAATCAGATAGATCATGTTTTAATTGAAAATAGAAGCGAAAATATCATCAAAAATGTTAACACATATAGAGGAGCGGATTTGGATTGCGACCATTTTATGCTGGGTGTGAAAATGTCAACAATGGTACCAGATGAAAGTAATACAAATATAGTAGAGCGCAAATACAACTCAAAACTGGAGACCAAAGAGGAAAGTGTCGGGAAGCAATGGAGAAGATATTGAAACAGACAGAAGTAGAACAAAGTGTAGACCGCAAACTAACAACAATAGAAAGAACTATAAACGGAGAAATAAGTACACAGCATGTGAAAACTAAAAACTAAAGAAAAGAGTGGTATGATGAGCGCTACGAGGAAGAAGCATATTAACGAAAAAAAGGAAGACAAGTGTTTCTAGCCAAACAAACGGAGGAAACAAAAATGAATTATGAAAGGTAGAAAAGAAAATGCAAAAAATAATAAGAAAAGAAAAGGAAACACCAACTAAACAAGTTAAATGAAATTGAAGAAATGTATAATAATGAAGAAATAAAAACTTTTATCAAAGAGTAAAAGAATAAAGCAAGGATCCCGAACAAGCACCACTTTCTGTAAAAGTAAAAAGGGTATACTACTGGAATCAAAAGAAGAAGTAAGAAAAAATGGGCGAAGTACTTTCATGAGCTACTAAACAAAACAGAACGCCAAGAGAAAGAAACAGAACACATAGTTGTAGAAGATGAAGAAAGTGAGGACAAAGTGGAAGTACCAATGGAAGAGGAGATAAGAGAAGTGATATAGAAACTAAAAAATCAACAAAAGTACAGGAGAAGATGAGATACAGGTGGAAATGTTAAAGTATGGAGCAGAAAAACTGCACGAATTGGTCATTGGTATGATACAGAAGATGTGGAAGAAATGCCTAGATCCTGAAAAAGTAGCACTGATCTGTCCAATTCACAAAAAGGAGATAAAACGGTGTGTAAAAATTATAGAGGGATTGCACTGCTGGATGTTTCTTACAAAATACTCGCCACACCAATAAAAAATAAACTTGGAGGTTATGCAGAGAAAATGTTTGGGGAGTATCAATGTGGCTTTAGGCGGAATAGATCGGTAACGAATCAATTATTTGTTCTAAAAGAAATCCAAGAAATTAGTCACGAATTTAGATTAGAAACGCATCTGATATTCCTAGATTTTAACCAAGCATATGACAGTGTAGAAAGAGAGGAATTGTATAAAATCATGACGGAGATGAAATTCCCCGTAAAATTGGTAAGATTGGTGAAAATGACTCTGGATGACACCACGAATAAAGTAAAAATTGGAGGCGAGCTCACTGATAGGTTTGGTGTAGAGGTAGGACTAAGGCAAGGAGACCCGCTGTCACCAATACTATTTAATATTGCGTTTTAAAGTACAATACGAAGAGCAGGTTTAAACAGTTTTGGTACAATATTCAAACGTAGACATTAATGCTTGGGTTTTGCAGATGATTTGACGATCGTGACACGTACAAAACGGGAGATACAGAAAACCACGCACAAGTTATTAGTAGAGGCGAAGAGAATTAAACTGGAAGTAAACAAAAATAAGACAAAATACATGACATGGAATGATAGAAAGTTTGAAGAGAAGAAATCCATAAGTATCAGAATTGGAAACAAAATCGCACAGTTCGAAGAAGTATGCACTTTTACGTCCCTGAGAACGTTAATAACAAGGAAACCAGGGTGTGAGGAAGAGATTAAGGCACGAATGGCTGCTGAAACGAAAAGTTCATTTGCATTGAAATCGATACTAAATGGCAAAGTGCTAAAACAGTGAAAACAACAATATACAAAACAACTATAAAACCATTGGTTATGTATGGACCTGAGGTGTGGACGATGAGACAACCCTAATGCTAGAGGTGTGGGAGAAAAAGGTAATGAGGAAGATATATGGTGGAAAATATGTGAATAGACAATGGAAAATAAGATCAAATCTAACGAGCTATATGGACAACCTAGCATAGTTGGATGTATCAAGGCACAGACGCTGAGATGGTTGAGACACCTAGAGAGGATAAACGAAGCCAGAACGCCAAAGGACATTTGGAATCTGAAGTTTAAAAGCACAAAAAGAAGAGGCAGACTTAAAAATTGTTGAAAAGACGAAGTGCCGGAGGACATAAACGAAGTTGGTTTGGAAAACTGGAGAGAATACGCTAGCGACAGGAAGAAGTGGAATACGGAAACAAATAAAGCCATGGGTCTACTAGACCTGTAGTGCTATTCATTCATTCATTCATTCAGTTATCATCAATTGCTTTGCTGATTGTAAAAAGTGATAATAACTTCGTAAATCTATCATAATCATGATTGATTAAAATAAGATGTACACTCATGAAATTTAAAACATAGACACCACAATTTCTGTAAACAGAAGTTTGCACATTGTGAAGCGGGCTTAAGGGTATCATTTACAATTCTAACAGCAGGTAGTCTCAGCAGGGGTTATCTTATAGAAGGACTGTAGAATGAATCATTACACTAAGCACGTTTTAGAAAATAGGTAATTTACGTTGCTTACTTAATTTTTTCTTTAAAGAATATATTTGAAGGTATCGCTAATTAAACACCATAGCTCGATTAATTATCGAATCAAAATTTTGTTTAGGAAATGTTTACAAAATAAAATTAGAAATAATTTTGATTTAAAAACGTCTACAAGCAATAACTTTTAAATTAAATCAAAAACTAAACATGGTTATTTGGGTTGACTGATTATTACTTATTTTTAAATAAATCTAACCTACTAATTATTGTAAGTTATTAAAAAAATCATTAAACTCTCTATTCATAATATTTAGTCCTTACAAAATGTATATTTTATGACGTTTCATTTTTTCTGTAGTTAATATAAAAAGTGAAAATAAAAACTAAGGCAATTCTTATTGTCAACGTATATATTTAGTTTTTTGACAAGAATTTATTACATAATTATAATTAAGATACCAAGTTATAGTTTAAAATTAAATGAAAACTTTTTTTTTTAATAAAGGTATTACTATATAAATAAATATAAGAAATCAATAATGGGTGTGACCTCCATTATTATTGATACATTCTTGGAGGCGTCTGCTCATTGACGCTATCAAGGTATCAATATAATTAATATTAATCGTTTCCCATGCGGTATCAATGGCTGCAATTAGTGCATTACGGTTTACTGGTATAAAATTTGGCCCTTGTTGTCTTCGGATAACAGCAAGTATTCGAGCCCAAACATTTTCGATAATGTTAAAATCTGGGCTTTTGCTGGCCAGGGTAACAGCTCCAAGTTATTTTCTCGTATCCAATTGCGCACAACCCGCGAAGTATGAATAGGGGCGTTGTCCTTTAACAACAAAAATACATTATGAAAATGTTAATTCAACAGATCCCGAACTATTTTTGGAGAAAGTATAGTGAAATAAGAATACTTACTTGTTGGAAAATATAATCTTCGTCTGGATAAAACACTTCGACTGAAGGTTTCATAATAGTTTCCAAAATATCTAAATACGCAGCAGAATCAAGACGTCCATCGATAGCCCAACAAACTCCTGGACCCCGCGCGCTAACCCAACCCCACACATTCACAGAAAAATAACCACTTCGTTTTTTAGGACATATGTGATTATTTTCGTAACGAGTTCCTTCCATTCTAAAAACTTTTAGTGGTCCATCGTTGCGGCTATTGAACGTTTTTTCGTCGCTAAAAATCACTCGATTCCAAAATTTCAAAGGTTCGTTCACATATCGCCTTGCAAATTCCAGACGACGTCTCATATTTTCGTCACTGAGAACTTCTTTCGCAGCAGCATTATACTTCTTTATTCCCATCTCCTTTAATCTTTTTGTGCAGTTATACGGCATCCGGGAAAATGTGTATCTGCTATAGCCCTGGAGTATGTAGCAAATGGTTGTTCTGTTACGTAATGAAACAACTCGAGATCTTGAGCACGTGTAGATACTTTAGGTCTACCACTTCCGATGGCTCTTTCCAAAGTGTGTTCAAGATTCCATTTTACTCGGTAATGCCCTACGGTGCTTTTGGTATATCTAACATACGTGAAATTTCACGCACGCTACGGCCCGCCGCTAATTCCGAAACAATCCGCGCTTTCAAATCAGCACCGAGATGAGGTGGCATTTTCACAACACTTGAAATTTTAAACTAAAATGGAATTTACATTTCTTACTTTATTTATTGGTTCACACTACCCCTTCTCAAACAGTAGGTAATTGTTTATTTATTACATACTTCTAATGACCAATGTAACAACCCTTAGAGCAATATGACTCAAAGGAAGTAAATTAAACAAGCAAGGATATTCTATTGTTATTGAAACTTATTCATAAAGTAAAAGCCATTTCCTTATAATGCTAATGGACAGGATTTTCTTTTAAGTATTAAGATTACAATAGAGGACTTATAAACTTTCGAAAATATCTAATTATAAATATTTACACTGCAATTGCGCTTTTTCCTTAATAATTTCTTAGCAATAACATACACGTTCTTGGTTTTAAGTTGTCATAAATTTGATATGATATTGTGTTTCTAATATTACATCACAAACTAATCTTTATTCGCCAAAAATTGTTGCTTAAGTTGTAAAGCTTCGTACACACCTGAACAACAAACCGAGCAACAAACATAACAACGAACCGAAAGTCAAACAGAACGACAAACGATCTTTTATGATTTCCACAATCCGAACAACAAACGGAACGTTTGTGCTGTTCCCATAATTATTTTCAGTAGTTTTCAGTTCATATATATTTATTATTGAGAAGAGAAAATTGCGGAAAACAAGAAGATAGTGCCAACCAAATTTTTACGCACAAAGAAGAGTAAAAATTATAATTTACTTTGCTTTTTTTATTTTGGAAATTTCCCGCCCAAATGATGCTAATAGGGACATCATTTTTTTCTTGCATTCTTAAACACTGATTAATTTAAAACATTTTTCTTCTGTCAACTCCATAATATTACCTAAAACACAACAAACCCACAAAAGGGAGGACAAAAATAAATAATTTAATTCTCCCGCATAAGTTTGTTCGCCGTTTTGTTTAGATTCGTCCAAACCTGCAAACGCATTCGCGCGCATTTTCTTTGATGTCGGAGAAAAACCGACAAGTTGCGGGAACGCCGCAAACCGTTCGTGGAACAATCAGGACTTGCGAATCTGTTCTAAAATTCGTACGTAGCACCGTCCAAATTAATGTTCCGATTGCCGTTCGGTTCGTTGTTCTGTTTGTTCCTCGGTTTGTTGTTCAGGTGTGTACGAAGCTTTACAATAAGCATATTAATATGAACTATATCTTATGAAAGGAGAGTTATGTAACTATAATTAACGACTTAACGTTACGTTAGTAGATTCCATTTACTATTTACACATATTTTCTTGGAACATTCGATAATTAACTATCGGGATATGATGACCCTATACTTCGCAGGTTGTGCGCAACTGGATACAAGCAAATAACTTAGAGCTGTTAACATTATCGAAAATGTTTGGGCTCGAATACTTGCTGTTATCCGAAGACAACAAGGGCCAAATTTTATACCAGTAAACCGTAATGCACTAATTGCAGCCATTGATACCGCATGGGAAACGATTAATATTAATTATATTGATACCTTGATAGCGTCAATGAGCAGACGCCTCCAAGAATGTATCAATAATAATGGAGGTCACACCCATTATTGATTTCTTATATTTATTTATATAGTAATACCTTTATTTAAAAAAAAGTTTTCATTTAATTTTAAACTATAACTTGGTATCTTAATTATAATTATGTAATAAATTCTTGTCAAAAACTAAATATATACGTTGACAATAAGAATTGCCTTAGTTTTTATTTTCACTTTTATATTAACTACAGAAAAAATGAAACGTCATAAAATATACATTTTGTAAGGACTAAATATTATGAATAGAGAGTTTAATGATTTTTTTTAATAACTTACAATAATTAGTAGGTTAGATTTATTTAAAAATAAGTAATAATCAGTCAACCCAAATAACCATGTTTAGTTTTTGATTTAATTTAAAAGTTATTGCTTGTAGACGTTTTTTAAATCAAAATTATTTCTAATTTTATTTTGTAAACATTTCCTAAACAAAATTTTGATTCGATAATTAATCGAGCTATGGTGTTTAATTAGCGATACCTTCAAATATATTCTTTAAAGAAAAAATTAAGTAAGCAACGTAAATTACCTATTTTCTAAAACGTGCTTAGTGTAATAATTCATTCTACAGTCCTTCTATAAGATAACCCCTGGTGAGACTACCTGCTGTTAGAATTGTAAATGAAACCCGTAAGCCCGCTTCACAATGTGCCAACTTTTGTTTACAGAAATTGTGGTGTCCAAGTTTTAAATTTCATGAGTGTACGTTGTGATTTCACCTCTGTCAGCAGATATGTGTCATCTGTTTTTACGTCCAGTTGAGGCAAATCCTTTTGTAATTTTATGACTTTGTTTGTCAAACGGATATACTGAACTTTATTAAGCCATGCATCCTGACTTTCACGTTAAAGATGGAAGGTTGCGTTCCTGTATAGTAAAAAAAATATAAATATTCTTCAAGCACTCAATTGTTCTTTAACTCGCCAATCTGCGCTAATTTTCGGATCTTAAGATTTCAATGTGCTATTCAAAAATATTTGCAACAGTTAAAAGACGGTTTTTCGATATTATTTTACTACAACTATTCGCAATAAAATTAACTTGTTTCATCAACTTGCCTCTAAATGTATTTTGCTCGTCATGAATATTTATTAATAAGGCTAATAAATATGTCTATCAAATTGAATATTACTAATGCAAATCCAAATGTACGTATATGTAAATAAGACCACTTTCCATCGAAAAAATTTTAAAATTACATTTAGTTTAGTTCACCAACCGCATTTATTGGCACTTATCTGCATATGTATATAATTTAAATAAAATCGTAGATTACAATGCATACCACAATACTACGATTATATTGGGTTTTATTTATTCCTTTTTTATCATAATGAAAATAAAATTGGTTACCGTAAATCTGAGAAAAAATCGACACTTGATGCATCAACTCCTGTTTCAATAGTCTCGTAATCACATCAACACATTGACGTTTTTATCAGACAATGAAATCGTTTCTTTTTTTCACGCGAAGAGACTTTTAGAGAGAATTGTTTGGCAGCAACAAAATATGATCAGCATTTTATGTTTTCATCTTACTTGCTCGACACGAAGATAGATTATAAATTACGTTTTTTCTTCTTGAATATTTTCTAAAGTGTGGTGCACTTTAGAAGTTGATGTAGTTTTAATACCACGTTTTGCAACACTTTAAAGTGCCTTATGTTGGTAATAAAAATGCTTTACACTAAACATAAAACGTCAAGAGTTATTTCTTGGGACTAGATGCACTTTAGTAATTTAGTAATTGTAGAAACAAGCAAGGAGTGTAATTGGTACTAAACCTCATTAAGCCTAATGTGGTTGACTCCTTAATTCAACTTAAAAACTCAGAATTACCTAAAGTCGGACTGCTTAATAAAATTAAATTTATATCAGTGATTAATAATAATGATAATAATTAGTTGTATTATTAAGGTGTTAAGGTAAAATCGTTTTAATAAAAAGTTTTTAAATAACTATGTATTTACAACTTCAGTTGCTTATTATATTCTTATGAAGATGTCTGATAATAGTTTTGGCGTTGATAAAGGTGTTTGAATGAAAAGACGATAAATATATTGGTTGTGGTAGGCGAAAGCAAAGCAATATGTGTGTAATTAGAATAACAAGAGTTACATTCTGCATACTGTTCTACAAAATGTAACGTTGTCACTTTTTATATACTTTTTATAAAGGTGGGCGTTGGCTTGCCGCAACAGAGTCGAGTGGCCCACTTCTCGGTCAGCCGTGACTTGTGGTGTCACTTTGTATATAGAGATTACCAAATCTTTTATATAATGAGATACAAAATAAACAATCAGATTTTCTTTTGATTTAGTTGACATTTACAATGAATTGATGTTACTAATAAATTTAAATTAACCATAATGTAAAAAATGTCTGCAATAAGAAAAAAACATTAAAAAGACAGATTTATTGTACAAGCAAATAATTAAAATTTTAAAAAAATGGGTACAATATATAAATAATAATAATGATACGCAATTGCAGCTTTAAATATAATATTCACCAGATATTATAACATTCAGTAATTAGATTTGAATCCAAATTTATAGTATGATACATATAACAGTTAATTAATTTTAATCGAAATGAATAAGGTACGTGCGCTCACGTTTATTTTTAAATTATTTGATACTAGTTAAGCACAGACATTGTTATTTAACATAAAATAATAAAAAACAGTTACATAATACAAGGTTTCTATAAATGATTGTCACGTCTACTTGACAATTAAATAAACCAAATTAACGATAAACGACAAACAACACACAATTACAACCTGGGATAATAATTCCAACAGAACCATAAAATAACTGACAGATGATGACATTAGAATAAATTAATTCTGTTACTAAGTGTAAAGTATCAAAAACCTGGCCCGCAGCTCTACCAGTCAAAGAAGGGTCGTAGGCGTGTTCGGTAGTAATTAAGTCAAAGGCTTTTACACTGCAAAAGAATACTAAATAAGGCGCAATCTAACAAAATGTGTAGTAAATGTTCTAGAGCCACTAGGAACTGTAGACACAAAACAAACCGTAGAGATATAATTTTTGTAAAACGATTAGACCAGTTATAGACACGAAAACAAATATAAAATACACAAAAAATTGATGTAGGAAGCTACACGATTCCAGTTATTTTAAAAATAATTAATTAGAAATGTTAAATTTAAGAATATCCGTTCTGCACGATACGCCACTGAGTGGGCGTTGTCGTCGAATAGATTTGTAATCCAACAAACAAACAGATAATAAAATCTTAAAGAGATTATTTAAATAAACGTAGCTTTATTGACATTACAGTAGAGTCTCGCAAATGCGAGGTAATTGGGGGGAGGGTATCCTCGAATTTTCGATAACTCGGACTATGCGGAGCATCATAGGTAAAATCATACTGTATAAGAAATGAGACTAATAACTCAAGATAAAGTAATTTATTACAAATTTTAAAGTTTTATACTACGTTCAAAGAAACAACAACGTGCAGTAACTTACTATTTTTAAAGAAGTCTTTCAATGTCTTTTGTTTTAGAATATTGCGCCGTTTTTGCACGGCAATGTCACGCCATCGCTTCATTTACATGGTGTCGCAAGGTGTCGCCTCTGGCTGCTGTTCCACTTCTAACTCTTCCTCCTCACTTTCTGCAGTCGATTCATTTAACATTTCAACAATTGATATGTCTGTAAGTTGAAATTGTTGATCATTGTTCATCCACTCTGTGACATCAGTCTCACTGCCTCCTGGAAGCTGTGCGATTAGGTTACACAAGGGTACATTGTCATCATCGTCATCTGTTTTACTCTCACCAGTCGCACCGTTCTCTAAAATCTTCTTCCACGATTTCACAAGTGTCTCAGGCTTCACTTCGTCCCATGACTCCGCTAACCAATACACTACGTCCCTCATGGTAACTTTCTTAAGAAAATCAGTGATGCTTCCATCTTCTTCCGTTGCTTGTAGGAGTGATTGCAGCAAGCGGCGTCGATACTTCTTTTTAAGCATTCCAAAACCCCTGATCCATCGGTTGTATCAAACTTGTGACATTAGGTGGCATGAACAATGCTCGGATTCCATCACTCTGTAGTTCCTCATCATCTGGGTGCGATCCGGCATTGTCCAACAACAAGATTGCTTTCACAGGCAAATCATTTTTCTTCAAAAACTTTTTAGTTTCAGGCACGAATTGTTCAAAAAATCACTGCTTAAATATTTTTCTGTCCATCCAGGCATTCTTCTGATTCGTGTAAGAGAGAGGCAGTGCTGATAAGGAAACATCTTTAAGAGCTCTAGGTTTAGCGGACTTGCCTATCACGACAAGCTTCAATTTATGGTTACCAGATGCAGTTGAGGTAGCGAGTACTGTCACTCTCTCTTTATTCTTCTTATGGCCAGGAGCATGACTTTCTTCGTGTGAAGCAAGTGTCTTAGACAGTAACATTTTGAAATTGAGCCCCGTTTCGTCACAATTATACAACTGATCAGTTGTGAGATTTTCATTTTTTATAAGCTCTTGAAGTTTGCTGCAGAACTTCACTGCAGCTTCAGAATTGCCAGAAAGTTTTTCTCCACACATTTCGAGTTGTCGTACGCCATACCTACTCTTCCATCTCTGCAGCCAGCCTACACTCGCGCTAAAATCGTCTTCACCCTCTTTAAACAAATTTCTAAAAAACAATGCTTTCTCCTGTAGCATTGGGCCGAAAATTGGACTTCCCTTCTGTCTTTGTTGACTGAACCAAATAAACAATGCTTCACTAGTTTTTTCATATTCAGACATTCTCATACACTTTCTATCGGAAGATTTATCTGAACACTTGGTTGAGGAATACTTTTCAAGTTTATCCCTGTTTCGTCGCCAGTCTCCAACTGTAACTTTACCAACCCCGTATTCCGCTGCAAGCTTTTTAATTGTCTCTCCTTTATCAAGTCTTTTAAAGCTTCTAATTTCACCTTTAAGGCTACAAACTTCCTCTTACTTTTAGCACTCATTGTTAAGATTAATTAAAATACTCTATGCTGCGGAATCAGTTGTCACGTGTTAGTTCGAAAGCAGCAGCCATACTGAGTCACAGAAAGCAGCTACGTACGTAACTAAACTAGGAGAGGGTGCGGCGGAAATGCGCAATGGTAGATATGCGTCAGCCGTGGGCTTGGACTCTGGCGGCGGAAAGCGAATTACGGCACCGCAAATAAATAAATAAATCAATAAACAAAATGAAAAAGCGTGTTTGAGTGGCTCGAATTTGACGGAGCCTCAAATTCTCAAGACTCGGATTAGCGAGACTTTACTGTAACTATAAAATAAGTGTTGCGTGCCGGTAATTGACGATAAATCTAAAAGTGAAGAAAAGGCGCAAGCATATGATTTTAATTTTCAAAAGATCTTTTAAATCACATCGATCAATTACAAAGCGCAAGAATTATGTTGATAAATTTACATAAGTGTACGATACTGTCACGTTTCTAAAAAAATTATAACTAAGAACTTGCAGAACTTTTCTTTTGACTTATCTGGTTTATTGAATATTACGATAAAAAGTAGTAATGCAAGTTAAGAGATAGAAGTAGTGATAAAGATGTCCTCAGTTAGATACAAATATAAGCCTTATCTTCGGTGAACACCTTGACTGGACAAATAGCCGGGCAGCAAAAAGTAGAAGAATATTCAATAGTTGATATTATCTGGTTATCTCTCAATTAGGCTACCATAATGAGACAAATTGTTTTGTAGTTATTCAGTACAATTACACATTACCCGGTAGAAGTTCTAAAACGTCAAAACGTGTGTAAGATAACGATAGGACCCAAAGTTTATAATTGTTATAAACTAAAAATACTACTTGCTACGTGGATGAAATTAATAAAGCCTTCAATTAATAACTTAGCATGGGGCTGATTTTGGTACTCATTTAATTAACAATGGAACTTCATTAAATTTTTTCCAATATTTAGAACGGGAGATTTATAGCATTCCATGTCAAGAAACCATTGGAAAGAGAAAGGAAAAAGTAACGTTTCGTTGGAAGACATTATTAAACAGTAACTTAACAATTTCCTAGATTTAAATAAAATGATTCCGTTACCCAAACGCTTGAAAGCAACTCAAATTGCCGACCTACCAAGGCAAAATCATCCACAAAATAAATAAAATTCAGATATTGTCTGCAGTGCTACTGGAAAAAAAATTATCACAATTCTCTATCAATTTAGTTTGCCAAAAACTTCTATAAGATGACCGATAGGTACAAAATGTTGGCAAAATATTTGTAAAAACTATGATAAAGAAGACAAACACCATTAATTAAAGAATTAAATATGTTTACCAATAATAGTTTTTGGGCTTTATGTAAAAGTAATTAATTAGATATAAGGAAGATTAATACTTTAACGTGCAGAGTCTTACTCATGTAGGTCAACGAACAAGATGATTTTCCCGGTTAAATTGCGTTTGCGCAGACGAAAAATGTCTGCGTGTCGTATTCTACGGTGTAAGATAAATATAAAATTGTATGTACCAAGCGTATCAAAATTAATATTTAGTTTTGAGAACAAATTATAAACATTAAATTTATTTACAAGGTAACAAAACGACAAAGGAATGTACAACAATTTTAGTAATATGTTGACAATAGTTATTTGTTTAACAAGTGAGGAAAGCAATTATTTTTCCCACTCGAGCTCGAGTTTCCTCACGTGGGTAGCGAGTGAGGCATTAGAGTGAGAGTGGAAAAAGGCTTTCCTCATGTGTTAGACATAATATGTTTTCCACGACATTCTTCAAAAACAACCTAATAAAAAAGTAATATTTATTGTAAACGTAACTTATTGTTAAAGAATTTTGTATGTAAAAGCAAAAGTTGATAATAGGTGGGTCCCAATAGTTTCGCTACAGTATTCTGTAGTATCGGTGTGGTGTCAATCTGTGATAGCGCAGCCGCGTAATTCTAACCAATAAATGTAGAGTAGCAATTTTTAAGAGTCGAAATATAAGATATTAAATTAAACAAACCTGCTTAAATACTAAATTAAATTGTTTAACTAAGTACTAGGTGAATATAATTCTAATGACACATTCTTACATTTTATTAAAGAAGCATTTTTGTAACACGACATTATTTTCCTCGCTAGTGAGGAAAAACTAATTATTCTCACTATATGTAGAGAAAAAACGTCCGTTTTCTAAGTATGTCGTGGAAAAAAGTCTTTTTTTTATTTTCATGAACTACAAATGTTCATACGTAATATTGATCACATAATATGAAAATAAACGTAAAAACACTTTAATGTTTTGTGTTTATAAGAATCAACAAAATTGGTGCCAATGACTCTAAAAACTACATAAACGATTTTGTTCTAATTTATGTAACAAAGAAACGTTTCTCTATATGAGGGCAAGTAGATCAGTGATTTTCTTAATTCTAATTTTTTTTAATTGATTAATAACTGCGCGATGTAACTCTGGGTTTACTAATAATTTTTCCGACTTTACGTAGTAAAATTGTTTCTTTCAGTTTATTTATTTGTATGGTACATTTTCATTATTGTATTGTGATGTAAGTGTTCTGTATGATATGTTAATGTAGTTGCCTAATCTATAATCATACAGTTTTTCATATACACCTTTTTTTTAACGTCCGTCATTCAGATTAGAGATCAACTGTTTCTGACAAGTATCAGTATTTGTTGTAATTTAGATTTGTAATTAAAATGCCAATATCTCCAGTAACACGTGCACGGATAATTTCACACATTGAAGAAGGACTAGCCAGAGAGATACAGGTCGTTGGCTCCTCAAAACGGAGTTAAAAGGATTTGGTAGGGGTACAAGGAAGATAAACTACTAACAACCAGAGCACAGTCAAAAAGACCAAAAAATTTATTAATATTCAAGATCAAATATCGGCAGTTCAGTGACAACAATCTAATCTAATGTCTTACGATGTCACAGACAAAATCGATTGAATTTTGCTAGAATTTATAAGAATTGTATAGTGTGGGGGATGATGAATCTCGTTTAACTTGGATGGTCCAAACGGTCGTGAACGGGTACAGTGAAGATCAAGGGAACTAAACGCTGTTTGTACAATGGCTCTAACATCTAATTTTTTAGAGGCTCTGTAATAGTATTGAAAGGAATTTCTTTGAAAGTTGTTAAAGAACTGTTTGTTTGTGATAAAATAACCCTAACGCAGGTACGTATAACCACTTTATTAAAGAAAACTTTTGATTAATGTAGGATAATGTTCGACCACATGTGGTCAACGTTACCATCCAATATTTAAAAAAAAAATTAATATTAAACTCGGAATTAAGTGTTTAGATTAGCCTGTTGAAGACGTGTAGGTTCAACTGAAAAAAGTGACTTAAGCTCTTCCTGATTGCCCTTAGGCCATAAGAGACATAATTAGTTAGAGTGGGACAGATTGCCACAAAAGAACTTTGCAAAGTTGGTTAACATCCCGTCTAAGCCTTTTAAATGTGTTCATATGGCTCGTGGTAAAAAAACAAGATATTGAAAATTTAGATCGTACCCAAACTTTCTCTTTTTTTAAATTGGTCTAAAAAATTTTTGATTGGCCAAATTACATTTTTTTTAAATATGCAAGTGAACTGAGATTTTTGTCGCGCACTATATTTAAACCACGCGCAGAACAGCAGTGATAGAATTTCAAAATTCGTGTTTTTAGAGCATCAAAAAACATTGACGTCTCATTTCTGGCTGTTTTCAAAACTAACCAAAATGATCGAAAAATGAGATGTGTAAAACGTATGTAAAATTTGGAATCGCAAATTCGCGGTGCAAACATTTCTCATAAAAATAAAAATAGCTGTTACATTTACTCTCTAAAGAAAATTGAAAAATTTTATGATTTTGTTAAAATTTGCGAGTTCGGATATGTACCTCGGCACTAAAGTTTTTTTCATGACCCACGTGTTTTATTTGCCTCGGCTATTGCCTCTGTAACACATTGGTCATGAAAAATCAAACTTTAGTGCTTTGATACAATTCTTGCAAACTGAAAAAATAATCCTCTTTTGTTTTCTATACAATATGTTTTTGACATTTAATTTTTTGACAACATAGCGCCAACTTACATTGGCAATTATTTCTATTTAATATCACTCAAGTATGGGTATATTAACAAGAATTTGCGCTCGCAAATGGGAACATAAAAGGTATTGATAATGCCGATTGGCTATAAAATTTTGTAGGCACCAAGTCAGCATCCTTTGCTGTAGAACAATCAAGAAAAAAATAGGACCCTCTCTTTGTGTTATTAAAAAACATTTATCTTCTGCAATTGTATTGCAATAACGGGCGAGGAAATGTAGTAGGTATTTTGTGACATTTAAGAATTTTTTTAACAAAATATTTAACTGGTACATAGTTTAGGTTATAATTTTAACGCCGGTTGCCTGCGTAACCAAATTGACTGAAACGTCGTACGTGCGTTGAAAGTGAACGTGCGTCAGCTAACGTAGTATTTTGCTGTGCTTTTGTGTACACTGTAAATATTTTATGGATTGCGAAACCCAGTTGTGTCAAATATAAAAAAAACAAATATTTAAAAAACTCGACACTTAAAATAAGGTAATAAAGAAGAAGTACGGTGCCATGAGATGTCCAACACAGCCTCTGCAAAAGAAAAGCCCCTCAAAGCAATTTGTAAAATTGTATTAAACATTCCATTATTGACCCACAATAGTTCAATGGCAAGTCGTTATACGAGCACTACCTACGTAGGGCAGTACGTCGCGTCGGAACAAAGCAATATGTTAATGAACTTGCTTCAAAACAAGTTTTAAACTATCACAAAGCGAAAATTAAATTGCGTTTTAGAAAAAATGTTTCAAATAGAAACTATAGTTAATATAATTTCCAACAACTTTTCTCCCACAACTTTTTTTCTATAATTGATATTAATAGAGATATTGTTAAAACAATTAGTGTTACGTGATTGCTGTATCTCAGTAATTATTTATCGAATCAAAAAATAGTTTGAAAAATAAGTGTGTATAATTAAATTACAAACAACTTTTATTTAAAGCAAAAATGTATAAAATGGATATTTTTCGAAAAATTTTGGATATTTTGGAAATATAAATAAGGTGTATAAAAGGTAAATGTAAAAGGATGGTATTTTTGACAAAAGTAAGAAAATGAAAACCAAAAGTTTCTGAAAGAAGAAAAAGAAACTAAACTACAAATGACGAGGTTATTTGAACTTTTACGAAGTTGATAAAGCATTCGAAGAGAATACATAGTTGTCGCCATCTATCGAACAATTACCCAAAACCATCTTTAAATGCAAATCATAGAATAAGAGAAGTCTTTCCTATTGACACTAAATTTATTAATTTTGGTTAAAATTACCCAAAGATATCGTCAATTAAAGAAAAAAACACAAACATTTATAATAATTAAAAACGATCATTCTACACGCTTGCGTTTTTAGTAAATGGTTACAAAATCTTGAATAACAATCGATAAATTCTTCAACGTCTGGAAAGTGCCAAACAAGATCATGACGTTAAATAGTTTCAGCCCTTGTTCGCTGTCCGAAAGGTACTTTCCAGTTCACTTACCTTAAGACAAATCTGTTAAAAATGTACACAACACACCAAAATAAAATCAAATATAAATTTAAAAAGTTTGTTACAAAAAAAACTATTGCATTTAAAACATCACAAAACCATATCAAATAAACAGAGTGTAGGTATAGGTGATTAATTTTATTGGACTAGTAAAAAGATATCTGATTGATCACGTGGTCGCTGAGTTTTATTAATAAATCAACTTATCTAATTTAATTAAATCGTCTCGCATTAATAAGTTAAATATACACACAAAAAGTCCAATCAATGAGTTAAATGCGCACCAAAAATTATTATTTATGTAAGTACGAAAACACTGCGAAACAGTTTACAATTTGTATCATCAGTGTAAACCGTCTTTTAACTTCAATATTGTTTATATATTTATTTAAATTAAAACATAAATACTGGAGCTCATTCTGACGTGAACCCGGGCTAATGCAGAAATGATCCAGAGCATTGATTGAAATATTCCACCAGAGGTTGTTGTTGTGGCGGTACAAAAACGTTAGAAACGAAGACAAGAAGTCGTATTAAAATAATTAAAAAAAAAACGCTAGAACTTCGCACGTTGGTATCAATATATTCTTTTTAAATTTTTCTACTAAATATAAATTTACGTTTGTTTGTGGTAAGGGAAGTGTAAAACCGCAACATCGCGAAACTTTGAAGATTAAATTTCTCGATATAAAGAAATTAGAATATACGCAAACATGCAAAAAAAGAAAAACGCCGTTTAACTAACTTAAAACTCAAAATTTATTTATTTTTGGTACTCGTACGTGCGGTATACACGCAACTAAAATTAGCAAGAACCTATCATAGACTGACTGAAAACGGCAATTGGGGCATTTTTATCATCTCTAGTGTACGTGCCGCTCTAAGAACTTTCTAGATGACGAAGTTTCAAACAACATTCAAAAAAGTTTACAATCAAAAAGTTGAAACAACAAAATTATTTATTTGTAGGAGATAAGCGACTTACAACGATGCAAGATGAGAAAATTGAGCAAATATCACGTACAATACCAGACGAAAAACTATATGTTTGTGTGAATGAAATTCAACGCAATTTAAATAGTCATAATAAAGACATGGCGATTATTTTACAAGAAAAATTTTAACAAAGATTACATATACATAAGTATTACAAACAATTGTGATACTGGTGTAGTCTGAGCTGTCATTTTCTTAATTTGTACGTGTTGAAATGTCTCCAACAAAAAAATTAAGTGATCGTGATGCAGTAAAAATTGTCACCTTGTCAGAACAAATGTGTACCCAACGCAAGGTTAGCCGAACAATGGGCGTTAATTATAGCACCAAACAAAGTCCAGGCCGACCAAGATTCACAAACCAAGTACTCGATCGCTTTATACGGTTGCAATCCGGAAATAAGATGCAAAATCGACTTCAAAATGACTGTGATGTTACATTATCTTCTAGAACAATAAGGAGGAGGCTCATTAAATCCTAATTAAGTGCAAAACACCTCGCAAAGGTCATCTTTTAACCATAGCTCAGAAGTCACACTCGGTATTAAAATTGTTCAAATTTAATTTTGTTGTTATTCATAATTTTTTAACAATATCTAAATAACTAGTGTTTAATTTAATTTTTTTGTTTCCATAAAAAATTTTGGGCATTTAAAAAAACAATCTTTTTATTTCTTTCCTCAATAAATAAAATCAATTTTTTAGGTACTTTGAGTTGTATTTATATTTCTTAAAAATTTATACAAGAGGCCCTAATTTTGTCCATAAGATTAACATAAATTAATTTTCTGAAACGGTGGGATTATTAATTTTCCGGAAACGGCCGGCGACCATTCTTATTTTGACATCCTCATTTTCGTGCTTCTTAAATAAAGGGTTCGTAAAAAATAATAATTTCTTAACGGCTGAATTTTAATCTAAGTTTGGTGTAACAAGTCTTTCACAATATTTATTTGTTTACTTAAGCAAAATATTATCCGCCAAAAAATAATATTACGCATATTAACAGTTCGCGTTAAAAAGTTCTAAAAGCTTTTACATGTTAAGATTGGTTTCCACCTTAAATATTGACATCAAACATAACTTCTTTGAGCAACAGAAACTTTTATATGAATTTTACGTAATTTATAAAGAAAAATAATAAATCAATTTTTGTTTTAATCGTTAATATTTTTGAAATTCTAATATTACATTATTTTTGGTAAGAAATACGTATTATCATCGTTCTAAAGAGGAAACTTCAAAAGATCCTCGATTTAAATGTCAACGAGCCAACATTGAAAACATCCTGATCGTGTTTTCTCACATCAACCCACAACGCCACTTCCAGGTTTCTAAACGCAACGCCTGATTTCCTTTAAAGTACATCGGAGAACATTGTTGAAAAGTTTCACAGCTCTTTAAAAAACGTGAGGAAAATCCGGTTAATTACGTTTGAAAATTTTCACAAAAGTTATATTTTTATTTAACTTAGTTTGTGATTATTAAATACAAGAAGTAACAATTAAAAACTCAAATTATTTTTTTATTAAAATTAGAAATAGCATGTTTATTATATATTTTTAGTTAAACAAAAATATGAAAAATTAAAATTTAATCAAAGGCAGTAATTTATGCGATTTATGAAAACCGGGGACGCCTAGATTTCATTAAATTTAAACAAAATAATTCTCCAAAAAAAATTGTATTAATTACGTGCGTAAAATAATACGCTAGTTTAATAAATTCAGTTACAAATCAAAAATTATATTATACTGTAAATTAAATCAAAAATGATTTAAACTAAAAACTACTTAGATTGTTGTTTAAATCCAATAACAAAATTATTTAAAAAAATTCTACATAAAATAATTGCTGCTTTAAAAATGGTAAATAATTATAACAGTGTTATAATCAAAACCAACAGCGATTTATGAAAATGTTATATATTATCATAGAAAATTGTAGTGTAGTCTTTTAATTTTTGGATTTTGAAATATAAAATTTTATGTCCAATGGCCAGCCAGCCGTCCGTCCATATGTAAACAAGATATCAAGAAAACCACCATCAAGAAAATTAGCAAAGCAAATTTTAATAATAACGAATCAACATTAATTTACTGTTTTAATAATAAATTAATTAATTAATTTGTTCACACAAACTTTGAGACATTTTTGTACTGTATACAACATTCCGATGACAACACTTAATAACATTTAACAATGTTTAGCTCATCTATTTTACAAACTCACACAGTTCTTCAATATTGTTTATACATTGGGTAAAATCAAGCTTCATCGTTAAAGAATCTTAAGCTGGAATATACAATAGCGATATGAATGTATATCTTTGTTTGGTATGATGTGATAAGTCATTATCAAAAGTTTACAGGCAACGTAGAGATGTACTTGGGCTTCTTGTATCATTTATCAAACATTGTCAATAATTTCTGGTTCGGTCTTTGTAGGTGCATCACTATTTTGAATAAGCACCAATCCGTTCTTACAAAAAAGATTATACACTTTGTTTCGCTGTGATGAAAACTATTGTATTGGAACAAATGGAATTTAGTACCTCAATTCTCCATCAACTTAGTGACTTTAATTAAAATACTGTTGTCAAATAGCCATACATAAGACAAAAAGGCAAAGAATAATGAAATACAAAGCTCACAAAAATTAGAAACAATGAAGTTAGGTTATGTTACACAATTACAAAATTGTGGTGAGTCCACAAAACGGTACTTTCTAAAGGTGCGTTCACAATAGCATATCTTTTCTAAAATTATTAAATTATAATTTTATTCAAATTACAAAGTACGGTCGACGGAAAAGTTGTGTAACTAACTCTTGAATTAAACGGCAATTAACAATCTCAAACATTAACGCTCTCGCTTCGCTCACGCATTAAAATATCTCGATTGTTAATCGCCCTTATTAATACACTCGTTTGTTAAATAACTATAAATTGCTTTACTACAGGCGGATTTATGTTCCTAATCTGCCAAAAATCATTTTCTTGTACTAGTAGGATGAGAAGTTATGGGAAGTCCAATTTCATGAGCAATAGAAAGAAACCGTCACATATTCTAAAACACTATTTAACTTTTGAAAAAAAATTAGGTAATTTTTCTAAAAATTTGCTGCACTAAATAAAGAAGTTAAAGAAGTATTTTTAGGTATCCTTATTGGTAACGCTTTATGTGTCTTCATAAACCACTTGCAATTGTACGTATATACAGCATCACACCTAATTGTATCTTCACTCTTAACATTTAACTCTCAACATTTTACGCTTTTTCTAGCGTATCGTAGTACTTATTTTCCCACTGTAACTTCTGGGTATAGATTAGGCGGAGGTAGATCGAGTAAAGCACTAGAGGACATTGCTTTGCTTAAAAATAAACTTTGTTAACAAATTCCGTTTCACTTTGCAGAATGTAACCATAACAGAAAACGAATATTACTTGGTTCACATTCGACGTTAACCTAGTTATATACAGAAGTTTGTTAGTGTATATTAGCGAGTCGTGGACACTTCGCCGAATGGGCATAACGTCGAATGGTCACAACGCCAAAACTTAGATACAACGTCAAAACGAATTATTGGACATAACCCCAAAACTAGACACAACGCCGAAATCACCTGCTAGACACATTGCCGAAAATGGACACAACGCCGAAATCATACCGTCGAAATGTGGACACAACATTGAAAAGCAAAAGCTGACAACACGTAGATCGGATATTGATTAAAACAAATTTTTAAAGAAAAAAATTAAAATAATTGTAATCTACAAACCAACGTTGTTTACGTTTACAAGAAGGACGCACTGGAGCACAATGCTCGCGTACGCATTTGTCCTAAAACTACCGGCCCTAAGACTTTAAGGTACTGCTTGTTGGAAACAGGTACAAGCACAAGTCGGTCCCACCTCACGAAGCTGCGATATTTTAGCGCCATCAAATACCGCACACGCATTCGCACGCTAGCAACTCAAGACGTCACTATACGCAGCAGCAACACACAACAACGCAGCATCCTCGATTAGTTATCCGGATGGTCGTAAGCCAAAACAACCTTTGCAACGGCAGCATTCATCAGCAGCAACAAGAACAGCAGCTACTTCAAACGCCTATATCCTTACTGATGCACTTCAGCAAGCACCTGCATTATTGTGAATTTTTCATCACTAGATCAGGAGTAATCTGTGTCGACAAATATTTCACCATCGTCATTTTAATTATGTTAACGTAATAATAATATTTTTTTATATTTTTCTATGTCGCACAAGAAATTGTGAAATATGCATGGGCAAACGATATCAAATACGCAATACTAAAGAATAAAATAAGTTATTAAAATCTAGAAATAGACGGAACTAAGTGGTGACATGAGGAAGGAAAAATAGAAAGAAGAAGTATTGAAATAACACGAACAAAACAGTTTATACTACACGAGAGTAGAACAAAACATAAGGCAAAAAGAAGTGAGATTAAACGTAAAAATTGAAATAGAAAAAGAATAATTAGATTTAAACCTCTATCTTCCAGAGTAATTCAAATATGGTGTCCAACAGAAGAAATAACGGTGGAAATGGTAGAAACATTTTATGAAAACCTACAAAAGGAAACAGATAAAGCAAGAAAGAATTGTAATAATAAAAAACTAGAACCAAGAAAGTACAAGAAGTTACGTAGAAGAAACCTTGAACAAAAATTGAAAAACTTTTCCTAATATTTATAGCCCGAAGGGCAGCGTGTGACTCATAGAATAAAAAGTAATATAAAACTGCTTAAATGAAATACATACCCCACAAACAATACAAAGCATGTACAAGAATGTTAAAGAGAGCGTACAGATTGAAGGTCAAAAGTCAAGCGAATTTGTGTGGAGGGAAAAAATTAAACCAGTAATAAATGTATTGATAAAAAATACAAGGAAGAGAACGAAACAATTACAAACATTAATTGGATATCGACACCTAGAACCGATAAAAGTAAAAGCACTAATCTACGTGGATGAAATGTAAAAAACATATGGAAAAAGTTTCATATTTTATTTGGTCTAGACTTATTAGTAAAATTACATTCACGGTTGGCGTATTAATTTTTGTAGTGTTCTTTGTTTATATCCCGAGTAGGTATATAAATATTAAAAACTGGTTTGTAAGCGGTAGTCGATAAGCAAATAGAAACAACAAGGTACTATGTAACTAAAACGATGTACTAAAACTGTAGCGGAGAATAATTGTTATTTGTATTTATAACAATCTCTAATAACTAAAAACAGGCGTGAAAGTTTTTTGACGCGGATGATATGGTGGTCTTGGCAAAAACATGGGTAAAAAAAATAGGTATAAGCAAAAGAATATTTGCAAAAGAGAATGATATTTGAGAAAGTAGTAAAAGGTGTGTTGATGTATGGATCAGAGGTGTGGGAATGGAGAGAATAAGAGAAACTAGAGAAAATACAGGAAATGTATTGGAAGTGGACACTAGGTTTGGAGAAGGAAACACCAGGTTATATAGTCGAAGAAGAATTAGAAAAGAAAATGAGAAAGTATGAAGAATTAATAACAGATGGAAAACTGAATTACACAACAGGAAGATTAGCATTGGAAGATAAGAGACTAATTGATATAAAAGTAAGTACTGGTGGAAGGACGAAGATAGGAAGTGTAGAATGTGTAGGGAGGGGTGGGAAAATGTAGAGCATTTGAAACTAGAGTGCAGTAAAGTAAGAGCGGACGAAAGAGTGAGAAAAGTGTTGTTGGGAGAGATAGGTGAGGGAATTATGTGGATAAGGAAGGTGGTGGATAAAAAAAAGAGAAGTAATAAAAGTAGAATCAAGAAAAGAGCTAAAGAAAAAAAATTTATTTTTTGTTGTCGTTGCTTTTAATGTATATTCTGTAGTTTAAGAAAATACCGAATCTTTTGTTGATGCGATTAAACAAATACATTGAAATTACAGTTTAACTAAATTGATTTAGACATTTGATAAGAATCAGTTCAAAAAGAACGACTGAAAAAGTATGAAAAACAAAAAAAATATAAAAAAAGAAGAACAAGAAGACCCACAAAAAAGTAAACACAACAGATTGTAGAAATGAGGAGAAAAAGTGGAAAAACATTAGAAGAAATAAAGAAACTAGCTGAAAACAGGAACGAATAGAAAAAGTGAGCAACCTAGATAATATAACCCAAGTCGGGCACTTAAAAGAGTATAAGGAAGCGGAGAAAAATAAAGCAAAATTTTATGCGCTTTACTTTTATGTTTGCTTCAAGAATCCTAGTTGATCTGAACAAATTATTGCTACGTTCATTTCCCGGAAATGATACTTGAATCTCGAGTAGTTACTAGGCCTAGTAATAGCAGAATTATATTGAATTGAAACTTAACATTAAGAAAGTCAAGTCAATCGTAATATACGTAGATTGCGTATAATACAAACAGATCGTAAACAGAAAGCAATAACCAAACTCACGTCCATTAAGGGTTTGCCTAACTCAAACCAGTCTGAAGTTTCTAAGTTTCTATGTAGGTGTATATTTTTCATAAAAATAATAGAATAGACAATAATAATTTTAAATAAACTATACTAACAAATATGTGTTGCGACATCTCATGTCGCCTATGCTATCGGAACAACTCCGAATTTCCATTAATGCAACTTTGTTAACAGATGTGTAATGAGTTACGTAAGTCGATTCTTCGACAACCGCACATTTATACAATAGCGAACTTACACTTTAGTTTTCTGACTCCTTAAGAGTCCCAAAAAGACGAAACAGCTGTCCAGTATTGTATAATCTTTTGAGAATTTACAGCAGGCGATTCAAGGTTGTTATTTCTGCCAATGCTTAGTTGGCTATAATAATCACAGAATTGACTTATGCGACTGCTTACACATCTGTCGACAAAGTTGCATTAAAGTAAATTAAGTTTAGGTATATTTAAATTACATTAATTTTTTTATACAAGTTTTGTTGTAGGTAATTATCTAACAACGTTGATGTTATTTTTAAAGCTTTATTTGGATGAATTCTTTTAAGATGCTGCAGTTAGAAATATTCTGACAAAAAATTAACAATTTTTGGGTTTCGGTCTGTACAATTAAGTCTTGTTAATGACTGACGGAAATGTAACATTATTTAAATTGAGGTTGTAAGGATGTCGAGGTTTTAATGAAATCTTCGAGGATTTGGGATTTTCGATGTTGAGTTCATGTTTCACGATATAAGCTCTGGTCTATTGCAGAAAACAATGATAATATTAACCTAGTTTGGTGTACATAAACCGTATTACCAAACACATTATTACCTCTCCTTTCTTACTTGAATACGTTTTGATTACAACCCCTTGTTACAACTTTCAAGTTAATGACAGAATTTTTCTTCCTCCTAATTATTAATTTTAATAAAAAGCTTTGTATTTTGTCATTAAATATTTTAATTTCATAAATTGTTTTTGTGGATTTTTTTTACAGATGTTTCGTAGAGAATTAAAAGGAGAAAAACGTCGCGAAAGGCAAGAAAAAGCCGGAAATTAATTTTTATCGATCGTTATTGCCCAAATTGACATATATTGACGAAGGAAATTATTTTCAGTAAGAAAATTGACGAAAATAACCAAATCGGTTTTTTTTTGAAAGAATTTTAATCGTGCTGCTAAAAATGCTAATTGAGATTTTTTGTTAATTTAAACGCAAAGGCTTAATAGAAAATCTATATTGTACACTATCAATCAAATATAATGAGCCAAAACCACCTTACATCAAAATTCAGATCTGTGTTCGTTATGTCAATGATTGATGATATTAATTTAACATCTTACGTTAGATAAATCGCTTGTTTAGGATTGTAAATTTTGTTCTTGTGGAGTAAGTGAAAATTTAGACATAATTTTAATGGATTAAATGTTGCTTAAGGAACTGAACATAACTGAAAACAAGGGTAGAGAATCTATTTTAAATTGTTGAAATCGCAATTTTTTTTACAAAATTATTTAAGAAAAAAAATTGTTTTATCGAATTTTTCTAATTAAATATGACTGAAAACTAAACAAAATGAGACCTGTCCTGTTTCAAAGTATTTTTTATAAATAAAAGCGTTATAGCTGGATTCTAAATTATTTTACAGAAATATCATTTTGTTGAATTTAACAATATAGTAATTATTTATCATTTCCATAAAAAACAATTATATTTTGCACTTTTTAATCACTTTTGTTAGAAAAAAATGAATTTTTGTCATAAACAATTAAAAATATTAACCCTTAACCGGTATCATCGGGTCCGTTCGGACCCCGGCGCCTCATATTATCGCAGTATTTTGGCTGAAAATGCACGTGCGCAGTGACGTTCTTGTGACTTCTCATAAAATAGTATCTTCAACATACACGTATGTTGACAGTGCGCCGAGATCCTCCGAAGTTTGTAGTTGTCGATTTTGGGTCTGTTTGGACCCGACGATACTAGTAACGTCAGTTTTTCTTGAGATGGATTTTATTGTTATTGATGGAAAACGTTATACTGAAGAAGAGGTAAGAAAAGAATTTTTACTTGATGATGATGGGGATATAAGTGATGCTCCAACTGATGATTCTGATCATGATTCTGAAGATGAATATGATATTGAGCCAGAGATTGTTGAAAATCAGGAAGAAATTGATATTGATACGAACATTGATGTTGCATCGTCTAGTAATATAGATGATATTCCCTCAACTATAACCCAACAGAGCGATGCTAGTAATAGAAATAAGTGTTATGTATACGGTAAAAACAGATACAAATGGTCAAAAAATCCTTCTGTAGTTGGTCGTACCCGAGCTCATAATATCATTGTGCACATGCCAGGTCTAAAGCAGTATGCAAAAATGTAGCTGAAAACACACCAATGGGATATTGGTCACTGCTTATAACTGATGATATGATAGATATTATAGTTGAATGCACAAATGAAAAAATTTCTGATTTATCGTCTAACTATGGCCAAACATCCTCTTACGTGAATCATACTGACGCTGTTGAAATGAAGGCATTTTAGGTTTATTATACCTTACATCAATATTTAAATCAAATCATGAAGACCTAGAGAGCCTATTCGCGACAGATGGCACTGGCAGAGATATATTTCGTGGCACAATGTCCCAGAAAAGATTTTCATTTTTATTAGTTGCTTTACGATTTGATCTCATGAGTACCAGAGACGAAAGGAAAACGGATAGATTATATCCTATAAGACAAATTTTGACACCTTTATAGAAAATTGTAAGAAATGCTACAGTCCCGGAGAAAATCTTACCGTGGATGAGATGCTTGTGGGATTCCGCGGGAGGTGTGCATTTCGAGTGTATATGAAATGCAAACCTAACAAGTATGGACTGAAAATTATGTGCTTATGTGACTCTAAAACACATTACCTTTTGAATGCATTTGTATATACTGGAAAAGTTCAAACAACGCAACAGAATATACATAAACTATCAATCCCCACATCTACAGTGTTAACATTGATTGAACCAATCAAAAACACCAACAGAAATATCACAGGTGACAACTGGTTCACTTCTATACAATTAGTTGACGAACTTCAGAAAAACAAATTGATGTATCTTGGTACTATTCGTAAAGATAAGAGGGAAATACCAGAATATGTGAGACCAAAGAAAAAACTCCAATAGATACATGTACTTTTGTTTTCACTGGTACTAAAACTCTGGTTTCTTATGTGCCAAAGCCAAACAAATATGTGTTATTACTTTCATCCATGCACCATGACAATAAAATAGACAAGATCTCAAATAAACCTGATCTCATATTAGACTACAATATGACTAAAGCAGGTGTAGATGCATGACCAGAAATGTGCTTCTTTCAATACTGGCCGAAGAACTAGAAGATGGCCTTGTGCAATTTGGTATGCCCTAATGAACATAGGTTCAGTCAATGCGTTTGTGTTATATAAAGCAGCTCCAAATAATGTGAACACGACATTATGCAGACGGGATTTTATTTTACAACTTGGTCGAATACTGATAGAACCCCAAATGAAAAGAAGACTGGTTCAAACTAGATTACCTAGAGAAATTCCTTCAATAATACGGAAAATTCTTGGATTGACCGATACTCCTCAACAAGCCAATGTAGATAATCCCAATGAAAATGTAAATCCTCAACAAAGGAAACGACGTAGATGTTTCTTATGTCCTTCAAATAATGATAATAAACAACGCAACATATGCAGCAATTGTAAAAATCATGTTTGTAAAGGACATAGTTCCAACAAAATTGTTTGTTCCAAGTGCAATTGAACGTCATTGGACATATCGTTATATATGAAAAAATATATAAATTTTGTTGAAAATCATGTTTTGTTTATTTATCTTTGCAGTTTGTGCCAAAAATTTTTTGTAAAAATTTTGAGCTTAAGTTTTCTATTTCTTTGTCAACGTTACCAAGTGTTAGCCGAAAAATGCACCCGTTTTGTTTTTCACTTTCAAAATAAAAACAAATTATAAAATATTGTTGTTTTTGTATATACAGCTTCTATTAATATCTCCGATGTCAAATTCAAGCACAAATAGTTAAATATGTAAAATGTATAACTGTCATTTTAGTGTTTAAAAATCGGGTCCGAAATGACCCGACGATACTACTTACGATGCTAAAAATCACGATACCGGTTAAGGGTTAAGCAAGATTATGGAGCAAAATGAAATAAAACAAGTGAAAAAAAATATAAATTAAAAAAATGTCATTTGTTTAATAAGAAGCCGAGATATAAACAATTTACATTGTTATTGTTGATTCGGTAACTAAAAAATATTTTGATTTAGAAAAATGTGTACATTGTCTTCGATATATTAGCAATCAATCTACAATAATTTAAGAAGCTTAGAATTAGTAGTTAACAAAAATAGCAACAATACCTTTCGGCGGGTAGCGCAATGTGATTCGGAGCACAGCTCTCAAGCGCGTCACGCGATACTCACCACGTTATTGGGTTTTTTTATTGTATTTCCGATTAAAATAAGTTAATAGATTTATTCATTATACTGCTAATAAAATTACCGTAAATTTTAGATCTGTGTCATAGCTGTTAATAAATAATAAAGGGTTGTCAATTTCAAAAGTCCGTATACATGTTATCACGTCGTCAACATATGAAAACAAAAATATTGGTTCAAACCGTACATTGTTTTTTACATGTGTCAGAAGGTCATACATCGTTAAATTAGCTAATATGGGTGAGCCTGGATTCCCCAAGGCTGTACCAAATTGTAAATAGAATTCATTATTACATATAAAATAGCTAGTTTTTTTTATTCAGATTCAGATCTATTATTTAATGTTTCTATACCACAATCTAACCTTACTAAAATGTTTAATTGTTTATTTCGCCGTGGTAGTCAATTGTTTTTAATGCAGAATGAAATAATAATCTTGCTTTTTCAGTACCAGCGTGAAGAATAATAAAGCCCTTTTTAACAAAACGTTTTGATAGCGTTGCGAGTGGTCGACCTTTATTTGTCTATACATAGATTTAATATCCGAAACAAGAACGATAGAATGCTTACAAAATCGAAGAAAGATGAGAAACAAGTCCTGTTGTATAACCGGACCAACCATTAACCACACCATTGTAAGCACGATCGGGCTCAGTAGAATGAGACCCATCGAAAACTACGAGCAGCTTTGTGGAAACGGACTCGTTTTTCAATATACCGTGATCAGCCAAGTAGTATGTTTGCTTTGTGGGAAATTGGCATAACGACATGTGACCCAATGACAAATATTCATTCATAAATTGTGTATATTTTTCTTTCAACTCTACATTGACTTGTTGTTTTTTTCGAAAAATTACAACGTTGTAAGAAATATTTAAATAACAAATTGATGACACAATTTTATCAAAATGCTATAATTTTATTTTTATGTCTGTCATAATATTTTTGATTGGTAAACGCTCTTATTTTTTTTTATTATTATTTACTTTACATTTTTTCTGAATGATTAACCATCTCACGTGTGACGCTTGCTTTCCAAACTCGGTTAGTTTCTGTAAATAACAAAAGCGGACGGATCTCGAGCGCCAGATTTGATGACAAAGTTTACTATCCGTTAGCTTGTTGGGCAGCTACAGTAGAGGTTAAAAATTTCAGTTGACTGTTTAACAAAAAAGCTCACGCTTATATAAGCATAACTTAAGTAAGACAACTAGCTTACGCGAGGGGACTGCGTGCGCACGAAAGTTAAGATGGGACGCTATCGGATTTTGTACAACAGGCCGCTATCCTAAAATTACTTACTCAAATTAATTTAGTGACGGTGCGATAATTAGAAATAAAACGCATTGTTACATCTCTCTTTTACTTACGGAAAGAAGAAAAGAAAAAAAAGAAACATTCGGTATCATAAAAAAACCCTAAATTCTACAAACTAAAATAATTCATTGTCTATATAAAAAAAAATCAAACTGAATAAAACCGTTTAGTGCCAGGACGTCAGCTGATGAATTTCCCGACGGGACGAGCGTAGACCTCCTTTTCCGCGTTTCGGTTCCTTGGGGCACCGACAATTCCTGGACATAACTCCTGGTCTAAGACATCGGGAGCAAAACAGTTTGGGAGGGTTGCGGCACGTTATCCTCCTATGACCACATTGCAAACATAAGAGGCCGAAAATACTAAGGTCGGAGCCATCAACCGGTGTGGACCCTGCATCAAGTGATGTGGCTGGCGGAGCTTCGGTACGGACGAGAAGTTGGGGCGTAACTGGGCGGTTGTTGGGGTAGGCAAATGTATGGTCTGTCGTAGGTTTATTATTACGGCATCCATTTTGGTCAACAGTTTCCAATCCACCAAATCTAAATATTGGTCCATATCTTTGAATTCCTGCAGGGGAGATTTAAGTCTTTATATTTTAATAAAACAGAAAATCAATAAATCAATATGTATATTAACGAAAAGAAATCCTACAAAACAAAAAACGAAAAAAAAATTTAAAAAAATCGTCTTCAATCGGTGTGGAGGATGCTGATCCAACGCTTCTTGTCAACGGTGTGAAACTGGTATTGGTACGCCCGACTTACGGTCTAGTAGGTGGGACGCAATTTGGCCGTTTTCTCCCGTAATTCAAGTGGTCACTCCGCAAACGGACCTGACTGGTTCAAGACGGCTTCCACAAGTTGCGGCTCAGGGCGCTTTTTGCCCATGCCGGTTTTTTTTTGGTTGGAGCGGTGTCCTCTGTGTGCTTGCCCTGTCAGTGAAAAGTTTCGCAGGGGCAGCGTGGAGGTGGCGCGATTCACCGCGGCCGGGTGGACTTCCGCACGCAAACGGCCGTGCACACATTTAACTCCCTTTTCCTCGTGTTTTGATAAGCCGGTTTTATCTGCTCCATCTTCCTCCGGTAATGCAGTGCCATTTTTAAGGGTTTTACCGTTTGGTACACTCGGACACTTCTGACTGCTTCTTGCTGAATGCGGGGCTGTTCCGACGAATAGCTTAACGGATGCTGAATTGTTTTCTTCGGCATATTTGTCTCTGAAACGGTAAGTGTCGTAATGTCCTCCAGATTATAATAAGATTTTAGATCTTTGACATGTACGGAAAGGTAGACGTAGCCCTCTGAGTCTTTGAGACGATAAACCACAGGAGAAAGAACTTTATTGACTATAAACGGTCCGGTAAATTTAGAGGCTAGTTTTGGGTTAAATCCGTCGACTGCAGAGGATTGTGGATATTTCCTCTTTAAAATCTTGTTATAATATTTGCTTTGTCGGATAAAAGCTTTACCTAACGTGTCTCGAACTACTGGAAGTACCTCCTGTAACTTCTGTAAACGGTTTACAAAAGTTTGCGGTATTTCTTCGTTTTCCCTGACGGAGGTTGCATCGGGATTTTCTGTACAACGGTGATGGGCATTCGGAAGCACCAACTCGCGTCCAAAGTTGAGGAATGCAGGGGTGAAGCCCATGGATTCGTGTTTCGCGGTACTTAAAGCTATCATAGTTTCGGGTAAGTGCTGATCCCATGTCTTTTGGTTGGTTTCACAATATTGGGCGATAACGGTCTTAAGGATTTAGTTGGTTTTTTCATCGGGGTTAGCCTGCAGTGTATAAGGAGGAGTAAAACGGTGTTGGATACCCAGTTTCTTTAACTAACGAATAGTCTGACTTGTAAATTGGGTCTCATTATTGGTAACGACAATGCGAGGAGTTCCAAATTTAGTCACTATCTCTTCAAAGATAGCGGACACCACCAGTTTTGCAGTGGCGGTTCTTAAGGACGGCAGCATACCCATTTGGTGAAACATTCTAATAATACTAATACAAACCTATTTTTTTTCTTCGAACGAAGCAGAGGCTTTATCAGGTTAATACTGACGGTTTTCCCAAAGTTACGGTTTCGGGTAGGTTGCATCAATCCAGCCGGAGCTCGAGTCATTACTTTATACCGTTGATAGGTTGTACATGATCAAACGTATTTGTTGATGTCTCTATACATTTCTGGGCAATAATGCCGTTTAGTTACACTTGTTGTGGTTTTCGCCAGTCAGTGAGTCATGGTTTTCTTTTAAAACCTGGTGGCGGCAAAGTTTGGAAACACAGTATTTTTATAGATCCATAAGCTCATTGTTGATTGTGGTTTTCTTAAGCATTATGCGGCGGTACAACTGCCCTCCACAGACAGCATAGTATCGAACAGACTGTGGTCTTTTGCTTACTTCATTTAGTTTGCCAAAATACCATGCGCAATTTTCGGTGTTCTTAGTGTCGATGGCTTTCATGGTTTTGGGTAGAGGTTCCCTAGAGAGTGCGTCCGCTATCCGATTTAGTACTCCTTGGCGGTACTTGATTTCAAAATCAAATTGTTGTAGAAAAACACTCCAGCCAGCGATTCGACTACTCGAGCTCTTAATAAAATGAAACCAGCGGAGCGACTGATAAATCGTGATAACTATAAAATGGTATCCCTCTAGGTAGGACTTTATCTTACTAATTCCCCAGACTATTGCAAAATATTTTTCAGTGACTGAGTAATTTTGTTCGGCCGGAGTTCAATACAGGGGATTGCGTGAGACTTCTCTTTAGTTGTTGGAAAGCTTCTTTTTCTTCTTTATTTCACTTTCACCGTTGTTTCTTCTTTAGAAGGGCAGTGAGAGGGGTTACCATAGTGGAAAAAGGCGAAACAAACCGGCTGTAACATGAACTCCTAAGAATTGGCGGAGCTTACAAATATTTGTCGGCGGGGGTATGCACTCTATAGCTTTTATTTTATTCGGGTCGGTATGTATCCCTTTAGCGCTGACTACATGTTCTAGTTATTTAAGGAATTTTTGTCCAAAACTTGTTTAAGGCGGTCGAACACGACTTGTAGATTTTGTAAGTGTTTCTCAAAAGTTTTTCCTAATACGATTATATCATCCAAGTATGCAAAAGCCTTTCCTTCCAATTCAGGCCCTATGAGGATATCCAATAGAATTTGAAAGGTGGCTGGGGCGGAATGTAATCTAAAAGGTATTACTCGGAATTGAAATAACCTTCTACCAATGATATGTGACCGGTGTACTGGAGGGCGGTGCAGAGTGATGGCGGCTCGGCGGTTCGGATACTTTTATATTCTTTAACAAACCTTATTAAATCGGCCACCTTTACAATATTATTGCGCCGAATGCATAATCGGTATTCGGGCAATAAATTGCGGTGTAACCAGTATATTTCCTGTTTTTCGCTAAAACTATTATGTCGTCGCATTAATGTTTGCAGACTAATCAGGTAGTTCATGCCAGATTCAATGATATGTGACCGGTGTACTGGAGGGCGGTGCAGAGTGATGGCGGCTCGGCGGTTCGGATACTTTTATATTCTTTAACAAACCTTATTAAATCGGCCACCTTTACAATATTATTGCGCCGAATGCATAATCGGTATTCGGGCAATAAATTGCGGTGTAACCAGTATATTTCCTGTTTTTCGCTAAAACTATTATGTCGTCGCATTAATGTTTGCAGACTAATCAGGTAGTTCATGCCAGATTCACCTTTTTGGTGTGATCGCCGACTAATTTCAGCTTCTAAGTTGATTTGGTAGTCTGCGGGAAAGAACAACAGTCGATAATCTTGGTTAAACTCTTGCCAGCAACTCCAATTCTTTTTGTTGTTTGAGTACTATAGAGAGAGCGTTATCGGTAAGAATTTCTGGAAGTGCTGGTAGGAGTATGTCTGAGTTAAATCATGTTGCTTGCAAGCTTCGTCTAGACGCTCCAAGAAGGTTACGGGATCACTTCATCCATCAAAGCTAAGCTTCCACTTGCGTATCTTAGCTTGTTCTAGACGACGACGGTTATCTGAAGGATTCGGCGGCGTTGCAGTGGCAATGCCAATGGCAGAAGTTTGTCTTTTGGGATTGGCGGGAGGCTGCGGTAATTGTTTCTCTAAACGGATAAAACCGACAAGCAGTCATCGCATTTCATTTACCTTACCAGACGTTCTTAATCCAAATTGTGCCATTTCTGCAGCTAACTTGTGCTTTTTTAGGTTATAGATCCAACCTACTCTGGGATCAGCGGCTTCTAACCCTACGGTGTCATATTTTCCTTCGGTATTGCTTGGTAGCTTTGGTGACTTTGAAGTAGCCATGGCTAATTACTTTAGTTCTAGAGCAACTTCGAGTTTCTTGGATTTGTAGAGGTTGACTAAGATCAGATCGGATCAGAAATTGTGAGGGTCTGTTTTTCGGAGACGGTATAATTTTAGGTACAAAATAACTTGACGGTATCTTTAACGGTAATGGTTCTAGAGCGGATTGTATACGTCGGAAAAATTTGGAACGGTTCAGAAGTAGTCGGTTTGAAAATTTTGCGGACCGAATGTTATCAAAAAAGTAGTCGTCTGGCGGTATTCACGGCAAAAACGGTTATTGAAGGATATACGAGTTTGTGGATTTCAAATTTAAACAATCGTTTGCTTTCCAAATTCGGTTAGTTACTGTAAATAACAAAAACGAACGGATCTCGGGCGCCAGATTTCATGACGAAGTTTACTTTCCGTTTGCTTGTCAGGCAACTACAGTGGAGGTTGAATTTCCAGTGTTCTGATTGTCTAACTGGAAGCAGTTTAGACAAACATAAAGAATACACTAAAATCAGTAACTAGCTTACTGGAAAGGATTGAGTGCGCACGGAAGTTTAAGCGGGGCGCTATCGGATTTTGTACAACGGACCTTATCCTAACAATTAATTACCTAAACTAGTTTAGTGACGGTACAATATTTAGAAATAAAAACGCATTGTTACAGAAGTTTTGTACAGAAACGATTGTTAACTGTTTAGTATACAGTCCACTAGTCTGATGACAAACAGCAGAAATTATTACAAAATGATACATAACAATTAAAAACGACGTTAAGAGGAATACGTATTAGCAGTGCGCTACCGCTAAATTATACCCTATAGGTAGGCATTTTAATGCATCGAATGGTTTTGAAGTACCCATAAAATTGGTTCAAATATTCCAGTTATCAGCAATGTTTTGATTGAAATTGGAAGATATGAGAAGGGACTTTGCCGTGGTTGTAGTAGAATTTTGATTTTTTACCTATTTTTAATAAAATGGTGGTGTTAAATATGCTATAAAATGTACAAACTCAAACATAAGAAAAACAAAAAGGAAGCATTTTAAAAAAATAATAATACTAGAGCGACAAAGCCTCAAGATTTGTTTTTCATAAAACGTTACGTTTTACTTCAAACATTTAAAATTAAAAGTTGTTTTAATCGTACTTAAAGTGTATGGTTTAGCGATGGCGCACTGCAAGTAAGTATTCCTCTTAATATATTCATAAATTAATCACATTGTAATTTTTATTTTCTTGATTAAATAAAGTTTAATACTTGTTTGAGTACTTCTGCTTTGTTAAGGACGTAAATACGCCATTATTTTGTGCCCATTTTGTACCAATCTTTGCTGTATAATATACATTTTATGCGCAAGAGGTAATAGAGTTATTCAAGATTTTATATGTGTATCTCCTACTTCACTGTGGTGGTACACTATCACCAAAATCAAATTACTGTAGTTCCATAATTCTGTTTCGATTTTGTGCCAATTTTTGCCGTATAATACAAATTTTGTGCTCAAGTCATAATGGAGTTATCCAACATTTATATGTTTTACCTCGCGCGGGTTTTAATAAAGTACGTTTAGATCATAGTTAGTCATAATAAAATTTCTCACAAAAATCTCAAGGGTAATTCATTAATTGTAGTTCGTTTAATTTAATAATTCAATTAAACTTTCAATTTTTAAGAGTGTGCAATATGAAATAAATGATATTAATATTTCTACTAGCATTATGTCTAATCCTAGAAAATATAATTAAATATAGAGTACAAATGAAAATTCTTACTATTCTAAAAACGTAATCTTACTAAATTACTCAAAATGCCTAGAATTGTTGTAAAAACATTTATCAAAAAAATAAATAAAATATTTTATAATAGTAATGGGTGAGAACAAGTAACTATAAATCAAACACAAGATTTTCTGTATAAACAAAACCATAACTAGAGCTTATATAGTAAATATTAACCACTGCCAAAGTAATTGCTGAAGATATATCGAAAATAAAGTAACACACAGTTATTTGTCAAATCAATAATCTTGTACATAATTTATATATCCATTCTTTCCTTATAATACGTTTTATATTACAACAATATGATATAGAAACTGTTAGTGCTGGTAGCAGTTTTATAGAAAATATTTATATTAGAAATGGGGCTTATTTAAACAAACCCTCAAAACAAACACATTACAAGTTCAATTTTTCTTCAACCACTACAAATAATTACAATTTTATTGCATGTAAGTAATTTAGAAGAATATTCAATTTCAATTTATCTGTCTTATCACATTAACAAAATATTCGGTATTTTCTTAACCTACAGAATATTATACAGTAAAGCAACAACAAAAATAAAATTTTTTCTTGCTCTTCTCTTATTACTTCTTTTTTCTTTTTTTATCTACTTTCTTTTTTTGACCACCTTCCTCATCCACATAATTCCTTCACCTCTCTCTCCCAACAACTCTTACTCTTACTCTTACTTCACTGCACTCTAGTTTTAAATACTGTACATTTTTCCCACCCCTCTCTACACATTCTACACTTTCTATCTTTGTCCTTCCACCAGTACTTATTTTTATTTTCTTCGTTTTTTACTCTAAATTTTGCAATTAGTCTTTATCTTCCAATGCCATTCTTCCGATTATGTAATTTGGTTTTCTATCTGTTATTAATTCTTCATACTTCGTGTTGTATTTTCTTTTCCTAATTCTTGCTCTTCTTACTTGTTCTTGTGTGTCTCTATCTCTCTGTACTATTTCTTCTTCCATATTTCTTCCCCCCATCTTTAATCTTTTTTAATTCTTCCCTTTCATATCATCCTCTTTTATTGTAGCATCTTCACAATATTTTATTTTCTGTTCCTCTACTTCCTTCCATCATTCATTTTCTTTTGGCATTCCACCTTTTTTTATACCGTATTGTCCTTTTTCCTGCCTGCTTCTTTATTTTTTCCAGTTTACACTCTTCTTCGACTATATAATTTGTTGTTTCCTTCTCCAAACCTAGTGTCTACTTCCATTACCTTTACTGTATCTTCTCCAGTTTCTTCCATTCTCTCCATCCTCACACCTCTGCTTATTATTTTATTTCCATTTCTCTAGTTTTTTAATCTGGTCTTAATCCTTGTTGTCGTACGTCACCATATACCCTAAATATTTATATTTGTCTATTATCTCTATCTTTTCTTCTCCCACTACTATTTTCCTCTTTTATTCTACCTATCTATTTATCACTTGTATCATTCCTTGTGTTTCATCTTGATTTAGAAGAATAGTTTGTTCCTTATTTCTGAAAATCAGCTTCCTTTTGATGAAAGTAGAATTTTTACTGTAGGTTTCTATCAGCATGAAAGTTTGAGCTTATTTTCAATACGTCCAAACGCAACACATTCTAATCTAAACAATTTTATAGGAATTCTCTTGCAAACGTTATTTATTGTTTATTGGCATTAACCATTGAATAGTATTGCACTGTCACATTGTATTTAATTGGTGTATTTTGATCATCAACGATACTAACGGAATACTAATTATTATTTTTACATTACATTACTTCATCTAATAAAACAGAACTTAACAAACACACAAAATATTTTCTTGTTGCCAAATTATTGGTTTTATTGAAAATATGTTGTCAAACTAGAAGTTTAGAGTTTTTGTTGAAGATAAAAACAGTAAATTTAGATTTTTAAGCAATGGTCTTCCACAGGGATCAGTTCTTGCACCTATTCTTTTTAATATATATATTTCTGATTTTCCTTCTTTACAATGACAAACATTCGTCAACGACGACAATTTCATTTCAACATTCGAATCTTTTCGAAATTGAAAGAAAGCTATCTGATGATTTGTGTATTATGGAAAATTGTTTCAAAAAATTGACCCAATCTTAAAAAGGCAAAGGTTTTTCGTTTTTATTTAAGTAATAGAAAAAAGTAAAAAACTTAATGTTGTCTTTAATATTACAAAGTTGAACTACAATTTTAATCCCATTCATCTGGTAGTAACTTTAGATGGTTCCATGACGTATCGTAACATAACAGTTCGTAACCAGACAGCATAATTCATAACTAAAACAATTCGTAACGACGGCACTTTAGTAGATGCGATGAAATATTTACATGCATAAATGGATATTGCGTAGGTTGTCAAATGCACTCGTAGCGTACGAGATGCAACGTTTACAGTATGAGGCGCCGTTCGTATTACATACCACCGTGCGAATTAAGGCTCCTTTGTACCTGAAGTTAATAAGAACCCCATCATACAAGTGTGAAGCTTGTTTTTTTCTTTAATTAATTATTTATTTATAGTTCTCAAAGGACAACTTTTAATGATCAGGATGTAATGAATCATAAACAGTAAAGGTGTTTTGCTCACCCATTTGGGGCACAACTGGGTAACTTTCAAATTGATCATACAGTTTCCGTTTGGACTAAAGGGATAGGGATATTTTCAGGAGTAGGGACATTTCACAAAAACAACAAAATTACCCCCGGCCCCTGCCGGGAAAGTAAAAGCTCATCCTGATTCTACACTTCCCTCCCATGAACTTTTCCATCACCTACCCAATTGCCTAATTTACTAAACTAATATTTTTCTTTGACCCACCCTTACCTAGTTCCTGTCTATTTAATATCTTAAAAACTATAAACTTATAATTACTGTACTCATCCATCAACGATCATGGTTACCAGCACATCCAGCCGTGGCCTGCAAGTTGTTCTATAACTGAGATTAAAGCATCCGGCATGTAGCCTGCAAGCTCATCTCAATATTCTCAATAATGCACAACCGGCGTTTAGCCTGCAGGTGCTTTAAAACAACTGATACTAGAGAATCCAGCATACAGCCTGCAAGCTTATTTTTGTATTACACAAGACCCCCAAAACCATTTCACTGTCTAATATTTGATTTTTATATGACACATATATTTATTTTAACACTTCTATATTAATTATTTATCAGCCTGTTTTTTAATTATTTTTATTTTCAACTTAACATTTTATTTAATTTACCAAAGTGTAACACAAGGTTGGTGTAGTTTTGTGAATCATTTTAGAGTAACAAGCAACAATACATTCTTTACAACTTAAATAATTGGATTATAGAGAAACAAAAGAAGTATAAGAAACTACCAAATAAAAATGTTTATGAAGTAAGCACTTGCTTACGATCATGGAACTTTAAAAATTTTATAATTATGGAGATAAAATAGGGCAATTACGACATAACATCTATTGATTTATAATAATTTTTATTGTTTTGTTATTTATAGTATAATAATAATTGTAATTGGCTAAACTAAATATTTAAAAATTATAAATAATTGTGACCCTTGTTTTTTAGTGATATGTTAAAATTAATTTATATGTAATCAATAGATCAATCAATAAAATGACGTCATTTATTAAACATTTCATTCACGACGTTTCTTAAAAAAATATCCTTTATAATTGAACGACTGGCAGGAATAGCAATACCTAATGAATGAATCATAACACAATTTTTGGTGTTGGCAGAGATGAGCATGTGATTTCTGTGATCCTTGAGCAACTTTAAAAATCATCGTATTCAAGTGAAACAAAAACAGAATTATTTAAAAACATCTTTCTATCATTTTGGTACTCTATTTGAACAATTCTGTCGCACAGTGAGCCAAAAAAGTAATTTTGGGGTCACAAAATGCATTTTTTTCTCGGTTTTCACATTTAATTGACATTTTAGAGGTTTTTGTAAAAGAGCGATTTGTTTCATTTTACATTCAATAGAAAGGTAACCAAATGAACTTTTCATAGGTTTTTGAATTTTGAAAATCCGACTATTTTTTTGAGAAAAAGTGTCTACTTTTGTAATATCACTACAGACGGTTTCACGTAGACGAAAATGCAGAGAAAACATGGCATCACGATAGGGCCACCTGCAACCTTAAAAAGGGCCGTATCCAATCCGAACAAAGACAGAAATGTTTATAAAAGACATTTTTATCATTTATAGACTCATTTACGAAAATGCGCTAAAAAGTGAGTCAAAATTGGCTAATTTAGTAAAAATATGAATTTTTCTCAATTTCCGAAATTTGATAGTCTCTGAAAAGACTGTAAAAAGTCTATCCGTTTAATCATTAAAAAAAAAAGATATTTTTGTAACTTTTTTTTTGTTTGTAAAATATGGAAATCGGACTATTTTTTTTGTGATATACGGACTGAGCATTGGTAAATACCTTCACATTGCAAAATTTAATTTTGTAGCCCCGTATTTTGTTTTTCGGCTGTCGGTTTAGTTCTGTTATCTTTTGGGCATGTCGAGTAAAATACTAGAGCGAGACTAGAGTCCTCAAGCCTTAAGAATCACACAAAAGAAAACCGCCCCAGATATCTGGCTAAGCTTACTGAGCACTGTTCAGTCAAAGCCGCACTCGGCGGGCCCGTTTTTGTTTAGTAAAACGCCTCTGACTCATCATAATTTCGGAAACTGCAGGAAGAAATTGAGGTGGGGGTGGTCTAGAGACAAAGATCCGTCGCCATGTTACCACTATTTTTAGGGGGTGGGAGAAGCATGCAGCTTCAGAGTACAGAGAGCAAGCGAGGAGTGCCGACGTGTAGTGAAGTGTGTTTGATTTTTCAAGTAATAGTGTTTTATAACTGTCTTTAATATGGTTAGTGGCCGTCGTAGTGTACGAGCTTGTAAGCGGTCGCCAGATTCGGTTTGCTATGTTTGTGGTCAACTTATGAATCAGAAGACTGTGCGTATATATTCGCTATCGAATGATCAACATATTTGGGACCTGTATGAAGCATATTTCGGGATACCAGTTTAAAACCAGGACAAACCATAAGCACCACATTTTATCTGTTACAACTGTAATCGTTTTCTGGAAGGTACGTGCGACGTACGGGGCCCCAAATTAGAACGCTAATAGAACAAGAGGGGTTTACTGATTTGCTAAACGCAGAGCAAAAGGCAGTATGGGATAGCTTTAAGGAATTAGTCACCGCGGTTCTGGGAAATGACAAGGCCCCAAACTATGCAGAAATAGTCTCAAAAATGTTGCGGTATTTCCAAGCTATGGGCTGCCGGATGTCTTTAAAGGTTCACGTCTTTCATTCCCATTTTAATGTCTTCAAAGACAACTTAGGATATTTCTCAGAGGAGCAGAAGGAGAGATTTCACCAACATCTTGAGGATTATGAAAAACGATACGAAGAGAAGAAGTGTACCTCCAACATGATGGGACACTACATTTGGTCTTAACTTCGAGAAAACGGGCAGACATTCCGATAAATGATCAAGTTAGTTCATTTTGAAAAGTTAAAAAAAGTACAATAGGAAATATATTAAAGATAACAGTAACTGTTGGCATTTTTCTTAGTTTATACTATTCATACGTGTCAATGTTTACACGAGATGTCGCAAGACACACATTTTACTTATGTTCATTGCTCCACGAGAGCTTAAAAGACCAACCGCCGTCTTGTACAGTCGTATACCGCACTTAAGTATACACCTCTGATAAGCTCACAATAAAAGCGAAATGCTGTATCAGGTGTTCCTTCGTTGCGTGTGTGCTTCTGTACAAGTTATACTTGGCTTTATCGACAACGTGTGTTTCAAGCATTAAAACTATCGCTTAGATAGCGCTTTGCACTTTAACACACACATGCCGTTACAGTTAACTGTTGGCATTTTTCTTAGTTTATACTATTCATACGTGTCAATGTTTACACGAGATGTCGCAGACACACATTTTTCTTATTAAAGATAATCTACGACTGTCTTTATATTTTCTCTTTTATATACTTTAACCCCAGTTTTACTGACTAAATAAAAATGGCAAAAATACAAATAATTAAAATTTTATTATTTTTTTTCTTTGAAACACAATTTTATCTCGATATCAATTTCTTTAAGCTTTAACGACACTGAGGAAACATGAAACAAATATAAGAGTATTGCAAACTAGTAAAAAGTTATAAAATTAATGATGCAACGGATAGACTTTTTACAATGGCCTTTCAGAGATTATCAAATTTGGGAAATCGAGAAAAATTTATATTTTTGCTAAATTATCCAATTTTGACTCACTTTTCGGCGCAATTTTCGTGAATGAGTTTTAAAAATGATAAAAATGTCTTTTATAAACATTTCTGTCTTTGTTTGGATTGGATACGACCCTTTTTAAGGCTGCAGGTGGCCCTATCGTAATGCCATGTTTTCTCAACGTTTTGGTCTACGTGAAACCGTGTGTTATAATATTACAAAAGTGGACACTTTCTCTCAAAATTCGATTCCGATTTCCAAAATTCAAAAACCTATAAAAAGCTCATTTGGTTATCTTTCTTTTGAATGTTTAATGAAAGAAATCGCTCTCATACAAAACCTCTAAAATGCCAATTAAATGTGAAAATCGAGGAAAAAAATGCATTTTTTACCCCAAAATTACTTTTTTGGTTCACTATGCCGCAGAATTGTTCAAATAGAGTACCAAAATGATAGAAAAATGTTTTTAAATAATTCTGTGTTTGTTTCATTTGAATACGATCATTTTTAAATTTGCGGTTAGCGTCCAAAGTAAAAAAATTTGATTTTTTGCACCCTTTGCCTTCGCCTCCGCTTCCCGTCAAAACGGTTCGTTAAATTTAGCCCAAAATATGCTTTTCCTACACTTTCAAACCCAAGGATTACAGAAATCACATGTTCATCTCTGCGCAACACCAAAAAATTTTTTTTGTCAAATTGTGTAATCTGAGGATTATATCCGAGGATAATACTTAGTCAGTTTTGTGAATTGTTGGTTACCAGCATACATTAAAAATTGAAATTGTACTAGGAATGTGTCCGAATTATTTTTCAATTATTTTTAAAAATATTGGACTTGAAAATAATCCCTTTACATAGCGGGCTAGATATTGATGAGTTCTGACAGTTAGTATTAAAAACTTGTTTAAAGCTTTAGCGTTTTTACCAATATCTTTATGATAAAACACTAATTTAAAAATAAAGCAACATTACGGGTTAGATATTTTTATTCACTATTCATAGAGCTATCAAGCGTTTCTTTAACTCAAATGGTTGGCAAATAAAACTTGTTTAAAAATTGATAACATTTGGATCAGGTAAAATAAAGCCTTAAGTGTTAGCGACGCACTGACGTGCTGACCGCTGGTCAGCGACGTGAACTGGTCGATGCGAATTGGGTGCCGAATTGAACTGGACTTAAACTAAACTTAATTTGACTTCTTTTTTGTCGTCAGCATTTCTTAATCGGGTTTGTTATGCTGAGTGAGCTTTCCGCATTCCTCGCGTTGCTTCATGCGATGACGATGGGGTTGAGACGAATTATATGTGTTTTTAAAAAATTTTTAAGCCTAACTTTAAGACGCAGCCATTTTGTTCCTAATTAACATTTTTTAAGCCTCCCAATAATTTTTTACCCAGAACTGACGCAATTTTTCTTGAAATCTGCTCTACTATAACAGATAGTTACTTATGAGACAATTGAGTGAAATAGAAGACTTTTATGCGCAGTTGGGCAGTATAAAAGCCAATATTTTATCTACGTCAGAACGTAAATTTGCAATTGGAAGCAGGTACTACAACAGACGAACGCATTCGGTTTCAATTTTCTTTATCTTAGATGTTACGTGTTGCATTACAGAAATCGATTAACACTGAATTCACTATGTACTTTTACACGATTTTATTTTTTTTACGCTCTATTTATTTAAAATAGACAGCTCTTCACACATAATTTTTTATTAGTTAATGTAATGGTTACTTACTAGACCTAGATAAAATAAAAATTTTACTTCTAGACCCGTTTTTTATTAATTACTAGTTATCTTTAAAAAAGATAGAATGAACAGTTTTGAATTTTTGTATTATATTAGACATAAGTTTCTAAAAAAAGCTTATACTTGAATTATTTAGTAGAATTAAAGTCCTAACAGAAATGACCCTTTTCTGAAAGTTTAATATCAATATGTCACACAACTCAATAAAGCATTGTAAATCCATTAAAAACGTATTAGAAAATATTTATCTGGGTAAATCAATGAACTTATAGATAAAAGAAAAATAAAAATTTAAAAAAATGTTACATAGAATATATACGCAGGTATGAATTATAAAATCCTACTTTAAATCATAAAATCTCAAATTAAATTTGAAAACTACATTTCAGAATATGAATGTCAAAAAGGATATAAATAAAGTAAGTTAAAGAAGAAATTTAAAATTTAAAGTTACCACCTGAATATCGTTTTAAATTAAAAGTTTGTGTGATTAAATTAGGAAGTAGGTAGAACTTATCGTTTCCAAAATCGGTTGCGAAAATTACACCACCATCTAAGTTGTAATTTAAGAACTATACGCAATTATTATATGGTAATGTCAACCGGAGCTTATTTTTAGAAAATTGGAATTTTTTAATTGATTCATCAATATGCAAAAGAAGGTGTAACACACACCATTGATGTATAATAGTTAAATATGCAAAGCTCGATCAAAATTTGCGGCGGTTATTTCTAGTTTAATTACTTCCAGATCCATTTGATCGGCACAAAAAAAAGTATAAATTATTACAGTAATAAAGGCTTTTTTTATTACAAAGGCGGCAAAATTTCATAAAAAAGCGACCGGTGTACTTTACACTAATGAGCTTAATTGGTATTGATAGACTAGCAGCATTCGTAAAGCACATGTAAACCCTCGTAGCGTTTTTTTTATTAAACTAGCTCTTAAAAGACACGGACACAAGCAACAGTTCTATTGATAATCGATATAGTAAACTATTTTAAGTAGAACTGAGAGTTAAAAAAAACATTTTGACATCAAAATATACTTTTAATTCCGAATAAAGCTTTTTCGATTTTTCATCATGAGAATATACATTCAGAATTAATTAATTTATTGGTACGCTTTAGTATAAAAATTCAAAGCTTCTACATAAGTTCATAAACTTAAAAAAATATATTAATGGTAAATGCTTACATCAATACTTAGTCTTAGTTTAATTTAAACTTTTTCTTCCAAACAAGTTTTTTAAAACACACAAAAAATCCACTCGCAACATTAAACTTTTACAACCAACACGTACCGAGTTTTTACTTTAAAGCTTTAAGTATTATATATACTCCTCCACTTGACAAACCCACGCAAACTGAGCTTTTCTAAAGCTTCAAACAGGGTATTGCATTCATCCTTGTCTGCATCACAGAGTAAAAGCTTCCGTCTTTTTTTGAAAGTTTGAAGCGTCATGCGCTAGCATTTCCCGCCAAAGTTCGCATCTATTCATTGACGAAAACACCCACATCCTCGTCGTTTCATCCACGTTTAACATTCTACCCTTTTCGCACGTATCGTTAAGCACAAACAGAAGAAAAATCTAAGAGTAAAACAATAATATGTGCGGTGCTTTTAATCACCGTCTGGTTTACTATGTTAAATTCGCGTAGCGTTAGCCTTTTGTCAAACCCTTTTTCGGATTACGTAAAAGTGATAGAGATAGAGCACGCTGTGTTGAAGAACAATTGACTTAGTAGGTGTCGTATTGAAGTCCGAAGTACCGGAAAGACGTGCTTTTCGTGCTTTATACCCAAGCTCACTCAATAAGTATACATGTTAACTAATTTCTCTTCCTTAAATGTTTATTATTTTGCTCTATTGCTTTTTAAAGGGCGTTGTAAGGATTACGCACAATATTAAACCATTTCTACAGTGTCTAGTTTAATGAGAATTGTAATGAGAGTTTATTTTCTATTTTAACCGCGTAAGTTTTTACGGTACTACATTTGTAACCGTACGAGTTGATAATGTCCAAGTGCAAAAAGCTTCCACCTTCAAGACCTAAAACGATTCAACTTCATATACACTAAATTACCATATTAAAGGGTTGTCCTATAATGTCGCGTAACTGTTTCTGACAAATTAATTTTTTTCTTTACGTTTAAAATTTGTCAGTAACAGAAATTTCAATTTGTGTACCAAAAAGGCGTATTTCGCTACCCAAAGTAAATAGTTAAATTGAATAAAAAAATAATAACAAAGAGTTTTTTAGTTGTATATAAAGTTTTCCCCTATAAGTAGAAACTTTATAATCAAACACCCCATTTTCTTTGGAGAATTTTCTTTTCTGTTTGCATAATAAAATTTGTCTAGTTATGTATTAATCTCAAAGGGTCCATGAAAGTGCTCCTTTGAAATGGAACTTTTCAAATTCAATTAACGTTAAATTTACGAAATCCTTCTAGATTGTTTCCAATTTATAAAATTCATTCAACTAATTCAGTTTTAGAAAAACTGTTTTTAAGAAAATTGGGTTTGTAAATACGACACAATTAGTCGCGGTAATTTTTGGTGGTTGGTGTGTTTATTGTACATTATTAAGAGGTATTACCTTACTTCTTTTTCTTTAGAAGGCTTAAATAATATTTTATTTTTCTTTCTACGCCAGATCACAGTTACGCTTTGCAGATTTAACATTTTCATCTGCGACTACCGGAAATGAATCTTTTCCGAGCGTATCTTTGCAAAGGAACGTCTCTTTTGGAACGTTAAAAATCCCTTTTTTAAATTGATTTTTGTGTTAGTTATGGATTTTTACATGTAATGGTAGGTATAGTAGAAATACAGCTGTTTTGAACCAAATATAAAATTAGGTACACGTTTTATTTTCTCAAACATATTAAAGTAGAAAACCAGAGTATATACTCTTTAAAATATCGTTTTTTACAGCTAACGGAATTATTTACAAAAGCTGTTCTCAAAGGTAAGTGGAGTGTTCAACATCAATTTGTTGACGAAAAATATTTTGCTGCTACCCAAAAAACTAAATTTGTTTTTCTAGCAAAATTTATTTAAGTAACTAGCTGGCCCAACAGATGTTGTCATGTCTTCTCTACGAGTTTGACAGAATTTGTCTTTTTTCACCAAGTTGTCGTGTTGACAACGCTGATCGACTGCCTGAATCGCCCATAAAATACACTTTTCAAAAATTTGTAGTTACTTCATGTCATTGGCAATAAGGAATCTGGATTTGATCATAAATCTGCAAGGTTAAAAGTGATTCTTTTTATGAGAAATAGGAATTAAATGTTAATTTAGGAAATCACGGTCAAGTAAATTCATGGTTTGCAAAAACTTGTCAAAACATTTTGACAAAATAAAGCTAACAAGAAACTGACACTTTGAAATCCCTGCGTTGTTCGTTGCATCAACAATGGTTTATTCAATCGTTGAGAAAGTCCAAACTGTCGCATTTTACTTTAGTAATGGTAGTAGTGCCAATAGAGGCTTCATACGAAATAAAAAGCAAACTATTGCATACCCAGTTAGAAATAAAGCTGTTTAAGTGTGGGTCTTAGGGCATATTGCACTAGATCCCACATTAAGTACCAAAAATTAGCATAAATGTAACCAGCTTTCAAATTATTTTGAAACAACGCCGATTTTATCTTTAAAGAAGAGAACCTTACTTATTTCAATCAATTTAGTGCAATTTCCCTAAAATTTCAAAAGAACTACTGACGAGATGGTCGAGTGGTACCTAATATCATTATTTATGTATTATTTTCATTAAAATTTAAGATAATTTAAGAAACAACTTTCTTAGTTTTATTTTATAGAAAATGTAAAGGTAACAGAATCGGTTGCAGGTTTTTAAGCAAATAATTAACGTAATAAATGCTCAAAAGCACCACCATGGTTCTCTATACAAAAATAAAAATTTTGTATAAAACGCTCTCTAACATTATGGAGCATTTCCGGGGTTATTGCCCGACATTCATTAATAATTCTCAATCTAATGAAGCAGAGTGAGTTTTGTAAACTCGAGTTTTCAGATGCCCATACAAAAAATAAATCTAATGGGGACAAATCTGGGGATCTTCCAAGTCATTCAAAAAATCTCTTCTTCCAATCCAAACGTTAAAAAACCTTTGGTTTAAATATTGGCGAACGGGTAGCGCATAGTGAGGAGGAGCTCCATCTTGCTGAAACACAAACTGATCTTTCACATACTGCTCATTATTTTAAATTACATTAGTTATGATCGGTTCTATTTGTGTTTGGAGTAATTCCAAATACATGTCTTCATTCAAATTTCCCGGCAAGAAAAATGGTTTAATAACATTGTTGCCTTAAATACCGGGCCAAACGTTTAGTTTCTCCGAATGTTGCGTGTGGGCTTCGTAGAAAATGCGGAGATTTGAATCCAACCAATATCGACAATTATGGCGGTTATTCTTATTCATCAAAAAAACAAATATTAAAAGTTACGTTTGGATTTTCAATTACCCGTTGACTCAATATTCCCTAGGACCCACAACATCGTTTCTAACTGGGTTTGCAGTAGTTCGCTTTTGATTTGCACAGACCCAGTCTTCCAAAACTTTCTCACCAACTCCAACACATACTTGCGATTTAAATTTCTGCCTGGATGCTCCTAGTTAAAAAGTTAGGCGGCCCTATTGGCACATTACCAAAGTAAAGTGCAATAATTTGGACAAATGCTCCTTTCTTAGGTGCAAGCATTAAGTTTGATTCGCACAAAACGTCTGTAATTGCAAAGAATTAAACAAAGTCTTACGTATGAGGTGTCACTCCACCCCCATCCCAATTAACATTTTTGAGAAGGGGGTTGCCCCTGTTAGCATCTACAGAGAAATTTTATCTAATCGAGACTCCACTTCAAACTTGAATTGATCTTGCCAACTAGTTCAGCATTTTTTGCATTTTCTATTGTTTTATAGGAAAATGACGTCTTTGGGCTTCCTTAGGCTCCCTTCTTGAAATAAAATGTATTTGTTTGAATAGATAATGTAAATTCAGATTTTCGAGATGGGAGGTGCCGGAGCACCCTGTTCATTTGTCAGAGTAAATTTTATCGTTAATAAATGTCCCTTGTAAACATGAATTGGCAAATTAAGATTAATGTAATTAATTAAGATTAATGTAGTTGTCGGTACCTGTCGAGCTATCATGCTATTTCAGATGTTTGACATGTAGGCTGCCGGGGCCACCCTGTTGATATTTCGAGGTCAACTTTGCCTTTGGAAGATGTCCTCTTTCAAACAAAAAATGACGTGGTTGAGCGTTTTTTTTTAAGTGTAAGGTGGCTCCAAAAAACTGTCTGTTTCGATTTCGGTGGGTCACCCTGTATAAGTTTTAACAACATACATCGAGCAACATAATAGTATATTATGATACGAGTTTCATAAGAAGCATTTTGGCGCACGCACGGGTTTAGGGCACGACGAGCGCAGCGAGGAGTGCCATAAAGAAGTAAGTGCGACAAAATGCCTTATAAACGAGATATCATATAGTATTTTTCTACTTTGCGTTTTTGGGCTTTGTAAAATATAAATAACTTTAAAAAAAATTTTATCACTAAGGTTGTCACTGTTGGCAACACTTTTTCAATTAAAGGCGGCTATGGTTATAAATATATTCGAAGCGTCAGTATAATTTTTCTGTAGAGTTAATTATAAATTTTATTCGTGTAAAGAAGTTGTTAAATATGGAAGATGATTTAGAAAGTACTCCTCCTGAAATACGAGAAATCGCACAAAACACAATGGAAAATTTGCTTCCAGTAAAGTCGCGCTCAACTTATGAAAAAATTTTACGGAATTTGAGAAATGGCGCAAAGAGAATAACATTTCGACGATTTCTGAAAACGTCATGCTGGCATATTTTGAGTTAAAACGGCAAAAATACAAAGCATCCAGCTTATGGAGTCTTTATTCTCAATTAAAGTCGTGTATAAACATCCATTTAAATCATGACATTTCGAATTATTACAAATTAAAAGCTCTTCTAAAACGGTGTTCAGAAGGATACACTCGAAAAATCCAAAATTTTAGAAGAATTCGAAATTAGTAAATTTATTAACGAAGCAGAAGACAAAATTTATTTGGCAATGAAAGTAAGTATAATTGTATTATTAGAAAGTGTATAAATTATGACGATTTCAAATTAGTAAAAATAATAACTAAATGAATAACTACATACTACATAAATAACTATACTCTTAATAACTACTTCTAAAAACTACATAAATAACTATACTTCTAAAAACTACATAAATAACTATACTCCTAATAACTATTTCTAAAAACTACATAAATAACTACTTCTATAACTACCGATATAAATAGTAAAGGCAGCAATTGCACCAAACTCAGTTAAATTTAACTGTGGTTTAAAACAATCATTACTCCCTTAAATGAATCGAGTTTGGTGCAACTGACCCTAAATAAAACGAATTTTATGAATTTTAGGTCATCTTGATAATGGGATACAGCGGGGCCTGTAGGCGTGATGAGCTCACAAACATGTCCACTGATGACGTTAAATTACAGTCCGACACCATTATAGTCTCCATACCAACAACAAAAAACAACTTGTCCAGAGAATTTGTTATTACTGAAAAAATGGATTACATTAATTAATGCTTATGTTGCTCTAAGACCCACCAACACCACACACAAGCGATTTTTTTGACATATAGAAATGGACGTTGCATTAATAACCCTATTGGAATTAACACAATGGGCAAAGTCTCAAAAGAAATTGCCATTTTTCTTAAACTGCCCCATCCACAACTTTATACGGGCCACTGTTTTAGGAGGTCGAGTGCCACTCAGTTGGCCAATAAGGGTGGAGACTTGCTGAGCCTCAAACGTCACGGTGGATGGAAATCGTCTGCTGTGGCTGAAGGGTATGTCGAGTCGACCCTAAGTAAGAAAATTGAAGTGGCAGAAATGCTTAGGCCTTGTGCAAACCCACCTTCTTGTTCCACTTCAGATAATAGTTTTAATTTGCCAAGTTCTTCGACACAGAATCCTCTTATTGACATCACCACAACTAATGCAAATACTCAAAACATTGTTACTGCCAATGAGAGTGTTCCGGTGTTGTAATTCATGCAAAAGATTCTTCGTCAGTGACCGTTAACGTCTCCTATAATAATTGTAATTTTTATAGTCATAATAATTGAGTTCTAGTTTGTTGTTTACTTGTTTTTAAAATAAAAACTATATCTGAAATCTTCCTTTATGACAGAACAAAAATTAAGACCTACAGAATAATAAACATAATAGAATTTAGAACCATGTGAATGTGCACTTTGACAACGATACCCGGTATCCCCACCATTGTGTCGGCGCAGAATTCAAATTAGTCGTCTTTAAAACACATTACTAATCCCTAATCAAATTATTAGACGCACCTTACTTTTGGAAACTTACTGATCTTGAACATACTTCTTTTATTCTTCACTTACAATATTATAATATTAAATTACATTACACAAATTTTCACAAAAGAATAATTTTAGATGTAATTAAATGTACATACTTGGAATCTTGAATTTACCAATCAAAACACCCATATTTGTATTACACAATAATACATATATAAAATAATAATTACACAGAATTTGTTTCTTGTAAACGTGCCAATGGAGTTTCATGCCGTAAGGACAACAAGAGTTCAACTATTTCCAAAAACGTTGGCATTCTTTGAGCCCAAGATTCCAATAACCACCGAACTTATGGTATCTTTATTACAAACGTTAAAATGTTTCCAGAGCTTTGTTTTCTTTTTGAATGTTAACCGAACAACAAAGTGGCCCGTAACAAGTAACAATCTTTGTAGGGTTACAAAGAATCTTTTGTTCGTGCCGAAGGTAACATCCACTTCAAAGTGTTGTGCTCTAGTTTTATGTACTGTAAAAGAAAACAAAATTACAATGTTATAGGGTGAGGCTCTTGAGTTTATTTATGTCAGTAACATAATATATTTAACTTCGCCAATTTTATCAAAAGCAAATCTGATATAACAAATAAAGGTAGTACTTACCGTCTATATACTTTGCTACGAAAATAATTAAACAATGTTTATAGTGTTGCTTAAAATTGGAATTTCAACTTAGTTTTATTCCATTGAGGTTATGCTAAACATTTCTAAATATGCAATTAAAATTAAATGACATTAAGCCACTATTGCCAACTAAAAGAAAATTTTCACCGTTTTAGTGTAATTTTTATGAAACCGTATTTATTTTATGAAACGCGTTTGCGTATCATAAAAACTACAATATGAACGCAAAGTAGAAAAATTAACTTTATTTACACTGTCAACAGATATATTCACAATAACAAAACTTACATCTTTGATGCAAGTTCCAGCCAGTAAGTCAGTGCATAAAGTGAACCTTCATTCAGAAAACAAAAAAAGATTAAAGGGGGTAAGTATTTTGCATCGCACAGATGCCATTACAACCATTAAAAATAAATTATATTTAGGATTAAACGTTAAACCCTTTTTAAAATATCTTGTTACGGTTTATTTGTAAACAAACTCAAAAATATAGCAGTGTTGAAAGGCCTTGCCGGCAGCTCCTCTTAGTCGAAAGTGGTCGTGGGTTTATTGAGAATCGTTCGAAATAAAGGCTTCTACACTGCACAAAGAATTTATAAGGCGCTACCTAGGATTTTGTATAAGAGATACTCTAGAGCCACTAAGAACTCGTAGACACAAAAAAAGCCGTACGTTGATACAAATATGTATATTATATTATAGCAATTAGACACACGTAGAAACCCATAGACACAACAATAAATAATAGCATTTAGAATTAATAGCAAAATATAGTTATAAAATAATAATAATTTACGAGAGCCAGTTAAGGCACAAGTAATAAGTCGACGCACAAACGCCCCAAATAGGTTAGCGTATTATAAAGTTTTGACAGTCGTAGCACCGATTATTCTATGCAAGCGATTCGCCGAGTTCACGTGTTCACGTTGCTAAACTCACGGCCGCGGTACGTATACCTAAAACGCGACAAAATTTATGAATAACATGCATAAAAGAATTAAATTAGTTTGTATAAATAGGAAGTCTTTGGTGTTTGACAGTTAATCAGCAGATGTGACAGCTTTCGTATCCAAATCTAGTATTTTATTATCTAACGAAGAAAAGCAAAAACCAAAATGGACTCCCTTGATAACAGTTGCTGGGTTGCTCACGAAGAACCAGATAACAGGAGGTTTCAAGGTAGGTTAAAATTCAACGTTGGTGATAATACCAGACCCACTTTGATATTTTATAATTTTCGGATTATTATCCTTGCCAGCATAACCATAATTAAAAATAAATTGATTAATTAAAAACTTACTTACACAGGAACAGTAGTCGAAGACTTATTTCATAATTTGAATGGAATGATTTTACTTCAATCACTACTACAAAGCACATGTCTAATGTTCAATTATTAGACAAGATTCTCCATGTACACCTCTTTACGAAAGTCAGCAAATATGAAATAAAGTATAACTTTTGCGAGCAAATAAAGATAAATAATCGGAACTGGCAATTTCAAATAACTAAAATCCCCAGAAGGTTTTTCAATACAAAAATTCATATTCAAACGCATGAGTGTAAACACGGCTGTCTATACTGTAGGGAAAAATTGGTCTATACATCAATTATTTGCGAAATAATACCATCACAATCTTAGCGTAAAGATTTCAACAATTCAAAACTACATTGAAATTGATGAAATGATACTATAAATGATTGAAGAAAAACAAATCAAAGCATACAAACAAACAAAAATATTATAAATGACAAAGCAATCGTTTGTAAAGCACTAAATAATACTGTCCATAGACAATTGGGTAATACACTTTTTTTTTAAATTGATAAATAAAAATTCGTAGGTACCAATCCAAACTGTTAAAATAAAAAAAAATTTAAAAGACGGTTTTCGAGAAATTAATCTTTTAGAAATTCAAAAAAAATATTTTTCCGCTTAAAACAAATTTTTGATGTGTGACGTCACGAATCATATAAGCAGCCGTTCGTCGCCGTCATTCTCTGTGGTCCTGCTGCTTGTGCAATTGAGAATATTCCCACAGGTTTTTTACATTTTAGAAAAAGTTCGGTAGGTTTTAATTGAATTTAAAATGTTTCTTCTCAAAAAGTACAGTTCTCAGAAGAGTGGTGTCTTGTACCTGGTTGTGTTAACATAAGTATACTTGTGGTTTGAATCTAATAAAATGTTTGTTTGTGTACCACAAGACCATGAACGTAAATTTAAATGGTTTAAGACAATAAGAAAAAATAAGCCAAAGTCAAAATCTATATTTTTCTGCTGTGATCGTTTTAATGTAAGTTTCTTTCATTAACAATTAGTCTATGGTTTTGTGTTCAAATATATTCTCCTTTGTAGTTTGAACAGGAAAATTACATAAAATTTAGAACACTAGGAGGAAACATTTACTTAAAGCCTGGTGTAGTTGGATTGTTAGAAAGATAAAAGCCAGTGTAGTACTTGTCACAGGTCGTTACTTACAAAACGTCAGAGAACAAAACTGATTAAAAAAGCTTTTTCTGCAGCTGTGGTTGATAGTCAATAATTGACCTATACACAACTAGCCAATGTTGGTGGTCCATTTTAAGCGTCGTTGTACATCGTAGATGAACTTCTCGCGATGCCGCCTAACCCAAAAATGTTGAACAATTTGTTACAATTTTCATATTGGTATTAGAGGCACATCTGAATCTGAGCAACAACCATTAACCTCCAAATCATAAAGTGAGTCAAAGTAAGAGAAGAGATATAATTTGGATCATATGCAAGGGGGGTTAAAGATAGCAAAATTAATACTAATTCTATTTGCGCCTACTTGCTATAAGTGATAGATATTTAAGGCTTTACGCGCCATTTCCGCAGAATCCATTAATATATATGCGGCACACGGTGGATTAAAATGCTAATCTTTGTCAGATTGTACTGCAGTTTGTGACACTTGGTTTTAAAAATTAGGAAAGTTTGCTTCATTTTCTTAGTATATTTTTGACACTTTACCCTTGCGCTTCTCAAACCTCCTGAGTGCAGATATAAAAGTCAGTCACTAATGTTAACCTTCTTTGCAATAAATTACACAAAAAAGCAAACAACATTTACTAGTTTTTGCACTGCGTCCTTTTTTATCTTTTATATTGAATGGGCCAGCATAGTCGGTACTTACTACATTTAACAGAAAATTCAGATTAGTTTTTTTCTTTGTCAAAGATCAAAGGCTGAACTACTTTAGGAACAGCCTTGGTCATCAATAAATAGCCTTAAACTTAGTATTGAGCTTTTTGAACTAACATGGTTTCCCGACTTATTCTTTTCGCGTCAGAAAAACTTTAATTAAACAAGTATGAGCTTTTTTAATATATATGTGGTGATAAATAATAATTTCTGACAATGCTCTCCCATGTGAAAAACGTTGCGAATAAACCGGAGAAAATAAGCTGTTATTCTTTCCAATATCTTGTGAAATCTTTAATAAACATCTATAAATAAAAGACTTAATGCCACGACTTAACATTTATTTAATGATATTGTAACATACAAATCATGGGCATTTCTTCTATAACTATAATTAAAGCTTATTATCAACATACAGCGTATCCCAACGAAAACTTGATCCCCCTATAACGTGAAAACTAAAAATATTTCAAAATTCGCCGTGACACGTTGATTTTTGTTCTTAAGGGGAGCCTTTTTGACATTCAAGCCAACTCGATACGTTCATCCCCCTAATACCTAGTAACCCCAACTTTAAAATTTCAAACAAAACTACCCCACTTGTGGCATATCATTTTAAAGCTCTTTTCATTGCAAATACAATGACACTTCGTTTTTAGAAATCGGTTGAGATTTGACTAAACTATTGGTACAAACGAATAGTTGACAAACCAACTTACGCGTAGTAATTTCTACGGAAATACTCGCCACTCATAAGTTTTTATCGACTACACACGCCCACATTTACCTATTTTTGTTGATGTGTCTATCAGTTCACAATAAAAATTAGAAAGAGGACAAAAAGCTGAAGCAAATAATAAGTCAGATACTAATTGTTTTTTTGTTTATAATAAGTCTATAGAAAATCAGATCTTCTCTGAATAACAAAACACTGTCACAAAAAAGTCGCCGTTTTTTGCTTGTGACCAAAAAATCGTTAATTTCAGCTTGATCTTGAAAGTTTTAACGTGTTTTAAAAATGGTTTATTTAGTCGCGGAAAGAGTAGAAATTGTTGCAATTTATTATCGAAATAATGATTGCGCTAAAGCTACAGCACGAATTTTTAACGCAAATCATCCTGAAAAAAATGTAAGCCCCATGTACGTTAAACAACTGATTGACAAGTTCGTTGCAACGGGTTCGCTTTTAAACAAGAAACGTGAAGTAATTGGTCCAGTTCGAAATGAAGCACTTGAAGTGGCAGTTTTGGGTCATGTACAGATGAACAATAAGCAAAATCGATTACAACTGTATCTCAAGCTTCCGGCGTATCCCGTTCCAGTGTTCATCGAATTTTGAAAAATACAAGTTTCATCAATTTAAGATGATGCTGGTTCAAGAGTTACATGAAGATGACTTTGATCGCCGTAACGAATTTTGCAAATACTTGAGTGAACAACTTCTACAGAATCCAAATCTTCTCTACAATACATGTTTTTCAAACAAATGCAAATTTATGTTGAATGGCGAAGTAAATAGACACAATTGTCGTTATTGGAGTGATGTTAATCCTCATTTAATTAGGGAATTTCATACTCCTCAAAAATTAAATGTTTGGGCTGGAATTTTGGGCGACCATATTGTTGGACCATTTTTCATTTAAGGTAATCTCAATGGAAACATTTATCTAGAATTATTAGAAGATGCAATTGATCCTAGGATAACAGAGACAATTTACTAGAAAATGAAATAACCTTCCAACAAGATGGTGCGCCCCCGCATAATACTGTGGCTGTGCGACATTTTCTGAATAACCATTTCCCGGAACATTGGATTGGCAAAAGAGGTTCCGTCGAATGGCCACCAAGACTTTTTTTGTGGGGCTATTTAAAATCACGAGTGTACGCCATGCAGCCTGAAACATTACAAGTGCTAGATCAGAGAATTGTAGAAAAATGCCAATTAATAACTGCGGATGTCTTCAATAATGTTTGAAAAGAATTTAAAAACAGACTGTATTATTGTTTGCAAGCTCACGGGTGTCATTTTGAGCAATTCATCAAATAAATCTGACGATTATTTGCTTCAGCTTTTTTCTTTCATTTCTGACTTTTTTGTAAACTGATAGACATTTTAATAAAAATATGTAAGTAATGTGGTCGTGTGTAGCCGATAAAAAACTGTTTAGTGGCGAGTATTTGGGTTTGTCAACTTTTCGTTTGTACCAATAATTCAGTCAAATCTCAACCGATTTATAAAGACGAAGTGTCATTGTATTTGCAATGAAAAGGGTTTTAAAATGATATGCCACAAATGGGGTAGTCTCATATGAAATTTTAAAGTTGGGGTGGCTAGGCATTAAGGGGATCGAGTTGGCTTGACTGTCCAAAGGGCTCCCTTCATGAACAAAAATCGACGTGTCTCGGCGAATTTCGAAATACTTTATAGTTTTAACATTATAGAGGGGTCAAGTTTTTCTTGAAATACCCTGTATATTGAGAATGCACAATAAAAAGTATATTATAATACCTTTCCCAGCAAGAAAAAATTTGTGAAACCGGTCAGCTGATCACTCCGTTTATTTTTTAGCCACAATTCTTATATAAAAAGATATTTGGCCCATAGGGGTAATCAAACCTACGACCTTCGCGTTTTTAGAGACGCTCAAACAACTAAACTAATTGGCGTCTTGCCTGTGGTGTGTGTTCTTTTTTCATATAAAGAAGATGAGCGAAACTTACACAAGGTTTATTACAAATTTATAGTGATCGTAGACGAAGTGACATAATTGATATTTTTTGTTTGATTACTTATCGTAATTTTCCTATTTTATGAGGTTAAAGATATATAACTATCTCCATTAATTTTTCAAATATTTGAACTTTAGTTTATTCCAAAATTACGATATTTAAAATGCCTGCAATAACTTAAAATTCATGGAATGCAGTAATTTTGCCCCGGGCTACTTGTAATTATTGTTGAACCATTTACTGCGCATTTTCCATACATGAATATAATAAGCTTTACTTATAGTTATAGAGGAAATGCCCATGATTTATATGTTAAATGTCATTAAATAAATGTAAATCGTGGAATTCAGTTTTTATGTATTAATGTTTAGTAAAGATTTCACAAGATATCACACATTCGTTGACAGTTAAAGTTATAGCTTTTTCAATGGTGGGATCTTTAATTTGGAACATAATAAGCGACAAACGATTTCGCTTTTTTTAGTCAAAAAGCAAATATAAACACATGCTCTATACGCATCTTGGGTAGCGTCTGAAAACTTATGTAATTGAATGGATTTATAATCAATACAAATTGTATACGAGGCTAATTTTTAAGGATTGTTGTAAGATCGTATTTATTTATGATGTATATCTAAGCGGTTGGATTCATCCCAAGTCAGTTTTTAAAGCCACTAGAACTAGTTTTGGAATTAAAAAACTTTGGCCGGTTTTGGACTAGATAGTAATTTTTGTAATCTTGGTGCAGAAGAATTCGGAAATAACATAACTTAAATTATCTGCTTTGACAATGCTAAAGTTTTTGTAGATTTGTATTCTCCAAATTTGATTAGATTTGGGTGAGTTTCAGATCGGTCAACACATCATCAGAGTATGTGCGAATTATTTGAGTTCCACTTACAAATTCGAAATCATCCTGAAAAAAGAATTGTTGGCAAGAATTTTCATATTGAAATGTCACAACCAGTTAAGAGGTCTTCGTCATAGAAGTCGTTGCATATAATTTTAGATATGTGAGGAAAATGTTAGGAGAAGAGAAGAGTCCCAATTGATACAAAGCAAAACACTTGTAGCAACCATTCCGTATGTAACCGAATTTAAGTAGTGCGATTACATTTCTTGATCAAAAGTTTCTCTCCATAGTATTCTTCGAAGAGAGGAGCAGACGATTACCTGTCGATACATCTTTTCTACATATCGGCGGAGATAACGTAAGCAAAGGGAATACTCAATAGTATTGAGAATAAATCTCGTTGCATTGTAGGACTAATCATTTGCAGTTAAGGAAGAACCATTAAACAGGGCAATTTGGTACTGGTACCATTTTCCTTAAGAACTAAGTGATGCAGAGGCTAATAGCTCAACATATTGAGGGGGTAAAGCAAACATGTCATCCAATTCGATGTACTCACGCATGAACGTTATATCTTTGAATCCCTTATCTTCATCATGAGATAACATTTTTTCTAAAGAAAAAGATAACCGCTTTGGTGAAGAATGGTTAAAAGAAAGTCGACTATTATTTGCAACACATTATTTTTTGCATTGCTCTTGATAGAAATTGGTTTCTTTGTGTACAATCTCCTTGATTTTCCAAAACTTGTACAGTTAGTCTTGAATGACCGCAGAAAAATTACAACGGACTTCTCTTAATAAAGACAAGTTGGAAGAAATTGGACCAAATCTCTTCTTTTGAAATTTTGGTTGACAAAGTCCATGGAAAACTTGGCCTGCGCATAAGCATCCTGCTTCCACACGAATGTCAATGGGACCCGGTATAATAAAATTCGTATGAACTAATGTGATGTTAACAGTAATTTGCAAGTGATTTGCTTTAACCTCCGCATTTACCTCCGGTAATCACTGGTTTATTAAGCATAAGACTTTTATTCTACATTCTGTATGTGAAATGCATGTTTTGCGATATCTCGTGTATTTATTTATTTAATCGTATGGTACATTTTAAATATTGGAAAAACTTTAGAAAAGGTAGTCGTTGCCGCTGGCAAGCTGTTTATGTTGAGGCAGTACAGTGCACGATGCGAATATCGTAAGTTAGACTCTCTCCAATGTCGAACTCTGTAAAAGCCATCTCCAAAAATTCGTTCAATTATCATCATTCATTGAGTACTTATTGTCAAGTACAGAGCTGGGGAGGAGTTCATAAACCTCCAGAGGATGTTGGATGGCAAAGAACAACTACATGATTAGTCACCACACAAACCGCAAGGGAACCAGCTCCAGAGATTTTACTCATCTTGCAATTGTCGTAAAACAGGATTGAAATGTTTGGTTTAGTGTTTACACTGTTCTGGGACATCCTGCATAAACATTCCCTACCAGATTGCGTTAGAGGATGACAATAAGCAGGAGGATACGGACCAAACAGATAACGTCAAGTTTTTCGACTCTGAGGATGATAACAAGGAAGGCAACTAAAAATTAAATAAACCCCCATTTCAACCGTGGATTAGTCCTTTTAGGGATACTACGCACCGGGGTGGTGTGGAAACAAAATTATATTTTCTTCTATCATGTATGAACAAAAATAATAAATTTGGCGCTTAGATTAAAAATAATAAGAAAATATTAATTGTAGATAATGATAATTAAAAATGCTCATATAGGAGTATGTCATATCTTTTATTATATTCGCCCAAATGTATTAAATCGGACATCTGCAGACTCACAAAAAATTACACTTTAAAAAAAAATACTACAGAATTGCTTGATAAAGATATTCGTCTTAATCCGCAATGAAACGCTGATTTTGTTGAAAATTGAAAATCAACCCCCAACTTTCACGCACCGTAGAGCAAAAAGTATTTGTTGCAGACGAAAAATGCTAGTACCCAAAATTGTGCATAATTTTGTTGTCTACATATTTTGTTTAAATTTTTTTTCAATAGCACTTACAACAACAGCAATATTTCCCGAAAATCGTCGCAACGCAAAGTTTTCATCCCCCCGCTCCTCGAGCGGCAAGCCCTCGAGGTCGCAAACTCAGGTGTACTATCAGGGGACCTATGCCTACGCTCCCACCAAATTTAAATTTCTTCCGACCTTTTGCGAAATAGAACTCCTTTTTTTTTACCCATTGCTTGGACTATAAGTTTGTAAAATTCGTTTATTAATAAATTGATGTAAGGATTTGAGTCAAAAATTATGCCTAAATCCTTTTTGGTGTCAAGTGGAGAAATTGGACAGTTACCAATTGAATATCTTACAGATTGTTAATTAACTAATTTTTTTGTAATTAATAAAACATTACATTTTAACATTCAAATTAAGTTTACTTCTTCAATATTATTTTGCAATAAGATTTCATCATTCGTTGTTTCAATAGATGAAACTGAATGAAATTTTGCATCATTGGCATAAAGAAGACATTTTCAATATGTGTTATCTGTAATATCATTGATAAAAGCTATGAATAGGAAGTTTCCTGATTTAGCTCCTTGGGGGACTCCTGATCTAATTATTAAACTTTCTGATGTAAGATTTGGAAAATTAATTATACCGGTTCTAGAACGTAGGTAAGAATAAATTAAAAATATAAAATTTATTTTAAAACCTAAATTATATAATTTAAACAAAATCAAGTCGTGATTTACTGAATCAAAGGCTTTTAAGAAATCAGAAAATATACAATCCACTTTATCTGGATTATTCATAATTAAATTGGTAAAATTAGGAAAAGCTATTAAATTGTATTAGATACATACCCATGCTGATGTGGAGATATTTTATTATACATGGTTATTAACATAAAATTGTAGATTGCACTTTCATTATAATTTAGCAAAACCGTTTAACAGAGAGATCGGTCTATAGTTTGTAATTTCATGTTCATTTCAGATTTAAAAATTGGGGATATTCGACAATTTTAAATTTTTCCGGAAAGACATTACTCTTAATTGACATATTGAAAATGATTTTAAAAGGAAGTTTTAATGGGTTTTTTGAAAGTTTAATAAAATACATCGAAACACCATCCGGCCCAGAACTTTTTTTTCCTTTCATTTCTACAAAAGCATTTAAGATATCTGTATCAGTGATTTCGTTTAAACTACAATGACATTTTCATCTAGAGCATTGAATTTATTTAAATTATATGAGCTTGTATTACAATAAGTTAATTGAAAAAAAGATGCATTATGGTGAACCTTATTTCGATGCAGAGTCATTTCACGACAAGAATATCTTTTCGTTAATATAATTCTAAAATTTATTTCTATTGGCAGCTATTTTGTTTTTAATTTGATGTATAAATTGCTGATGTTCAAATTCTATATTTTTTTTACTATTTTTCAAATTTCTTTAAACTTTTCTTTAAAATACGAAGATGTATTGATATCTAGTTAGCCTAGACCAGTTCCTTGCATAAACAAAATATTGCGTTACCATAGCAACGAACAATAACTTATTAGAAGTGTCAGTGTAAAGTATGACGTCAAAAAAGTAAACCAGAGTCACGCAATAAATTAAATGAAAAAGATGTCCACCGAAATTGTGAAAATCGAAAAATTGGAGTATCGAGCCATCATCAAGTACCTGTATTTAAAAGGGTTAAGAGGTAAGCAGATTTACGAAGATATGCTTAATACCCTTGGTGATCAATGTCCTTCGTATGCGACCGTCAAAATTGGAATGCAAGCTTCAAAAGAGGTAAATTTTCCATTGAAGATGATGACCGATCGGGAAGGCCAGTTTCTGTGTCAGTCCCCGAAAATATCGATGCAGTTCATGACATGATTTTATCAGACCGTCGAATTGGGCTAAAACGGATATCTGAAGCACTGAATATTTCATACGAACGCGTTCATCATATGGTTCACGTCAATTTGGACATGAGAAAAATTGCTGCAAAATGGATCCCCAAATGTTTGAATGTTGACCAAAAGCGTGCAAGGGTAGAAGCATCGCGTTCGATCTGTGCTCGATTTGAAAACGATGTAGACTTCTTAAACCGAATTGTTACTATGGATGAGACTTGGGTACATTTCTACGATCCAGAAACAAAGCAACAATCGATGGAATGGCGACACTCTGGTTCTCCAAGACCTAAGAAGTTTCGTGTCCAAAAATCTGCTGGAAAAGTTCTTGCTTCAGTTTTTGGGATTGCCATGGAGTAATCATGATTGATTTTTGGATAAGGGTAGAACAATAACTGGAGATTACTATTCGACATTACTGACCACTCTACGGGAAAATATTAAAGAGAAAAGACGCGAAAGCTATCCAAAGGTGTTTTGTTTTGCAGGACAACGCCCCTGCACACAAATCTCATGTTGCCATGCAAAAATTCGTGATTTAGGGTTTGAATTACTAGAACACCCCCTTATTCACCCGATTTGGCTCCGTCCGACTATCACCTCTTTCCTCAACTGAAAAAAGTTTAAAAGGTCGTACATTTTCTTCCAACAAGGAGGTAATAGAAGCTGTGGAGGTCTGGTTTGCAGAGCAAGAAGAAACATTTTTTTTTAAAGGTCTAGAGACGTTGCAGGTTCGCTGTAATAAATGTATCCAATTAAGAGGAGATATGTTGAGTAATAAAATATTTTGACATTGAAATTTTGTTTGGTTCTATAGTAGGCTAAGAATTTTTCAATATATCCTCGTACATACTAATTTTTTTTCTTTTGGCTAATTTTTTTTTCTTAAGTAATTGTATAAGTTCATTGCTAAACTAGGTTGGATATTTTTCTTCATATCATTTTTTTGATAATTTTTGAGTCATTCTAGTTTTGCTCATTAAGTTTATTGCACAACGTATTTATATTGACCTTACAATAAAGAAAGTAACTGAAATTACTAATTTTAACAAGATGGTTTGTGTTTATCAATTGTACTATAATTATTATTTTTAACGTTAAAATTATACATGAAGTTGGGGGTATGGATCTTTGGGGACGAGTGGAAATTTTCCTTTTTTAACTGAAACTATTTCACTTGAGAGCAATAGATCTATGGTCTTGCCTAAAATATTAGTAACGAAATTATATAATTTTAAGTTTAACAAGTTCATAAGATTTTGAAGCATAGTGGAACAATCATCAAAGGTACTTGTATTACTATTTAAAATGTTTAAGAAGAGTAGAATGTTGTAGTCACCAAAAAATATTAAATTTTATTCTTCGATTAAATCGAAACATTTATTAGGATCCGTTGCTGAATAATTAGGTACTGAATACGCTAATTATTAAATTTTTACAATTAATGTTTTGATATAATATCAAATTGGTAGTGATATTTTTTTATTATTATTTATTAATCGAACAAATTTTCTCACTCTGTATTCTATAGATATCTTCTATTAAACAGTTCATGTCCGCTATTGTTAGAGCAATAACATCAAAATTATCACTAAGTATAGAGTTATGAAAACCGTTAATTTTAGTCCTTAGTTCCCTAACCTTTTGGTAGTACATGTTTAAATTATTGATGTTTAATTTTCAAGTCACTTAGATTGTCCGTATTTTAGTACACTATCTAAGTGCGATGGTTTGGATATAGACATTATTTTACTATTGGGTGTATTTCTCACAAATATTTTAGCGTTATTTACTCAAGAATTTTACCAGTTTACGTCTTTCTTAAATTTTCTTTCATGTGCGTAGATTTTTTTTCTTGCAGGAGTCAAAGATTCATTGATTTAAACACCTCCGGATTATCCATTAGCCAGCATAGGCAACTGCCTCGGGGCGTCAACGCTTTGAGGGGCACCGGCGACAAAACAAAACAACCATATCAAAATGAATCAAAAAATAAAATAAACAAAAATAATAATATTTCAAAAAAGAAGAGGAGGAGAAAGAAAGTGAAATAGAATGGGGAGAAAAGAAATTAGAAAGCGTGGACAAATGGAAATATTTAGGATATAAGTTAAATTACGATAACAAGGACAACGGTCATATAAGAGAACTTGCGGAAAAAAAGTGATGGTATTGTAGGACAGGTATGGGGAATGGGAGAGAGAGAGTGTTTGGAAACGATATAGAGGAGAGAAAGTGAATTTTTGATAAATTGGTTAGAAGTCTTATATTTACGTAGCAGAAATGTAGGGATGGACAGAGTGGGAAAAACTGGATAAAATACAAAAAATATTGGAAAATGGACAATGGAGCTGGACAGAGAGACATCCGGATATACAGGGTGATTGTTTAGAACCGTACATTAGAAGAATCTAGGGATGGGAAGATTGTGTGGCTCTGAAATTTTGTTGATCTTTCTAATAAAAATATTTTCAAGATGGCGGCACTGTCGGAACCACCGAAACTGGACACATACTCTCTTATTTTAAGTACGATACATATTTGTTATGGCTTTTTTTGGTTTTAGCAGTTAATTTTAGATAAATTTTCATTAGCATTTTATATACCTAACTGTAGCCCTTCTTCAGATATTTTAACTTTACGATATGTTTTACATTTGTAACGTCACGCTTGACGTCATATACCGTCGTTACTTTTGCAGATATAGCGCTAAAATTGGGACGGTGAGCAGCGAAAGTATTGTTTTTTTATTGTAATTATGCAAAATGATATAGCTTCTACAGGGTGTCCAAAATTTAATTTCCAAACAAGACAATTTCAAACCACAAAAACTCGATTTTTTCAAATACGGTGCTATACTTTTTTTTGTCGATTTTGATACAAAATTAAATAAGGAGTCAATCATTAATAGCATTTCCTATACCTATCTGCCATGGTTTTTGACTTATTAACAATCTTTATAAAAGTTGAGAATTCGTTTGAAAATAATGGAAAAAAATTTACACATTGTACGTCAAAATAAAAATAAAATAAAATAAAATCTGTTAATGTTCGTCAAAAACCTCTAACAAATGATGAAACTACAAAAATGTTCTTCTATATGGCCTTTACTTTCTTGTAAAAAACGGTTGGTCCTTGTATGAACAGCTTCTGCACAGGCTTTGTAAATATGTTCTGGATTCAACTGACGGAATGCTACTTTAACGCGTTCCTCCAAGTCTTCTCTGGTTTGAACTGAGCCCTCATACACCCTGTTCTTGGTATGAAAATTTTTTCCAAGGCAGACTTTTCAATTATTTCCAAACGGATTCTCAACTTCTATAAGGATCATTAATAAGTCGAAAACGATGGCAGATAGGTATAGAAAATGCTATTAATGATTGATTCCTTATTTAATTTTGTATCAAAATCAACAAAAAAAAGTATAGCATCGTATTTGAAAAAATCGAGTTTTTGTGGTTTGAAATTGTCTTGTTTGGAAATTAAATTTCAAACACCCTGTAGAAGCTATATCATTTTGCGTAATTGCAATAAAAAAATAATACTTTCGCTTTGCACCGTCCTAATTTTAGCGCTATATCTGCAAAAGTAACGGCGGTATATGACGTCAAGCGTGACGTTACAAATGTCAAAAATATCGCAAAGTTAAAATATTTGAAGAACAGCTGCAGTTAGGTATAGAAAATGCTGATAAAAATTTATCTAAAATTAACTGCTAATACCAAAAAAGCCGTAAAAAATATGTAATCGCATTTGAAATAAGAGAGTATGTGTCCACTTCCGGTATTTTCAAAAGTGCCGCCATCTTGAAAATATTTTTATTAGAAAGATCACAACGAACTTCGGCCAAACACCAAAATTTTAGAGTCATACGATATCCCCATCCCTAGATTCTTCTAATGTACGGTTCCAAACAATCACCCTGTATAATGGAAGATGAAGTGAATATTGAGAAAATAAGAGTACAGATGGGAAAGATAGCTTGAGGTATAAAAAAGAACAAAAAAGTGTAGACAAAACGAAATCTTAACTGAGTACTGGAAGGAAGATGTCTAAAAAAACAGTGTGGGGAATTAAGAGAGGAAGAAAGGGAAGGTGAGGTATTATTGAGGGAGAGAGGAGGTATGAATTGGATGAGGGCGGTGATAGAGAAGAGAACAGAATTAGAAAAGACAGGAAAATCAAAGTAATTTTTATAGAGTTAGGGTTTTTAATTGGGAAGGAATGTGACATTTTTTTATTTTGTTTATGTTTGTTAAGTTTTTTAGATAATTTTGAAACCGAATACCTACAATAAAAAATATGTCAATTATTCTACTTTTTGAATTTAATTATTTTATTCCTGACGTTCTGATTTTGCCGTTATTCAAAAAAGTGTAAAAATTGAAAGTCGATGTTTTATGCTTTAGTTTAAAACTAACTGAACGATGCTTCCGCTGCACGTGTTTCAGTCTCCGCCCCGCCGATGTCGAAAAAATAGATTCACTGTCCTTTTTATTGTTTTATGATTGCTGATATTCTAGGAAAGTGTCGAACCATGGGTCGATATTTCATGGTTTGGTAAAAAAATTCCGTGTACGTTATAACAAAGCGTGAAAATAGTTAGTTTTAGTAATAGTTAATATCTTCTAAAATACGATATATGTACAATGTACATTGACATGCTATGTATTTTTAAAGCTTTCAACAAATCCTTTGAAACCATAAAGCAAATTTGGTATGTTTCATTTTAAAAAATGTAAGCATATGCTGCCACGACTTTTGAAACACCCTGCATAATCAAAAATATTTTTAAAACGTGCACTCACTAACTGTAATAAATGTAACAAAGTTAAATTTTATTTTTCAAAGATATTGTTCTCTATCAGAAGTTTGCTCTACCCTGTATATTGCTTTTTATGTTGGTTTATTAGTTAGTACAAATTAAAATATTAGCACTTTAAAACTGTTGCGTCTGTGTTTGGGGGGAGAGGAAGAGGGTGTTTTTAAAATAATTGTCTTTGGGTGAATAAAGTCCTAATCCGCCACTGGGGAGTTGTTAGTTGAAAACCAAGATGTACAGGATGTCCTATTTTTGATGTAATTGGGGGGTTTCAGGTATTTCGCGAACTAATAGGGAAAAACCGTGGTCGGGACCCTTGGCCCGATATTTGAGACAAATTCAATGGTCTAAACAGCACTTTGATATCTTGACTCGTTTGGGAGATACAGAGTGTTTTGCGTTTTATGCCGTTTTCTTTAAAGCTTCATAACTTTTTTGTTTGTGAATATTTTTAATTTTAACCAAAACATTTTTGTATATGCAATTCAATGGTGTACTTAAATTTTTTCTAGCTTAATTCGTTTTTGAGTTACATACCAAACATGCATTTTTTTTAAATAAAAACCATAGTTGGCTATAATTCCATTAATTAGAGATTTTTTTTAGCTTTCTGAAAATATATGGTTTTATATATTTATCTCGGCAAATAAGGAAATTTTTTTAAAAAACACTTCTTGATCAAGTCACCTATGAACGTTTGTTTACTGCGTGCATTCGTTGCTAGTTTTTGACACTTCACGCAGTTGTTTCTTATAAATAATTAGCCGAAAAATCTATAATCAAACACATTTTTTTCTTGTCCATCCCTCTAGTAGAAAGGCTAACTAAAACATCAGTACTTTCCTTAGCAAAGAAGAAGTTCAAATGATATTTTAGCTGCTAGAGATGATGAAACACTTCAGATTTTACAATCAAAACATCATAAATTCTGCAGTTTCCTCATTTACCCACAAATGATGAGGCCTTTTTAAAAACTAATGAGCTTGATGTACGTAGAATGAATTGTGTCCTCAGCATCTAAAGGACCTAATTTTTTTCTCTGTTGGTGATGCAGCAAATACACTTCTTTTATCTGTTACGTCACTCAGCAATTTAATTTTAAGTGGTAAAGTTAAAAAATCTATTTGTCATATTTTATATGGAGCAACACTTTGTGCGCTTAAAAAAGAGAAGATAAACAACGCCCTATTGGTTTCGTCAAGTATCTGCTAAAGTTGCATGCAACCAAATTTGCGCTCCGACTAGAGAATATTTACGTCCACATCAGTTGGATGTATCAACCAAAAATAATTGCAAAATAGCCATTCACTCTACTGCACTTAGACTGGGTAGTCAAATTTCTCATCCCCCCATATACGTTCATGTGATTGTCCTGTGAAGTGATATGGACTTTTATATGTCTTGTACTAGGAGTCTTTGTCGCTTTTCTCGTCATTCAGAACTGAACCAAATTCTAATGCCTTCTGTCTCTTCAATTAATACACCTCTAGTTTTTGAACCGAATGGTATTTTTGGTGATGTTTTTTGTGTCCAGAGGGTATGACCTTAATACCATGGAACAAAGCGATGCTTTTAGTTTAACACATCACTTGTGTTTACACTTTAGGAACTGGTTCTGCAGTAAAAAAACACCTAAAATACAAGTTCATCTGTGATGCTAACTACGAGGATGTATTGATATCTAGTTAACCTAGACCAGTTCCTTGGATAAACAAAATATTGCGTTACCATAGCAACGAACAATAACTTGTTAGAAGTGTCAGTGTAAAGTTTGACGTCAAAAAAGTAAATCAGAATCACGCAATAAATTAAATGAAAAAAGATGTCCACCGAAATTGTGAAAATCGAAAAATTGGAGTATGAGCCATCATCAAGTACCTGTATTTAAAAGGGTAAGCAGATTTACGAAGATATGCTTAATACCCTTGGTGATCAATGTCCTTTGTATACGACCGTCAAAAATTGGAATGCAAGCTTCAAAAGAGGTAAATTTTCTATTGAAGATGATGACCAATCGGGAAGGCCAGTTTCTGTGTCAGTCCCCGAAAATATCGATGCAGTTCATGACATGATTTTATCAGACCGTCGAATTGGGCTAAAACGAATATCTGAAGCACTGAATATTTCATACGAACGCGTTCATCATATGGTTCACGTTAATTTGGACATGAGAAAAATTGCTGCAAAATGGATTCCCAAATGTTTGAATGTTGACCAAAAGCGTGCAAGGGTAGAAGCATCTTGTTCGATCTGTGCTCTATTTAAAAACGATGTAGACTCCTTAAACCGAATTGTTACTATGGATGAGACTTGGGTACATTTCTACGATCCAGAAACAAAGCAACAATCGATGGAATGGCGACACTCTGGTTCTCCAAGACCTAACAAGTTTCGTGTCCAAAAATCAGCTGGAAAAGTTCTTGCTTCAGTTTTTTGGGATTGATTGATTTTTTGGATAAGGGCAGAACAATAACTGGGGATCACTATTCGACATTACTGACCACTCTACGGGAAAATATTAAAGAGAAAAAACACAGAAAGCTATCCAAAGGTGTTTTGTTTTTGCAGAACAACGCCCCTGCAAACAAATCTCATGTTGCCATGCAAAAAATTCGTGATTTAGGGTTTGAATTACTAGAATACCCCCCTTATTTACCCAATTTGGCTCCGTCCGACAATCACCTCTTTCCTCAACTCAATTTAATATCAACTTAGGAAGGCAACATCTTTCATAATGGCGATATTAAAAAACTAAAAAGTGGAGAATTTACCGCTGTTTTACAGTTAATTAATTGTGAGCAAATAGCTTTACCGCTCTTTAATAAAAAAAATTTTGGTTGCTTTGCTAACTTGATATCAACTTAAGGTGGCAACTTCCTTAATAATGGAGATAACAAAAAACTAAAAAATGGAGAATATACCGCTGTTTTGCCGTTAATTAGTTGTGAGCAAAAAGTTTTGTCGATGTTTGATTAAAACAATTTTTGGTTGTTTCATGAACTTGATATCAACTTAAAGATTTAACTTCTTTAATAACGACGATATTGAAAACCAAAAAGTGGAGAATTTACCGCTGTTTTGCTGTTAATTAATTGTGAGCAAAAAATTTTGCGGATGAGTTCAACAGATATTTTGCTATAATACCGGCTAAGATTATACCAAATATACCTAATGTTAATATTGATCCTGGTACCTTGATGTCTAGTAACTTAACTGTTCACACTCATTACTTCTCATTCGAAGAAGTGAGAGAAGTTCATGTTCGTGATACAATATTGTTTTTAAAAAGTTCTAACGTCCGAGATTATGGAATGACGTCTGGTATTGTAAAATATACTAAAGACTTGATCATAGCTCCAGGTACACAATTGATAAACTGCTGCATTAGAAATAATATCTTCCCTGACTGCTTAACGATTGCAAATGTTAGTCTATTACATAAAAAGGTTCATTAAAAGATATAAATAATTATCTTTCAATATCTTTAGTACCAATAATATCTAAAATTTTTGAAAAACTATTATGTAATCAAATTATCTCATATTTACATCAATATGACCTACTACATGATAATCAGTTTGGTTTTCGCATAAGACGTTTGACTGGGGAGGTAGTTAGAGTTCTTGTTGAAGAAATATCTAGTCATTATGAAAAAGGTAAATATTGTGCAACATCCCCATTTTACCTCAGCAAGGCTTTTGACTGCGTCTCTGGCGAAGTTCTACTGCGTAAACTCTTTTATTATAATTTTAGTCCTGCCAGCTGCCGATTACTCAACTCCCATTTACAAAATAGAGTTCAACGAGTTGTATTGGATGGAATATTTTCTGAACCAGTTAACATTACACAAGGGGTTCTGCAAGGTTCAATTCTGGGACCACTTTTCTTTCTCATTTTACCTGCTTATATTGAACATGAAATAATTAAAATGTATGCTGATAATACTACTGATTTAAGCAAGTCAGACACTCTCATAGAAGCTCAGGTAAACAGACCTATTGTATCTAATAGTGTATCTAACTGGTTCAATGCGAACCGCCTTGCTTTAAACACATCCAAAACCGTGGATACTCTAAAACATGATAATTAAGAGGATGGTTTCGCCAATCTTCTAGGAGTAACAATTGACTCGAAGCTTAACTGGAAACAACATGTTATAGTACTTAGTGGTAAATTGAGCAAAAATATATATTTATTACGACAACTTAAAAAAAGCTTACCTAAAAATGCACTACTATCGGCATATCATGGACTTTTTCAGTCTCTTGCACAGTACTGTATTTTAGTATGGGGACACAGTAGCGAGGTATCGAATATTTTTAATTTACAAAAACGAGCAATTCGAATAATATCAGATATTGGCTGTAGGGATGATTGTAGTAACCAATTCACAAAACTTAGAATTTTAACTATACCTTCTTTATTCATATCTAAGTCTCTGCTATATGTTCATAAAAACGTAAACAAATATATCACACATGGCGTTATCCATGGTTACGAAACCAGATGTAGTCACTTAATAAGACTAGCACGAACACGACTTAATAAAACTAGAAATGCTTTTAACTATTATGGACCTAAAGTATATAATTTACTTCCCTCACGTTTAAAAATTGTCGACTATAATCGCTTTAAAAAGGTAGTAAAATACTTTTTTATAAATAAAGCTTTCTTCAGCATCGAAGAATGCATTACGAATGGTTTCCAAGATTTACAAGATTTTGAATTTTAATTGTGTGTTGGTTAACTAGACTATTTAAATCTTGTAGGTTTTAGTAGTTTTAACTGTTTTTTCTTTTAAATTAATGTATTTAGGTGGTGTACAGTTAATCACTAAATTGTATGTTATTGTATTGACTTCTGTAAATCCTTTTTGATCTTAACAGCAATAAATTTACTTACTTACTTACTTACTTACTAACTTGATATTAACTTAAGGTGGCAACTTCCTTAATAATGGCGATAATAAAAAACTAAAAAATGGAGAATTTACCGCTGTTTTGCCGTTAGTTAGTTGGGAGCAAAAAGTGTTGCCGATGTTTGATTAAAAAAATTTTTGGTTGTTTCGCGAACTTGACATCAACTTAAGGATTTAACTTCTTTAATAACGACGATATTGAAAAACCAAAAAGTGGAGAATTTACCGCTGTTTTGCTGTTAATTAGTTGTGAGCAAAAAGTTTTGCCAATGTTTGATTAAAAATTTTTAGTTGCTCTGCTAACTTGATATCAACTTAAGGTGGCAACTTCCTTAATAATGGCGATAATATAAAACTAAAAAATGGAGAATTTACCGCTGTTTTGCTGTTAATTAGTTGTGAGCAAGTTTTGCCGATGTTTAATTAAAAAAATTTTGTTTGTTGTTTCGTTAACTTGACATCAACTTAAAGAGGCAACTTCTTTAGTAATGGCGTTATTGAAAAACTAAAAAGTGGAGAATTCGCTGCTGTTTTGCCGTTAATTAATTTTGAGCAAAAAGCTTTGCCGGCTTTGAATAAAATAATTTTTGGTTGTTTGGCAACTTCCTTTAAAATGCCAATATTGAATAATTAAAAAGTGGAAAATTTACAGCTGTTTTACAGTTAATAGGTTGTATATTATAATGGATTATACTACAATAGGGTTTCAGTTCAGTCCAATTTGAATGTGCCGTTTTGTCAGAATATTCTTCTTAACAATTATTATTGTCTTTTTACCTTATTGGTCGTGTGGGAAATAATTACATGTTTTTGTTTTTTTTTATATAATGAAATCTTACAACTTTTTAGATCTGCAATACCTATCGTCAATATTGAGGAAGTTGCCTCAACTCGCTTCATATCAAGTTAGCACGGCATTGAATTTATAATTAAAAACTACAATGACAAATTCTTTATTTACACAACTAATTTATGTTAAAATAGTGGCAAATAATCCACATTTTATTTTCTAAAATCACCATTTACTAAGGAAGTCATTAATTGTGTTCAAAATTGCTAGTGTCGTAATATTGTAAAGTTTCATTAAATTAAAAAAAAACCAAAACATGTTATCGTTTGCCACTGACCAATAAGACAAAAAGACAATAATAATTGTTATAAAGAATATTCTCACAAAATGGCACATTGAAGTTGGACCAAATTGAAAGTAATAAACAATTTTACAAAATATAGATAGTGTTCGAATACCGTCCACCTGTATCAACATCAAATTATATGTTTAATTTTACCAAAAACAGTAATAGAAAAACTTACCTTAAATGTAACTCTTGTGCCATTTTGACATAGGATCAGAATTCACACGCGATTCGACTAAAGTTAACGCGATTATTACTTACACAAAACTGATAAATTATGGCATTTTGCAAAAACTCGAATACGTTATCTGATCGACGTCACACAATGTTGCAGGTGTTATTTACTATTTAAATTATTTTAAAGGAAAATCAATTTAGATAAATAGTATATAAATTATGTTAATTACTAAAATTGTTTTTAATACACAAATAAATTACTTTAAAAGAGTACAGAGTTTGTACCTTTTTTGCATCATCAACATGAAATACTTGATAACAATTAAATAAAATTGAAAAAAATGTCACAACACATTATTATTAATGTTGATTTGCAATAAGGCTTTTTTATTGTTATTTTCCACATAAATATTCAAGTTGTCACCGCTAGGGCTAAAGGTCTGTTTTTTAAATATAGAGCAACCTACTCAAACTAACAAAACTTCGAAACTACATTTTTAGGATGTATGAGGATGTATTGATATCTAGTTAACCTAGACCAGTTCCTTGCATAAACAAAATATTGCGTTACCATAGCAACGAACAATAACTTATTAGAAGTGTCAGTGTAAAGTTTGACGTTAAAAAGTAAACCAGAGTCACGCAATAAATTAAATGAAAAAAGATGTCCACCGAAATTGTGAAAATCGAAAAATTGGAGTATCGAGCCATCATCAAGTACCTGTATTTAAAAGGGTGAAGAAGTAAGCAGATTTACGAAGATATGCTTAATACCCTTGGTGATCAATGTCCTTTGTATGCGACCGTCAAAAATTGGAATGCAAGCTTCAAAAGAGGTAAATTTTCCATTGAAGATGATGACCGATGGGGAAGGCCAGTTTCTGTGTCAGTCCCTGAAAATATCGATGCAGTTCATGACATGATTTTATCAGACCGTCGAATTGGGCTAAAACGGATATCTGAAGCACTGAATATTTCATACGAACGCGTTCATCATATGGTTCACGTCAATTTGGACATGAGAAAAATTGCTGCAAAATGGATCCCCAAATGTTTGAATGTTGACCAAAAGCGTGCAAGGGTAGAAGCATCGCGTTCGATCTGTGCTCGATTTGAAAACGATGTAGACTTCTTAAACCGAATTGTTACTATGGATGAGACTTGGGTACATTTCTACGATCCAGAAACAAAGCAACAATCGATGGAATTCTGACACTCTGGTTCTCCAAGACCTAAGAAGTTTCGTGTCCAAAAATCTGCTAGAAAAGTTCTTGCTTCAGTTTTTTGGGATTGCCATGGAATAATCATGATTGATTTTTTGGATAAGGGTAGAACAATAACTGGAGATTACTATTCGACATTACTGACCACTCTACGGGAAAATATTAAAGAGAAAAGACGCGGAAAGCTATCCAAAGGTATTTTGTTTTTGCAGAACAACGCCCCTGCAAACAAATCTCATGTTGCCATGCAAAAAAATCGTGATTTAGGGATTGAATTACAAGAACGCCCCTCTTATTCACCCGATTTGGCTCCGTCTGACTATCACCTCTTTCTTCAACTGAAAAAAAGTTTAAAAGGTTGTACATTTTCTTCCAACAAGGAGGTAATAGAAACTGTGGAGGTTTGATTTGCAGAGCAAGAAGAAACATTTTTTTTAAAGGTCTAGAGATGTTGCAGGTTCGCTGTAATAAATGTATCCAATTAAGAGGAGAATATGTTGAGTAATAAAATATTTTGAAATTGAAATTTTGTTTGGTTGTATAGTAGGCTAAGAATTTTTCAATATATCCTCGAATTGCGATTTGAAGTTTAAGTGTCGTATTAGTTAAGTTTATTGGTAAACATTGAAAATTACTTTTTGTCCTCCTAAACTGTATTGCAGATTGGAAGATACACATAAAATACGAATAAACTGTGATATAAATTCTATTCAGAATACACGTATACATGTCACGACAAAATATAGAACCATACATACGCGCGCTAAAGACAACCACTACAAATCGGTGTCTCTGTTACCGACTAAAGTCTAAACATATATACAGGTTGTTTCTGAAAGGTGTGTACATGGCTTTACCAGAGGTTCTCTGGCTCAAAATAGACCGTTTGATACCAATATACCTATAACCAAAAGTGCACCATAAGGGCGCCAGAGTGCGTCAAACTTTCCAAAAAAATCTTGTATATTGGAAATAACTCCAGAACGGTTTAACATATTTTGTTCCGCTTTTGTATGCTGCTAGTCTGCTTCCGAAGACGTTTTTCTGTGTAATGTGGACAAGTTTCTAATGCCAAGAAAAGTCGCTTTCATACGGGCACTGTCAAATAAATGATAATATTTTAACAACCGTCAACGATACAAAACCAAAATAATTCTGACAAAGAAAACAAACAATTTGAAAACTTTTTTCTCTTTAGTTAAATTGAGCTAATGTTATTAGTTCGATCAGAAAAAAATTAAAATCATATCCCTGCAAGGCGCATTCATACACTTAGAAATTCAAGTAGACTGCTAGTATACTATGCGATCATGTCAATCAAATCTATCATTTGTGACATTCATTTTACGGATCTTCCCAAAAACCGAATCTAAGATTACTCACGTTTCTAGTTTGTGATTAACTACTTGAAAAATTGGCTATTTGCCGAACAGACTGATATGCTGTTAGTGTTGGGCTTTTACAGTGGTAATTGTCGGGAAAGCGTGAAGGTTTACGCAGAAAGGTTCCCAAATCGGATTGACATGATCGCATAGCCTACTAGCAGTCAACTTGAATTTCTTAGTGTATGGATGCGCCTTGCAGGGATATGATTTTAATTTTTTTCTAAGTGAACTAATAACATTAGCGCAATTTAACAAGAGAGACAAAAGTTTTCAAATTGTTTCTCTTATTTGTCAGAATTATTTTGATTTCGTATTGTTGACGGATGTTAAAATATTATTATTTATTTTACAGTGCCTGTACGAAAGCGACTTTTCCTGGCATTAGAAATTAGTCCACATTACACAGAAAACGTCTTCGGAAGCAGACAACCAGCATGCGAAAGCTGAACAATATCTGTCAAACCGTTCTCAAGTTGTTCTTAATATACGATATTTTTTGGAAAGTTTGACGCCCTCTGGCGCCCTTATGGTGCACTTTTGGTTATAGGTAAATTAGTGTCAAACAGTCTATTTTGAGCCAGAGAATTTCTGATAAAGCCATGTACACACATTTCAGAAACACCCTGTATATTTATATATACAGGGTTAACAATGTCACAAAAACCCATTTTTTAGTTGTTCATACTTGTCTTGAAACTTGATTTTTACACACAATGCGGTAAAGTACGGCTACTATGTGGTTAAGTAATGGCTGATTTATCTGCTATTTGGGAACGTTTTAAGAATAAACTAAGTATAAAATCCAATAAATTTATTTCAAAAAATTTACGTTACACCATACTTGACACGATAATGTACAGAATAAGGGCGCATTTAATTTTTTTATTAATGTTGATATTGATGACGCCATCTATACGTCAGTTAAACAAATGGACTGACACATATTATGTGGTGTATGTCAAAATGGTTAAACAGCCAAGCCTACTTAAAATCAGTTGAAATAATTTAGTTCATTTTTATTTTTGATGATCGTCAGCCAAAAAGTATTATACAAATTTTGTGTGTAAAGTGATTTTACGGCGCTCCTGCTAATGAGGAACTCGCCTTCTGCAACGCTATAAAATACTACTTTCCACACTCGAATGTAAATAACTATTGCATTAAAGCAGCTTTGCCGACAGATGTGTAACAGTTGCATATGTCGATTTTTCAGTTAATTTAATTTTTAAATTTTTTAATTAATTTTTTTTAATGCAAATTATTTTAAGGAAGTGTTACGATAGCACAAAACTACACTAAATGTCGCAACACCTACAGCCAAATCTGGCATACATCTATGTCCTGTAACAATTATTTATGGTTATTTAATAAAAAATCATTTTCTTCATACCCACTGTGCCACATGAAGGTAACTTGGAAAACCTTGTTCAATCTTGTAAGTTGGAACACACAATACGAAACATAATGACATGACAAGTATATGCGACAAAAATGACTGACAGTTATAATTTCAAAATAAAATTATAAAATGAGCGGATTAAAGTGAGCGGGTACGATGTGGTCGCTGCAGGCGACATAAGATTAAACTAATAATGTGTTCGTTACTTTTTAAAGTGAGTGACCAGGGTATGGTGTAAATTGTATAATATGGGTGATTGACGACTTAAAACCTAACTGTGGGCAGATCGAGAACCACATCTAGTGTCGCTCATGCTAACGCAGCACAATCGAAATGTAATCTGCACCAAAGCAACCTTGGCGACAAATGTACGTTAGCACAAGCGACATTACATGTCGTATCATTTGGTTGATCAACTGTTATATAATTCTTTCTAGAGAACGGGAACCCAAAAATGGTAAACAATTTTTTTAGGCTACGTTGTTTCCTTCATCAAAGTGTAGCCGGAAGTTTGACGCACGAAACGTAGCCTGAAAAACTACTTAGTGGTTTTGGTGTCCCTCCTCTAAAAAGAATTAATTAATTAATTATAAAGTACAGCAGAAGAAAATATTTATCTTATCATCAATTATAATACGTATAGGCACACAGAACTTTAGCATCATTTACAATTTGTTTAATAAATATAGGCGTTACATAATTGAAATGCCAATTAAATAATGTAGGTATTTAAATAACTATTTGTTAAAGTGTTACTTAGTCACGTAGATACAGTTAAACAATGAACTTAAGGCTTTGGAAAAAGTCATAATAAATTAATGATCTTATTTAAGCCTTTGTCCCACCAAAGCAGCGCGACAGCGACGCAACAACGATGCGATTGCGACATGGCGCAAGCAGCGACATAGAGTTGTCTCACCAAAGCAACGTGTTTTCTACATTCATCAAGAATCTCATCAAGTGAAGATGACGGTGTAATTGCAATGTATTGCTACTTGCCATATAAAAAGAATTAGAAAGTCTAAGAAAAAGAAATGGTAGGTGCATCATTTTATTGCCAGAAACCAGAAGACAAAAATATTTGTTGCTACTCCTGTCTGGTTGAACAGTTATCATACACAAAAAATTGATGCCCCAGTTGAATTGCACTACGCGTATAATTAGTGTATTTTGTAATATTACTCCATCGAACATTCGACGAGAAGCTGCGAGAATGGGATAAATGCCAACTCAAGAAAAACATATCAATTTGGAATGACATTGAGAATGAGAACCGTCCTACCAAAACTACGGCTTTTTCTGAAGTTGAAGAGTGGAAAAAATGATGGTCTGGAGTTGATGTTTTCAATAAACATCTTATTGATGATCCAACAATAGAAGTCCCGGGCTTTGATCAAAAAAGAAAAATTTGCTCAAAAGTAAATCGTATAAAAACAGGCCATTCAAAATGCAACTATATGTTGTTTAAATGGGGTGCAATTTCTAATCCAAATTGTGACTGTGGAAACGAACCAGAGACCGTTACACATATTGTAGAGGATTGGCATTTAACAAAGTTTAAAAGAAAGTTTGTAAACATTCATAATTTAACGGATGAAGCTATATTATGTATTTTTTATTCTCTGTCCTGATTATCTGTTTTTCCATTATTTTTTTTTGCTATTTCTTTAACCTACTATTATTTTCGCCATTGTCGTGACTGGCGCTTGGACCGGTCCATTATATGTCGTCATGCAATGTCTGTGCTATATATTATGTTCTTATTTACCTACTATAATGTTTAGACACTTAATTTTATTATTACTTATGAAGACTAACGTGGGTTAGAGTTGGAATGTTTAGGTTTTAGTAGTTTTCCTAAACTTTGAAGCAAATGCTTTTCCAAGACAAACCAATCCACAATTGCACACGATTTCTTCACTACACTGTACAGGTTTATACTGATCTTCTGGGGCACCATACATAACACTTATACCACAATACAATATTTAAAATGTACCATACGAATAAATAAATAAATAAACAAAATCGAAAAGCATGAGAACGCTTAACTACTAACAAAATTAAAACAAGTGTTTACAGCAGAACTTTACATTGCCCCGATAAGTGAAAATAAAATTGCGTTTTAGAAAAAATGGTTCAAACAAAAGCTATAGACAATAGAATTTCCGACGACTTTTTTCCCTCAACTTTTTTGTAAAATTGATATTGGTGGAGATATTGTTACACCAATTATTGTCACGTGATTGTTATATCTCAGTAATTACTCGGATCAAAAAATGGTTTAAACAAAAGTTGTAAATGTCAGCTGGACGTCGGACATAAATTTTTTTTGTTTCATTATAAACTAACTTTAATTCGTCGGAAAAACTGAAAAAAAAAGAGATGTTTTATATATACAGGGTGTTCCTAAATATTATGTACAAAAGGTGACTCTTTGGCTTATTTTATGACTAAAATAATATATAAACATAGGTCCGCAAACGCTTCCTTAGCGGACTACAGGGTGTTAAAATTTTAGACTTTTTCAAGTTTTTTGTTTATGGCTCCTGCAGTTCTTGAGATATTGAGTTCAAATTTGGTATGTGTTACAATTAAATTACGATAAACCACAAGAAAATTATGGTTTTATTCAACTAAGAAATACACTATATTTTATATTTTATATAACAGGTTGACATTTGACAATTGTTATTTCAAAGTTTACTACATTCACCCTCCTCCCTTTTAAATTGATATAGTATATTAAAGAACTAGTTTCAGAAGACACATTTTATAAGACGAGTACATTTTAGAAAACAAGCCGCGAAGCGGCGAGTTTTTAAAAGTACGAGTTGCTAAATTGCCTTCTGAAACGAATTCTTTATACTATTTTTTTCTATTTTAGGCTTTTCAGATTGATTTTAAAATAAAATTTCGTAGGTTTTTAAATTTAGGGAACTTTGAAGTATAATTTATATAATTTAAATTTTGGTTTAAATGCTAGTTTAAGTTTAATTAGAACATTTATCATACGGTTAAAAAATGGGTGGAAATAAAAATAAATAGATAAATAAATCTACTGAACATTAATTAATTTTCTATAAAAGAACTCATTTGGGTGCTTTTATAGCTCTATAAGCGACCCAAAATAGAAAAAAGTAATTTTTAATGTTAAGGCTTATAACGACCTGGTGGTCGACATTCTCGTACAGGTCGACCACTCAAATAAGTCGTAGGTTGTGTTCCAATTGGCGAATGAGGCGTATTCAAAGAGCTTGGTTGATCTTCTTGTAGGAAGGATCGTCAATATTTTCAATAGGGTCACTTTCACTATCGACAGGTGGATCTATTGGCGCGGGAGCCAAGTGCCTGTTTGATACTGTGGTCTCTCTTCCTTCTGAGAGACGAACGTAAGAGTACATTGGATTCACCTGTGTTATTTCAGCTTCTTTTACTATCGGGTCGTATTTTAAAATGCGGTTGTGTTTCTTTACCAGTACCGGTCCTGGTTTAAGCCAAGAAGGTACAGGCACTCCGTTTGCAGTTCTTCTAGGATGCGTAAACATCTTTTCGTGGGGAGTAGCGTTGATTGCAATGCATAGTAAGGATCGTATTGCGTGAAGGGCACTAGAAAGAACCTGTTCCCACTCGGATTTTTTCAAGTTCTTTGAACGAAGGTTAAGTTGCATAGTTTTCCAGAGAGTTCCATTAAAACGTTCAATTTGGCCGTTACCTTCTGGATTATGCGCAGTGGTACGACTGGAAGCTATTCCAAGTGATGTAAGAAAGTTTTTGAGTTCTTCTGACATAAAACATGATCACCTGTCTGTATGTATATATTGAGGTATACCAAAAGTACAGAACAAGTCATTCAAGCAGTTTATTACTGTGGCAGCAGTGAGATCTTTGCAAGCATAAGCAAAAGGAACGCGAGAATACTGGTCTATAATGGTATATATATATCTATTGCGTGTAGCTGACGGAATTGGGCCTTTGAAGTCAATATTTAATCCTTCAAATGGCGTGACCGCTTTAATTAAATGATTATGACATTTCTTAAAACGGGGTTTAATCTCCGCACACACTACGCAAGAGATTCTGCAAGCATTTTCAATAAAAAAAAATTAGAAAAGTACCTAACAAAATTAAACTTTTCAAAAGTGGTCTAGTAGGCTGTGAATTTATTTGGATAATCTTTTATTTTCAATAATATCAAATAATGATGGTTGTCCTGTAACTTCATTAAAAGAATCTATTTTTTATTTTAGAATCTACAAGCGGTACACCACAGAAAAGTTTAGGATAGAAAAAGTGACACAGCTGCTGAAAAAGTATCACCCGGTATAATTCTCACGGTCCTCTGAGTTGTCATAAGATGTAACCTCTGGAGCTTAACTTACATTCCAAAAATTTGAACTCAATATCTCAAGAACTGAAGGAGCCATAAACAAAAAACTTGAAAAAATTGAAATTTGAACGCCCTGTAGTCCGCTAACAAAGCGTTTGCGAAGCGTTTAGTCATAAAATAAAGCAAAGAATTACCTCCTTTTGTTTGTACATGATATTTAAGAACACCCTGTAATAGTGCAGATCAGATTTGATTTTGGGCATAATCTATCAAGCCGAAAAAACCGTTAAAACCAAAATAGATTTTTGAAGTCTTAGAATATTTACAAAAATATTGATCTTTACTACATTTCCGTACTTTCCATTCGTGCTTTGACGTTTATTAGGATCATTGCGATGTGGAGTTCTACGCTAAACGCTTTGTTTTTGTTGATCTTTGTTTTTATCACCGACTACAAATCTATTACATTATTAAATTGTTTCGCTGTTTTTAACAAAAATTCAAACAATTATAACATTCTACAAATTTAAATCAATAAATTCTCCAATAACTTTTATTCACAATGAAATGACAAATTAATAAAATTATTACATAAAAAATAAATTCGATGAAGAAATTGTTGTATGTGATGTGAATTAAAAACTGCAAAAAACGTACGGAATTGAAGAATTGACTAAAAAGTTAGTATATTTTGGTTTATAGAGATGGCGCTGTAAATGGTGTATTTTATTAATACACGTGCGTGGTTCTTATTATAACATAACCTACGAATTGTTAACATCAACATTGATGTTTTTCGTTAATAAATCGCTTATTATTGTTCCTTTTTACGACAATTATGAAGAAACGAAAACAGACACCAACGATTACCAAGACAAGGAAACAGATTAGAAAGGAACTGCGACAGGAGAAGAAGGCACGAAAACATGAGTACTACACAAATCGTAACAGAGGAGGTCGATACGTTCTTATACGTGAGAGGGACGACGAACAATCCCAAGAAGCTAAAAAACCACCTAAAAATGTAAGTCGTACACATCTACTCTTATTAAAATTAATCGCAACTCAAATGCAGGTGGTTATATCCGAGGATTTACATTTGAAAGCTTTGAATAAAGAGAAACGAGAACAGGAAAAGTTACTGAAAGAAATGAAGAGGCAAAGGGACGAACAGTTGCTTAGTGCGAATGCCGAAGAAGATCGTAATATTAAACGGCTTGAAAAGCAATTGCATTTAAATAAGCGAAAGTCGAAAAAGACACCGAAATCGTTTGTAGATGATGGGCTTGATTGTATCCTTTAATGTTATTTATTATTGTGTATATTAAAGCATTATTTATTTGTAATCATGTGGTTGTTTTGCTTTGCATGCTGTATAATCATTCGGGTATAATTGGGGCTTGGGTTCGTTAATAAGTCTTACTTTTTATTGCTTACAACTGCAATGGAAGTAAATTCTAAAAGCAAGAGGCACTCTAAGATTTACATAAGAACACTCAACACAATGAGAAGGACGTTTTGCTTTGCATGTCTTGCACTAACTATGTAATTTATATTTGAATAAAGTCAATGTAATTTCGCCCTTATAAGCTTGAACCTTGATAAATGCAACTTTTCTGAACGTTTTGAAGCCAATGATTTAATATTTCTATCAAAGCTATTAGAATTGATTTATTTTTAATATTCTAATGTGCTATTGCAACTACAACGTGTCTTGTAGGGGTGGTAAGAGTTCAAGGCTTCACAAACGAACTTTTTACTGTTTTAAATAATTTAAATGTAATTTCGCCCTTATAAGCTTGAACCTCGATAAATGCAACTTTTATGAACGTTTTGAAGCCAAAGGTTTAACATTTCTATCAAACTATTAGAATTCATTTATTTCCAATAAAATTCCAACAGGTGCAACAACAATGTGTTAGGTAAGGGGTGGAAGTGTTCAAGGTTTCACACACGGATTTTTTACTGTTAAATTGCGTTTTTTTAATTGTTTACGCATAAATTAAAATTGTTTCTTAATTTGCCTCAGATTTGTTAGAAATATGCGATTCAAACAACCTTGAAGCGGCAGTCGCTGCAGAACAACAATTCACCGCCGCCAACGACGACTTTGACGAAGATTTCGAATTAATGACCGCCCAAAATGAAAACAAAATAGGACAACTTCTGCGAGCAGCAGTTCCGATGAATCAGAGGAAATGGATGAAGATTTTAGCGACGAAGAACTAACGGCTATTCAACACGAAAACTCAGATGAAATGGATGAAGAGTTTAGCGATAGAGATATGGATGATGATGAGGAAGAAGCAGATCATGACTCCGATGGACACGAGGAGACAGGCGATGCAACCTGGGAAGACATATACGGTCGCACGCGCGGAAAAGACGGAAGCATCGTTACAGAAAATGACAAATACATCCCCCCAGCAGCCAGGGCTAAAATTGAAGCTACTTCAGACGAGAAGCTAAAACGTCTCCAACGTCAATTAAAAGGTGCGAATTCCTGGTTTTTCGAATAGTAACTAAATTTGGTACCTTTAAGGGTTTTTAAATCGCTTGGCCGAAACCAACATGCACAGCATCGCTTCGCAAATCGAGGAGCTGTACATGAATAATAGTCGCAACGATATGAACGACACTTTGACTTCGCTTCTCTTAGATTCTTTAGTAACTCCAATTTTAACACCTGAACGACTACTACTGGAACATATGCTTCTTGTAGCGATTCTTCACGCGAATATTGGCACCGAAGTAGGGGCGCATTTTCTCCAAACAGCTGTGAAGAAATTTGAAAAACTGTTCAAAGAAGATCATTCAGTGGAAAATAAAATGCTTGGTAACGTAGTATGGGTCATTGCTCAACTTTATAATTTTAAGGTACCCAATTTATACTATAATTTTCAAATTAATTTCACACAAATTTTAGATCATCCAGGCTCAGTTAATTTATGAAATGTTGGAGAGACTCGCCGACAGATTTTCAGAAACGGACATCGAGTGCATTTTGCTAGTTTTAAAAGTATAGGCTTCACTTTGAGAAAAGATGACCCACTGGCTTTAAAGAAATTAATTTTAAGCTTGCAGGACAGGGCTAACAACACGAATGCTGATCTTCGCGATAAGTATGTGCGGTTTTACCTACAGTAGTTTTTTAACACTCGACCTTTACAGTGCAAGAGTAAAATTCATGTTGGATGTGTTATTAGCAATTAAAAACAACAACATGACGAAAATTCCAAATTACGACACAACTTATTCGGATCATTTGAAAAAGTTGCAAAAGACTTTTGTACGTAAGGGTAGTTACGTGACAACTTTGAATATAGCGTTCGAAGACTTGCTCAAAGGTGTCTAACTTACACCTTAGACTTTTACGCTGTTAAAGTTAATTGATTTATTTGTAGCCGATGTTTATGGAAAATGGTGGGTGGTTGGATCAGCTTGGTCGGGTAAGGTTACCGAAACCGAAGTGAAAAAAGAATATCAGAAGGTCAAAGGGTTTTCTCAGAAGTTGCTCGATCTGGCCCAGAAGCAGCGTATGAACACGGATACCCGACGAAGTATTTTTTGCATTATGATGTCGGCCGAGGTAAATATTTTTGGTTTGTTTTTGAAATTTAATATTTAATTAATCGGTTGGTTAAAACTCAATTAACTTTTGGAATTGAGATTGGCTACTTCTTTTATATGCCGTGACGGAATGCAATTATTTTTGCAGTTGATAACAAATTTCTATAAACGTACTTGCAGTTCTACCATAAAGGAAATATTTTGTTGTACTTATATTATTTTGTTGTTGTTTTAAGAGTTATATTTACATTGTAATTTTTATTGCAATAACTACTCATTTCGTATGAGCGTAGGTAAGTTAATATTTTATATAATTATTCGTAATGCTAATGAAACACGTTATTGTTTTTGTCTTTCAAACCCACATTAAAAATTCATACATCTGGACGTCGCCGTCGTCGGTAAAGTTGATATCCCCATATTGCGCAAATTGAAAAAAAGCACTAATTTAGTACTAATTTGCACCCAAAAAATTAAAATTTGTACCCAAATAGATTCGCAGTCATACTTTTAAAAGTAGGACTTGAGCTCAAAACTCTTATGTCAAAATCATATTTCAACAACAAATTTAAATACATCGATTTAAGGACTAATTTGTACCCACGATGCTTTCTTCATAATCTTAATAATTAGTTAATAATATGTTGAAAGTAGTGCTTAAGGAGGTTGTTGCAAGAAAATGAGTACCTTAGATTTTTCTTGAATTAGTTAATAATTAATTTTTTTATATTTATTTTTTTAAATAATGTTATTTTATATAAATTGTCACGCATTTTTAAAAGTTTTAAAAATTCTCAAATAAGAAACAATATTGACTATCTTATCTATCAAATTTTGAACTAATTTGTGTTCACGATGATTTACTGATTATCAATTAATAGATTTTTATAACTAATACATTTTTACTCAAAACCTCGGTCGAATGTCCGTATGTAAACAGAATACTAAGAAAACCACTATTCGGATATTTTTTACCCAGGATAGTTTTTCCATAATCAATTTAATTAGTTAAATCGTCGTTTTTTTGTGTGTATAATTTCGGTACGCATTTCAACGGTGTCCGCAAAAATTCGCAAATAAAAATTTTGATGTATCTATCGAATTTAGAACTAATTTATACCCACGATGGTTTATTTAAAATGTCAATAAATAGACTACTATAAACCTTTTTTATCTAATTATGGTAAATACTTTAACGGTTTGAACCAAAACTCGTTTAACCGAGCGTTGAACAAATTCACAAATCGAAAACTAAACTATGAACTAATTTGTACCCGCAATGGTTTTTCTCTAATCTCAATAATGACAAAATATTCAATCTTTTATACAATGAAGACCAAAAATTCGCCGCCGCCCCTTTTGTTTTTGAACGTTGACAGCTTCAGTCGTACAATCTTTGACGCAAAAATGACCGAAAATTCCAAATGTAGATGAAATTTTGAAAAATTGTTTCTTATGGAAACGGGGGGCCTCGTTTTAAACGTATTTTCATTTTTAAATCAACCATCGAATCTAAAAACAAAAAACTGGTATGGTGACTAAATTGTGACAGGTAATTGTTGCTATGGTTTTAGTAGTTGTAGTTCAAATTGTAACATTTATGAAAATGACAGTGTCTCGTCCTTAACATATTATTATAATTATTATTAACAATGTAGTTAGTGTCATGGAAAACCTCCTGCACTATTTTATGTCTCCCTCTAGTTGAAATTAGGAAAGATCTATTCTTTGACAAATTCCATCAGGTCTCTAGTCGGGAGTTTTAGTAAATCTTCTTCTGAAATGAAGATGACTTGTATGTGTTTGTGTTTCTTTAGACGCAGGACTGGACACCAGATGATGATGTGGTCCATCCGCTCTACCTCTTTACCACATGAGTGTTTTCCATCGTCATCAGCGTGTGTTGTAGGCGGAAACCTTTAAAGAATTGGTTACTTCTTTTCTGAAAATTTTTTTACTTCAATACAATAATTATATCCATATTGATATAGTACAGTATAGAACAATTGGAGAGAAAGCAACGAGGAGAGAGTGAAGGAATTACTTTCCATGAGATAAAAAGTGGTCACAAAATAGTTAATTGCCGTAGAATTTTTAAAAACTCGGATGCGAAGAACAAACTAACAAAGTATATAGTTGACATGTGAAAAGAGGAGAGCAATTTGATTTATTTACAAGCATCTCAAACTTTGTATGTAAACTAATGGAAAAAAATGTATTAAGTTAACGTCAGGAGGAATAGAATCGGTCCCACAGCTAAATTCTAATTAAAAGGAAGCTGACATCCGCTACTTATACAAAATGCCAGTAAATTGTTCATAAATATTCTGTGTGTTACCACAACACACACAATGTCAGCTAAAGTAAATGAACAAAAGTGAAACCTTCACCAACTAGAGTCCTTGGATATCAGTCACTTTCTAAGCAGGTATCGAATAAATCAACTCCAAAGATCCCGATTCTGTCACAACATCTGAATATGCATCCTCCAAAATTTGATCACATTCAAGTGGCTGATAGAAAAACATTTCATTTTCCCCTACATATTTGTTGGCAAGCAACATAACATTTTGATATTTTAAATGTTTAATAGGTAGTGTAGATTGATACAATTTTCGTTTGAAATTTAAATCAGGAATTAAGTTATTTTTTACCATGACAAAATCAATGCAGGATGGAGCACTAGTAGACGAACTGCATTTGATATAATAATATTCAAAACTTTTCTTTTGTTGCAAATTTTGGAGTTGAAACAAAGCAAGATTTTAAATGTTCAGTGTGGTTGTACATCATATCTTGGGGAACAGGAATGACATGAAAACTAATGTTTGCAGGGCTTAAAACCTTCCAATGTAATAAAAAACCTAATCAAGGTAGTATTTTTGTTTTGAGAAGCGCAATTATCACTAAATAAATAGAGAATTTTAATATTTGGGTTCAAAATGTTGTCAATATAATATTGTAGAAAACTTGAAACTTTTTTTTGGCAATAGATTCATCGTACATAAAAAAAATATTTTTCCGTCGACCTCATTATAAAATTGAGTTTTACGTACTCCCTGCATAATCATAAAGTAACACTTTTTTAAATGTAATACTTTTCGTCCGCAAACACTTTTCGTCCGCAAACACTTTCGTCAATGTCAATTCAATTATATTTTATGTCAAATTAAATAAAGCCGAAGTAACCAGTATGAAAACCCATTTTTAAGAAAGGATGAATTTAGTGACTACATAGGATATTACAGTACTTTAGGTACATACTGAAACATTTTAGATACTGCAGAATATTGTTTGTTTACTTCCATTTATAACCTCAATTTCTCAATCCCACACAACTTTGAACAAAAACAATTTGTTGTTCAAATTACAAGTAAATGATTTTAAGTGCTTTGAAATGATATTAATAAATTGTTTATAGTTTCTACAATGTGCGAAGCATATAGAAGAGCCTGGTTGTAATCTCACAATACTCGATACATTGTTTTCAATATGTAACACTTTAACTTCTTTAAAGTTATTCATTTATAATGTAAGACAGAATTCATACGACTTGAGATTGCTTTAGACAATTTTATTAGGTAACAGTTTGATACAGAAGCGGAGTTCCGATACAAAATTTTCACGATCATAAAATACAAAAACTTACAGTAGAAGTGAGTTAATTATGGATACCTTTCTATTACTGTATTTGATTGATGTAAATAAGTAATAATGCTAATGGAAAACACAAGAACAGTAATTACTTGTGAAAAATCATTTGAATATTGATTCTGTCGCAGGAAAAAACAAAAATAGAATCTTATAAGCCATCAACATTACTGGGTTCAAGATTTATTCGTACACAAAAACAAGGTGAATTTCACAGTTTTCAATAAGCTGAAAGAAGATTATTACATTTTTTGAAACATTTTCGGAGTGAATCACAAAACTACGTTTGCATACTTTCTTACGGTCAGGCAATATTTTTATTGAATATAGAATGATTATAAGTCTGACCACGGTACAAACTCAGTCTTATAACTATTATATGTCCTATTAGTAAGAATCGACTTTAATGTGTTTGATATGAGAAACTTCATTACATCTTTGATCATAAACAATTAAAGAAATGCGTTAATTTTGAGGGTAGGCTTTCAACTATATCTACATTTTTAAATATACTTAAAAATCACACTACCTAAATGTAATTTTTATTATTTTAATAAATTATAAAAAAGTACATGTTTTACCTATTACCTATCATAATAAAGTGCTCTTATAAAAATTATGTGATTGTTGTAAACAAATGCTTTATCGGTACAATATTCGAACGCGGAAAGCTTTTATTTCCTTTAATAAATTTTGACACAAATGTTACAATACTGAACGGTGAAGTGAATATTAGGTACAGTAAAATCAGAACAAACGTAAAATTTTTGTTTAAAATTACTAAACATTTTGTTTTCAGTAAACGGTAATCAATAGAAAATTAATTAATTTAAGGTCAACGGAAAATTAATATGTACCTCGGAAAAAAGTGCTTTTTAATAACCTCGCCTGTTTGCTTGCCTCGGCTAACGCCTCGGCCAGCAAATTCAGTCTCGTACATAAAAGTGCACTTTTTTGTCCTTGGTACATAAATAACTATTGTTGTATTTTTAGCGGAATGAATGCATAAATTTTTCACCCATAACTGTCGTAAGCAAACTCATCCTTAGAGGACACTTTAAAAGAGGCATGTTTTGTTAACAATCAAAACATAAAACGTCAATTTGGTCGTTTTCTTCCGCTTCAGTTGACTTTTCCTTCAATTCTTTATAAAACCAGTAGGTGATTTTTTTCTGAACTTTAACACTCTTGATTTCTTCTTCCGAATATTCACTAAAAATTTTTTATATAATATGTTTTACAGAATTATTTTAAAAGTTGTCCCTCACTTATTACAGTAACGTAAAAATCCAGATGGCGAGAGCACATTCTGACCCTTTTTAGTTGAAGGTAACTCTCAGTTTCTGAATAAGGCTACGTTTTGTTTCCCATGTGCAAGCTTCATAAGGCCAATGTCAGAAACTGGATGAGTTTGTATAAATGAACGAAAGGCACTGATACACGCTATTTATGTAATAAGCTATTTTGTTCTCTTGTTCTGTCAAAAAGCAAATATCAGAACGTCAAAAGTAAGTCTTCGACCGACCTGTTATTTCCATTAAATTTTTAAGACTTCATAAATATTATGTACTAGTGATGAGATGCTTAATTTTTTTAACGAATGTATAAAATTGATCCGTTATGCTACGATTTCGTTTTACTTTCTGTTCCAAACACTCAACTTCTTTAACTTTAAACCAAAGAACTACTGCGAATACTAAACTTTTTTTCTAGACTGTCGCTTTTGCTGAACTACACTTTTTGTTGTGACCTTCTCCAAATTCTTTTTATCTTCAATGTCTGTTTCAAAATTTCAATTTTATTTTTAAAAGGTTTGATGAAAGTAAACACTATGTCAATAGTTTTGTCAAAGTCTTGTAGTTTTAAGTTCCATCCATCCATGTGTATAGAGAGATCTATAAAAAATTTAATTCTGTTGAAAATTGATGACATCCTACTTCTCAATAAGTATCCTAGTTTCTTTAAAACATATCACAGACATCTCAAATTATCAATAGATACTATAAGTAAAGAAATTTCTCGCTTATGGGCAGCTGTAAAATTTAGAATTTTGGGTATTATTGAAACGAATTACTCAATTCTGAAATTCCCGCCTTTTCACGTAACACCTCTTGATGAATAATCTAATGAAAAGGTACATTCAAGCAGTAGTAATAATAATCATAATAATAATAAAGGGATAAAGAGCAAGGTAATTCATAGTGGGCGGTTGGATAGGAGGTATAGGATTAGAAGTTTAACCGCCATAAACCAACACTGGAATGTAACTCTGCGATCTTATCCAACCGATTGGTAGGGGGAGACCAACGTCAGTAAGGCATCTGGCGAAAAGTATTAAACGTAAACCCTAGATAGATACAGAAGATATCCACGGTGATGATGTTCTCAACAAGCGGGTCATCACCGACTTCATAGAACCCTACAGCAAATATTTCTCAGACTACATCAGTAGGTAATCTTAGGACACTAAATCAGGTAAACGAAGAGTACGGATGGAATGGGCGCCAGTTATGAATAAATATACTAACTGCCATGGAAATCGCAACAACAAGAATGGAAACTTGGCAGAAACGTTTTAACTGTCAAATTAATTAAAGTTTTGAAGAAAAATGAACAAAAAAGAAACACTACACCCCCTTGTTTATGCACTCCCCCTCTCTCTGTGGCATCGATTCTAGGAGATGATCGATTTCCCTTGAGGTACTGCGTCTCAAGCTACCTCTAACTCGTGTTGTAGAGCTTGAAGAGTCTGCGGAGGATGCAGAAAGTTTGAAGTCTTCTTCCTATGATATCCCAAACATGGGCGAAAGATCGGGAGATCGAGGCGGTCAAGGCAACAGATTGACATTATCTGTTGTAAATCGCTCCATAGAACGTTTTGCAATGTGGAGCCGAATATTATCTCATTGGAAAAGTGGGTCTTGTAATTCTTGAAGATATGACAGAATATACTCACCCAAGCAGCAGAAGATCCCAAGTTCTTCAAACACAGCATCTGGATAAAAATACCACCCACCAATCCATGTAGAGATGCAACTGTAAATATTTTATTAGATCGGTCACAGGTCACTTTATATATACAATATAATGGCTTAGACCCTAGCAAAAATTAGCCCGTTTATTTATTTATTCGTATGGTACATTATACAAATATTGTATTGTGAAGTATGGTGCCCCAGAAGATCAGTATAAACCTGTATAGTGTGGTGATGAAACCGTGTGTAATAGTGGATTGATTCGTCTTGGCAAAGCATTTACTTCAAGAGATACTAGAAGCAATCATGTTTTTACCCAATATCTACGAAATATTACAGACACCCACACCTTGATATATGGTAGCGCATTACGGTATGTAAATACCTTGAAATCAATTTACCTGCATTATAGAAACACGTTTAGGAAAAAAGAAATAATTTTCTAAAATGACAGATACGCCTAACATTCCCCGACAAAATATCAACTCAATATCAAACAGGGAATAGAACACAGAACCTGTATCCTTACTAAACTAATCATGATGATTATAATAGGTGTATTACAGAACATCTTCAACTATATACTGCATTCCCTCTCAAGACGAACCGGTAATGCTTTCATTTGAGTTTACATTTATTATTACTTGGTTACGCTCCTGCAACCAATCCGATGCAAGGAATTTCAAAACCCGTGTTGGTCACGCATTAGTGTTTATCTACCTTAGGTTCGCATTGGAATTGAACCTGTACTATTTATTTTATTTATTTATTTATACATCGTCCATCATAGTTAAAAACTATTTTAGATTTGTCCATACGCATACACTTATATACAGGGTGTTTCTAAAAGGTATGTCATAAATGTAACAGCGTAATCCTGGGACAAAAAAAAAGTGATTTGACAAAATTTACCTATATACAAAAACGTACTCCTGCAGAGCTACAGTTATTTAAAGTTTCATTTTGATTTTCCTATATTTGGAATATTTAAGCCAAATCTAGAGATAATCGAATAAAATTTAGCATGAGAGTTTCTCTGTAGGATGCAAATAAGCAGTAAAATTTGTACTTACCTAACTTATTATTCAAGGGTACTTAACCTAAAAGAGCATTCCATTTTTGGCCAGAATTTTTTTACTGGTATAAGTAGTCGAAATCTAACTTTATCACGTTGAAGTATGTTAAAAGCAAAAAAAAGATTCTCTTGTTAAAGGTGTGAAAAGTTAACCATTTTCGATAAAAATCCATTTGAAATTTTCTTCTGTTTTCTTTAACATTTACATGTTTAATTTAGTTGGCTTAGAAAACAGTAACTATGGAAAATAAATCTTACTTGTTAGTGAACAAAAGACTTACGGCTTGTTGTCAAATTGTTCAAACAAGGTTTTGAAAGCACTTCGTTTTAGCTACTACTTAATTTGTTGAATATCGTAGATTTAGATCATATCAATAATGAATGACAACTATACGTTTGGTGAAATGGCAGATATGCATTTAGTGTTCGGAGAATGTCGTTCCAATGCAGCTGCAGCTAGAAGAAGATATGCGGAGCAATACCCTAACAGAAGACTTCCAGATCGGCGTACATTTATTGCTGTTGACAGACGTTTACGAGAACATGGTACATTGAAACCTAAGACCTCTGATTATGGAAGAAATAGGTATGTAAGGAATGTGGATCTCGAAGAAGATATTTTAAATATTGTCGAAGACAATCCACGCATTAGCACTAGAAAGGTAGCCTCTCAGTTACAAGCATCACATAGTGTAGTATGGCGAACTATTCGAGAGCAGTTACTATATCCATTCCATGTACAAATTGTTCAAGCTTTGCAACCAGCTGATCTGAATTTGAGAGCAGCTTATGGTGAATGGTTGTTGCGACAAAATCGAAGGGACAATAATTTTTCACAAAAATACTTTTTACGGATGAAGCAATATTTACCCGTGATGGTGTGATGAATCATCATAACGAACATTTTTGGGCGGAAGATAATCCGAATGTAATAAAAGAAATGCGACATCAGCATAAGTTTTCAGTAAACGTATGGGCAGGAATATTGTGCGAAAATTTAATTGGACCATTTTTTCTACCGAATCGTTTAAACGGCGAAAATTATTTAAATTTTCTTCAACAACAGCTTCCGGATTTATTAGAAGATGTTAACCTTAATACTCGGTCCCACATGTGGTTTATGCAAGATGGAGCTCCACCACATTTTAGCCGTGCAGTTAGGGAATGGCTTAGTGAAAACTTTCCAAGGCGCTGGATAGGACGAGGTGCTGATGCTCCGGTGGTGTGGCCTCCACGCTCGCCCGACTTTAATCCATTAGACTATTGTTTTGGGGTTTCATGAAAGACGCTGTTTACAGTAATTCAATTACCAGTGAACTTCTGCTGAGGAGACGAATTCTTGAAGCAGCTAACGATTTTCGAAATCTTCCTCATATCTTTGAAAGCATTCGCTTTTCTTTAATGAAACGTGCTAGAAAATGCGTTGAAGTGGGTGGAGGACATTTTGAACATGTTTTATAATTTTTATTATTCGTTTCTCTTTTATTGTTGTTTTTTTATTTTGTAAATTTTATTTAAATCTAACTTAATAAATTCTTTAGGTTAATAGTTATTTTCTAAGCCAACTAAATTAAAAATGTAAACTTAAAAAAAACAGAAAAACTTCAAATCGATTTTTATCGAAAATTGTTAACTTTTCATATCTTTAACAAGAGAATCTTTTTTTTGCTTTTAACATACTTCAACGTGATAAAGTTAGATTTCGACTACTTATACCAGTAAAAAATTCTGGCCAAAAATGGAATGCTCTTTTAGGTTAAGTACCCTTGAATAATAAGTTAGGTAAGTACAAATTTTACTGCTTATTTGCATCCTACAGAGAAACTCTCATGCTAAATTTTATTCGATTATCTCTAGATTTGGCTTAAATATTCCAAATATAGGAAAATCAAAATGAAACTTTAAATAACTGTAGCTCTGCAGGAGTACGTTTTTGTATATAGGTAAATTTTGTCAAATCACTTTTTTTGTCCCAGGATTACGCTGTTACATTTATGACATACCTTTTAGAAACACCCTGTATATATAAATAATATCACATTAATTTTGCGAAAATCTGTTATAAGAAAATATCACAATAATGTAAACAATACTACTTACAGAAAAATAATAATAACAGTTATTAAAGCTGTATGTCAGCAAGTAAAATTCATCAGTGGAGTAAAAGCATTACATTTTAGAAATTTAGTAAGAACACCCTTCAATTTATTAGTAGGCATCAATCTAATATTTATTGGCAATTTATTATAAAACTTTATCCCCAAATAATTACTACAATTTTGTGATGTAGTAAGTCGTACTTTATTTAAATTAATGTTCTTACTAAATCTAGTACCATAATCATGAAAATCAGTTGGTGACTGGTAGTTTAAAATATTGTCTTTAATATGGAGGATGGAATTTAAAATGTAAACACTTGGCAGGCTTAAGATTCCAAGTTCGGTAAACTTGTGTCTACAGCAAGTTCTATACCCCAAATTACTCATGATTCTAATTGCACGTCTTTGAATTGCAAAAATCCGTTTAACATCAGAAGAATGACCCCAAGAAGTGATAGCATAGCTCATGATTGAATGAAAGTAACCGTAATAAGCGTTAATTAATACCTCGTTGGACACGATAGACTTTAATGATCTTAACACATAACATACTTTCGCTAACTTAGAAGCAACCTGACAACATTGCTCAGACCAATTTAATTTGGGGTCAATACACACACCTAGAAATTAATTTTATTAGGATTACAGACTTCGTCTATTCGTTTTAAAGTAAAAATACACTTCTGTGTTTTTCAAAATTAACATATAATCTATTGTCAATCAGCCAATGTTCAAAATTTTTGAGTAAATTACAGGAGTAATCAATCAGATTATTACATTTATATAATAAAGTGGTATCATCAGCGTAAAGAATCATCTCATTATGATTACTTAAAGTGGTAATGTCATTGAAATACACCAAGAAGAGCACAGGACCAAGTACCGACCCCTGTGGTACACCGGTAGAAATTTGTTTAAAATCAGATTTACAATTATTGATGTATACATATTGAGATCGATTACTCAAATAAGATTTTAATAGCAAAATACTTTTGTGTTCAAAATTATATTTGGAGAATTTACGTAGAAGGATAGAATGACTTACACAATCGAATGCTTTTGTCAAGTCCAAAAAATTAGCAATACACATTTTATTGGCCTCGAAATATTCCAAAACCGTATTGGTTAGTTTCAGAATTGCACTAGAAGTGGATTTATTTTGACGGAAACCGAATTGGCTATCAGAAAATAGATGATTCTCTTCAAAGTAATGCATAATTTGATCTTTTTAAAACTCTCTCAAAAATTTTTGAAAACACTGGTGTAATGGACAGTGGTCTGTAATTTGAAATCTCGTCCTTATCACCCTTCTTATACAAAGGGATGACCTTAGATACCTTCAATTCATTAGGGAATGTTGATTCTTGTATACAGGCATTAATATTTTTGTTAAGGGAACAACAATGACATTTAACACAGTTTTTACAACATTAGCAGTTATACCAAAATGATCTTTACAACCGCTGTTATTAATTGCTGTTATAATATCACGTACCTCATTATATGATACTTCACGAAAAGCAAAAGACAGATATTTGTTTATATTGTAATTATGAAAGTAAGTAATCGGATCGTTTTTCTGAACTGGAAGAGCTGCACTGATCTTATCAGCAATTTCAACAAAAAAATTGTTAAACTGATTAGGGTTAATATTTTGTGTATTCTGATAAGTATCAATGTTACGTTGTTTAATGACTTGCCATATAGCTCTTGATTTAGAGACTGACGATTTAATGAAAGCATCATTGGCAGCTATTCTAGCTTTTTGTAATTCAAATTTATAGAACTTACGATATTTACTTACAAGCTCACGAGTATTATCATCTTTAAACCGTCTGTAGTGTCCATTCAGAACTAATAAGACATCGTGCATATTCTTTAAGCGACTGTTAAACCAAATATTGGCAGTTCTACATCGTGTTGGCTGCTTTTGCACTTTAATAGGAAAACTAGAATGAAAACAATTAATAAAAATATTTAAAAAGCTTGTGAATTTATCTTCCGCTGACAAAAGATTATCACCTATGAACGAACAGTCATAACTTTCAAGCATATTGTACATAGTAAATTTACCCAAATTTGTTATGGGCCTATAGGGTTTAGAAATATTATTAGGTTTAGAAGTGTAAGTGGAAAAACGAATAACTTGAGCGAAATGGTCTGATATTCCTGTGTCAAAAACACGTGTCTTAAAATTGAAACCTTTGTTGAAATTAACGAAAATATTGTCGATGCAATTATTGAATCTCGTGTTATCAAATATTGTGGGATAGAAATCATAACTATGTAACAGATCAACAAGATAAATAGCTTGATTATCTAAAATCATATAATAGAAAAGTGCAAAACCAAGCATTTAAATCAAATGAAATATTCTAACTCCCGCCAGACAAAGCAAACAACTTTACTGATAAACACCGTAATCAGACTATGGTGCATAATTTGTGCTTATGCGTTTGCGCAAACTCTTAACTAAAATGCGAGTTGGATCAACGAAAACGAAGAAAAAAATTGGCAAATGATACCTTGAAATAGAAACAGCGAATGAATTTTCTCCGGTCTCCTAAACGTAATTAAAAATACCCATACCTGGAAAACCTCATGCCTTGATGCGATTCAAAATTTCTGGTACAAAATATTCGTTTTTTCCACCTATACGAGAATATATTGAAAAATTCTTAGCCTACTATAGAACCAAACAAAATTTCAATATCAAAATATTTTATTACTCAACATATTCTCCTCTTAATTGGATACATTTATTACAGCAAACCTGCAACGTATCTAGACCTTTCAAAAAAATGTTTCTTCTTGCTCTGCAAACCAGACCGTCACAGCTTCTATTACCTCCTTGTTGGAAGAAAATGTATGACCTTTTAAACTTTTTTTCAGTTGAGGAAAGAGGTGATAGTCGGACGGAGCCAAATCGGGTGAATAAGGGGGGTGTTCTAGTAATTCAAACCCTAAATCACGAATTTTTTGCATGGCAACATGAGATTTGTGTGCAGGGGCGTTGTCCTGCAAAAACAAAACACCTTTGCATAGCTTACCGCGTCTTAATATTTTCCCGTACAGTGGTCAGTAATGTCAAATAGTAATCTCCAGTTATTGTTCTAGCCTTATCTAAAAAATCAATCATGATTACTCCATGGCAATCCCAAAAACTGAAGCAAGAACTTTTTCAGCAGATTTTTGGACACGAAACTTCTTAGGTCTTGGAGAACCAGAGTGTCGCCATTCCATCGATTGTTGCTTTGTTTCTGGATCGTAGAAATGTACCCAAGTCTCATCCATAGTAACAATTCGGTCCAAGAAGTCTACATCGTTTTCAAATAGAGCACAGATCGAACGCGATGCTTCTACCCTTGCACGCCTTTGGTCAACATTCAAACAATTGGGGATCCATTTTGTAGCAGTTTTTCCCATGTCCAAATTGACGTGAACCATATGATGAACGCGTTCGTATGAAATATTCAGTGCTTTAAATATCCGTGTTAGCCCAATTCGACGGTCTGATAAAATCATGTCATGAACTGCATCGATATTTTCGGGGTTATTGTTCGTTGCTATGGTAACGCAACACATTATCAAGAAAATCACTAATCCATTTCTAATGAAACTTTGTAATTAGATGTTTTTTTTTACAATACTGGAGATTCAATTAGATTTTCAGTATGGAAATGAAAATTTCTTTTGGCCTTAAAATTTTATTTCTCGCATATGAATTGCGCGCACTTTCTATACTCTCTTAGACGTTTATTTATATTTTTCGAGCGAATTTTTCTTATGTCATTGCAAACTTTTTATACGTATTTACATTTTTTCGTAATTATCCGGGAGGGTCTTGATGACCAGGTCCGGAAACCAAAGTGGTGATTCTCAGGAACAACATGTTTTTCTTGTTGACCATGGAGTACTGTAAGGTACTGATCACCTTCCATATTTAATTATATTTATACAATACAATATTTGTGTAATGTACCATACGAATAAATAAATACGTATTTACATGTTTGTCAGTATCGGGACGATGTGGTGTTCAACATTTGTTTGGTCACGTAATTAGTTTGAGCCTTTAATCAAATCATCATTACCATTCTACCTTTACGATGATCAATCTTTACTAATAACACTGATAACGCACGTGGGTAGAATTTTGCATTGTTAATTATATGCAACCTCAATAAAATTACCTAGCGAAACGCGGGGAAATTCCGAGTTCAAACAAAAACATTTATCTTTATCTGAAACATTTAGGTAATTTACTAGGAATTAATGCAAACAAATTCTGTACTTTATCAAAAAATACTTAACTTTATGAGTAATATTTGCATAGCGTTCTATTTGCGCAATAACATTTATTGGACATTTTTAGGATTATTTGGACGCTTTTGAACAACTGCTACACTTGGGATTGAAGAATCAACAAGAACGAGAGATTATTCACGTTATACTTCATTGTTGTCTACAAGAAAAAGTATTCAATCCTTATTATGCACTATTATCTCAAAAATTTTGCGAATATGACCGTAAATTTCAAGTAAGTAGGTATATTGAAATTTCGCGATGTTTTCTTATTCTCTTTAAGATGACCATTAAGTTTTCCATATGGGATAAGTTGAAAGCTTTAGGAGATTGTTCGGGAATACAGTTATCGAATTTAGCTAAACTATTGACTCATCTATTTCTTGAAAAAGGATTACCTATTTCTACGCTTAAGGTACTGTTTTGTAAAGTTTTTAAAATTACCTCATCATTCAAATAATTTCTAGATTGTTCAATTCAGCGAGCTTGACAAGATATCATTACGTTTCATCCGTCAGATACTAATTGGAATTTTGCTTTGCGACGATGAAGATGCTTGCAAAGGTGTTTTCACAAACGTGGCTCAGTCTGAGAAATTGAAATTATTCCGTGAAAGTTTAAAGTTGTTTATCCAACACTTTTTGGTGAAGAATTTGAAATCAGAAGCAATACCGGATAACAAAATCGCTTTTGATTGAGCGGGCCAATGTTATCAACGGTATTTTAAGTTCCAACGATAAAAGAATAAATTTTCAGCAAAGTAGATAACGTGAATATATATAAACGTTCTTGTAAATGTGGTAAACCGTTCAGTTTTGTAATAGTTGCCAAAATGAAAGTTGCAACAATCGTCGTTGTTCTTATTTTAACATTAGTAACTGTGTCTTACGCAAGAGAAAAACTTTGTGCTTGTCCAAGGATTTATATGCCTGTTTGTACTGCTGATGGTCGTACTTTTCCCAACATTTGCGAATTTAATTGTGTGGCGGCTGAGCAGAACTTAGGCTTATTCAAGAGATCAGCCTGCGACAACGACGATGACTATACTCCAAAATAACCTTACACCTTTTGAGGAAAAAGAAATTCCAAATTTTGTAAATATTTATAGTTATTACAATGTAAAACTAATGTAAATAAATACTTTGTTTTGTAATAGTTGTTTCAAAATTTTATTTAGTTCTTGTATTTAAGAAAAGTTTATATAATGTAATTTGAAAATACATATGATTGTCTGTTATTTTTATGACGTTATCGTGTTCACTCTTTTTTTGTAAGTACTGTTAATCCTTTTTGAATTCTTGAGGACATTTTATAGAACAAAATTTATAATAGAGCTGAGCACCAAAGTGTGCGCACACAAGTCAGCGATTTGGTCCTTGATTTTTATATGAAAGTAGGTCCTAAGAAATAGGGTTCTCCAAGTTTCAATCCAATCTAAGTAAACTAAAAATTAGCGCTTTTTTTCAATTTTTAAAAAATTATTACTCGTAGTGTATTTTACCGATTGAACTTAAGGAGTTTCATTTGTTGAATGATTAACGTATATACAGGATGTCCACAATAATACAACGATTAACTGAGACCACTTTGAAATAATTTTTTTTAACGGAAGACTTTGTATATGATTGCATTTCAACTCAATAAGAATTTTATTAGAGATTTTCAGATTTGTAATTTTTTCTACCATAGCAATTCGTGGATGTGCAAAATTAGCCAACAAAATGCATTTGAGGTTTTTCTGTTATAAATATCACAACAAAAAGTGAATCTTCTACAAGATTCGTATTACTTCCCGAATGATGAGCATGTAAAAGCATTTTGTCGACAAAAGAAGGGTCAAACGGGTACATTTGGCTATGTGCTTTATAGTACAAAGTTCATTTTTAAATTTGTTTTCATTTAAAGGAAAATTTATCATTTGATATACAAGGTGGCCCACCGAAAACGAAACGGGCTGTTTTTGGGAGCTATCTTACACTTTCAAAAAAAAACGCTCGGACAGGTCGATTTTTGTTTGGAGGGGGCATCTTCCGAAGACAAAGTTGACCTTGAAATATCAAGAGAGTGGCCCCGGCAGCCCCCATGTCGACAATCTTAAATGGCATGATGGGTGGATAGGTACCTCATTCAATTCTCTATATAACTATGCATTTTACAGCCCTATTTTCGAAAATAAAAAGTCACAAAGTACTGTATTATGGTGGAGAATGCCAATTCATGTTTACAAGAGACATTCATTAACCATAAAATTGCCGTGACATATGAATAGGTTACCGCGGCAGCCCTCATCTTGAAAATCTCAATTTACAGGGCACCTCATATGAAAGGTGTTGCAATTCTCTATTTAACCAAATTCATTTTATTCCGAGAAGGGGGCTAAGGGAGCCCTAGAATCTCTTTTTCATAGAAAATGCTGAACAAGTTGTTAAGATCAATTCAAGTTTGAAGTATTGATGAAATCTCTCTGTAAATGGTAACAGAGGCAGCCCCCTTCTCAAAAATGTTAATATGGATGGTGGTGGCGAGGACACCTCATACGTAAGCTTTTGTATGATTCTTTGCAATCACAAACATTTTGTGCTAATCAAACTTAATGCTCGTACCAAATAAACAAGGAATTATTTATTTTTAGTTTTTAAATTACATACACTATCAAAGTGAAACGAATCCTACTTTCTCTCCTACTTTTTCTCATAAACGATTAGTCAAAAAAATTTATCACAAAAAGCCGTAGTAAAAGAATCGAATGGTGAAATTATTATTTCCCGAAAATGTCGGATCCCGAGTAGATGGCTATGATATCTTATTATTAATTGGGGATTGGGAAATGGTTGGTGAACCATACTCGAGCGAGATTTTCTCAAGTTTAGCCTGATCAGGATTTCCTTATTGCAGTGATTGCAAGGTTATATTCAATGAATAAATGTAAATATGTATATGTTGTTTAGTACAAGATATAATTTCTTTATTGTATACTATGAATATGAATAAAAAATCGTTCGTTAATACTTCAAATACATGTCTATATTTAGAAATTTAATTAACCCAGTTACCGGTAATAATTACAAAGACCAAAAAGCAGCGTATTCGTAGTAAGCCCGCGTATCTGTGGCAAAATTGAACTGTGTTCGATAAATAAGTTAGTTTAAGTGTATAATAATTAAATTCGTGTATTGAAAAGAATTAAATTGTATTGAAGTTAGCTTTAGTTGCGTAAAGTCGTGCACGCAACGTTTATAAATTCAATTCATATTTGTAAAGAATTGTACATTATTTTATTTTCTGGCATTAAAATTTCACTAAAGTTATAAACCAGGTTTTTATTTATGAATCCAAGATTCTGGGATAGTGTAATTAAAGAAAAAAAATTGAATGAGTCTCATGTGCTTGTTTCTGTTGTTATTTTATTTAACACTAAAATACAATCACCGCAATATGTGGTAGATGTTCAGTTTGCCTTAGGGACTTTTATTAGCCTGTACTTAGCTCTATACCATTTCTCAGCAATTTTTAACCGAATTTATACAAATTTACGAAAGTGAATACAACCAAAAGTCGCTAAAATTTTATCATCCATGTTGGGTGCACACTGTATTACTATTATTTCCTAAAAGAAATCTCCACGAATTTTCCTTGGAGCATTTTCTGTACGTGTCTGGCAACCTTTAGAGTAATTACTCCTCCTGAATACGTACGAGAAGAATTTCTTCGGGGATATCTCCGGATATCCGAAAGAGACCCAGGAAGAATCTCTAATAGTTAATTCAAATCAAGTAAGTAATTAATATAAACATTTATTATGATTGATACGTGCTCAGATTACCGAGATAATAAACGACCGCTGACACAGTCTGATGACTTTACCTTGAAAGCATGTGAGATTATAACATTAAAATCTTTTAGAGGAATCGGTATATTACTACATCTTCTGTTAACTTCTTTTTACTTAAAATGTACTCTCGTCCTCACGGTTTTTTGGGTTGTTACTATTTGTGGGATACCTTTCTGATATTAAGGCTTTTTCTCATTTTTGTTGTATGCGGTAAAATTCTTCTCTCAGTTGTTTTATGTGTACAACTATTCCGGGGGAAAGTCGGCCTTAACAGTAACGATTTAAGTAGTTTAGATTTGGTTATAAAAACCATCAGAGCTTATCTGAGGTTTTAAATATTATTTTGATTGGACGCGGCTTGTTATTCGAGTAAGATAAATATTCGTTAAGGTCTATTCATTGAAAAGCAGTGTTTGTGAAACATAGAAATACCTACTGTTAAAGCAAGGAAGAGGAATTTTGTTTAATTCATAAAACACTAAAGATAGATTTATACCAAAGCTGGAAATTTCAGTAGTTTGAGGATATCGATTTTTTGTTGGATTTCAATCAAAAACCTTCGGAGAGTGTTACCGTCAATACACCTGTTGTAATCATTGTTCTTTATCAGCAGCAATGAAATGATTTTTAAAAATATGTCAGGAGCGTTATCAAAAAATTAACAAATGATTAATATTTGCATTGCAATCCATTTACGTGCTAAGCTTAAAAATGTGTAACATTGCTTGAACAAGGACGCGTATTCAATGCTTGCGTATATGACCACAAATCATGAGGTAGGTTTTTGGGTCCCACTCTTTCTTCGCTTTGGAATCTTAAGCAACAACGGATAACAAGAAATCATTTATTTTCGAGAACCAATGCTAGCAACAACATTTTTAATTGTATTTATAAAAAAATAATTTTTTAGTGACTAAAGTTCTGTTTTGTGATACTTGCGAAAATGAGAGCAGAAACAATCATCGTCGTTTTAGTTTTAACGGTGCTAACAACACCATCATCCGGCAAAAAAAAATATTGTGGTTGTCAGAAGATTTTCATGCCGGTATGCAGCGCGGATCGACGTACTTTTCCCAACATTTGCGAATTTAATTGTGTGTCTGGTCAAGAGAACTTACGGTTGCTCAAACTATCAGCCTGCGAAGAAGATGCTCCGTTAGTGGATATATACTGATAAAAAAGAAAATACAGTGTTTGTAATTATTTATAATTTTTTATGTTTACATAATTTTGCAATTTTTTGTATGTGTATTATATTATTTTAAAAATAAAAAATTGATCGTGTTGTTTATGATACAGTTTTCGGCCATAATGTGCTTCTTTTTGTTACTTTATCGACGGCTGTCAATGCCAAACGTTAATGTCAGAATAATTGTATGGATTTTAAGCGTGAAAACTGACAATCTATAAACACAAGCAAAGACGACTAGATCTACGCCGGTATGAAAAATCCTTGCTGCAATTCATGTTTGTTCGAGTAAAATCATACAGTTGATCATAAAATCTTCTATGCAACTGGTCTATAACCTCGTTTTATAGTCTCACCACAGGTATGGCCTTGCTCCTCCATAATTCTGTGGCTCGTCCCTAAAAACGTAACATAAATAGCTATTATAGGCAAAATATGTAGAGATATAAGTTTTAAGTCCGCTATATTACTTCTTGTTTTATCCTTTAAATCGTCAGCTTTTTGGGATTTTTCAATTCTATTGAAAAACAAGTGTCAAAACCAGACTTTTTGCTACATGAAGTGGCGTTGGTCCAGCGTGTGGTAATAGACCTCATTAACGTACTCCTAGTTTGTAGCACGCTGTGCTATTCGTCATTTGTTTTGACAAAAATTAGAAAGTTTTGTAGTTGCGACAAATATGGGAATGCCGGGGAAAGTGGGTGGGCGGGTAAAACAAAAACCCCCGATATTTTTTTAAATTGTGGTGCCCTCTATCTTCTACTCTATGAATGGTGTTCGTTACCCGTTTTTCTCGAATACACAAAGCGAGAAGATGCTGACATAAGTACAATTCCATTTTCTGCTCACAAATGTCGTTCAACGGTCATAAAGTATAATTTTTCGTGAAGTTTTGAAACAAGGCAATGGTGTTAAATTTATTCTAATAGTGATTTTTGCATTTAGTTGTGGTAATTGGTTGCGTAAAAGCCTCTGGTTAGTTTAATTTTTTTTAACTATAAGAAGAACAGTTTGGGCTAAACAGAAAACATGAGATTCGGGTAAAACGGGACCCGTAATGCCCGCACCCCATTCTACCCGCATTTTTCGTTCACTGAAATTTTAAGCTACTTTTTGTTTTAGATGGTATATAACTACATCAAAAAGCTAACCCCCATATTAAATGGAAAAGGCTATACAAGCTATCCTTAGTCGTGAGATGGGTTATGCCAAAGCTTCAAGGTTCCACAGACAACATTGGTACGATATATAAAAAAACGTAGGCAAAATCCAGAAGGTAGCATTTTGAAATCAATGAGTAGCAAAAGCCCCGTCTTCAATTTCGAAGAAGAAGCCGTTTTGGTTGACTATTAAAAAAAACATGGAGCCAGGCTTTTTGGCTTGAGAAATAACAGAATGCAAAAAACTTGTGTTCAACTTGCAAAACAAAATGGCCGTAAACATCCGTTTAACAAAAATGAAGCAGCCGCTGGTAGAGGGTGATTTTTTGAAACTTCATCCACATTTGTCAATACGAAAACACCAAGCGACATCCGAAACGCGAGCTATGGGATTTACTAAAGTCTCTCCGTTCTTCAATCTGCTGATAGAAACTGTTGATAAACATAAAATTACTGCTCAAAAGATATTCAACGTGGACGAAACGATGTCACTGTAAATTCTAATGGGTTATCTAAAATTTTAGCAACGAAAGGAAAACGGGAAATTGGTACAAGTCCTTCCACCGAAAGATGTGAATGGTTCAGATCTAATCCAGGACGTGTAGTAAGTCTACACCAGATTTTATTTCTTTTGGTGCTGCTTATTTAAGAGCAGCTACATGACCACAGCCATTAATGGGTCAGAAAAACTGGTGCATTGCCTGTTGATAGTAGCGTTTTTCAGACACACATTTTTACGACCTAAAAGGCGCGCAATATATTTTGATCGGACATCTACAGTCAATAATTATTTCGTCGGAACTAATACTGCTTCGCATACGATGCTATTGCCTTTTCAAAATTACGACATTACGATCTTTCAATATATTTCTACAGTGTGATTCATAACTATTGGAACATAGGCTAAGGGCGGGTTATTGTCACCAAAATATAACCATAGGACCCAATATGCCTCAATAAGAATTAGAAGAGGCATTGAAATCGAAGGAGGTCACGTATAACATTTAATATGATTTTGTTAAATTGTTTTTTAATTTTGCTCCATTGCTCTTTTGACTTTCAATAGCATCCAAAGATTACGTAAGCAAAACCCAAAACACGTTAGCCGAGTTTAATAATTATTTTTTGAAGAAGTGGCCAACTGGTTCTCATATCTCTACCATGTGCTCCTCCTTTTCAATGACCGTTTGGTACGGTAACTAAAATGCACCTAAGTTGACTGATGCAACCGTGTGGTTACATCGTGATCCGCCAATGGATTATTGCATAACGTAACTAATAACGTCCTACGTAGTGGTAAATACAAATAGTGTCATTGTTCTATTTTTTTTATATGTTGCACATTATTAATTATGTAGCAATCCTTGAAAATTTTAAAAAGGACCCTTTCAGGGCCTGTGTTATTGCATTACAAATTTGCTTTTAGTAACTAGTAAGACGGGCTTCCAGTTGTATTCAGCCGCTTTTGTATTGAAGTGTCTAACCCGAAAACCAAAAAAATTTTAGGTACTTTGGTCCTTCGAGTTTCCATAACAAAAAACAATAAACAACTATTATGGGGAGATCCTATGTTTCGATTTGCGCCCCACAAACTTATTTTATTTTCAATGGAATGGAAGTCGTCTAATTTTTTTTTAGTATAAATGATCAATAAGTTTTTGAATTATTTATTAAGGTGTAGGTACTTAAACTTATCTATTATTATTAGAGACATTTACATCAATGAAGAAGAAATGAGGATAAAGAAAATAACAATTGAAAAGTCGAATGCTTCCGAATATACAATTTTTAAAAATATTCTCAGAAATATTAATAATTAATTACACAAAATGCCTATATTTTCAATTTAAGAAATACTAGTATACTGCCTAGTTAATTTTCACCGTTTTCTTCAGATTTCCTGTGTGAGTCAGAAAACTGTTTTTCTACAGGACGCGAATATAATCTCTGAGACACAGATAATTCAACTTTCGGATTCGGGTTCGGATTTAATTATTATAAAAAGGACACAAACCCAAAAGTGGGCAATAGTAGGAGTTTTTAAAATCAGAGAAAGTCCAAAAGACCAAAGTATCTGTTTGTAATAAATATCTGAAATTCCAACATTCACGGAAGATGAGTCAACATCAAGTTTAAAATAAAGTATTTTTTATGCTTTTCTAAATCTAGCTTCAAAATCACATTGAAAAGATCGAATTTTTATATTCGGTTTCTGACCAGGTTGATAATCCCAAAAACCATGTATATCTAGTCAAAGATTGCAACAAAAGACACGCATTTAAATATCATTCTTTGAGGTTCGCTTATCTGCTGATGGGGATGATTTCGAAGATTTGTTTAATTTTATCTCTAACATTTTACTTATACTCGGAATTTTGAAAGCAAGGTGATCTGTTTAGTATTCAGTTCTTACGATATTTTTGTAAATGTAGCAACGCACTGGGTAGGAAGAAGAAAAACGCGCAATCTATAAGTCATGGTTGTACACGAACCTCGTTTGAACATGTAATGCAATCATTAACAATAAACTTGGGCTTTAGTTTCACTGAACTTTTTTTAAACAAAAATATAGCAACACTACAACTTTAAGAGATCGTCGCGTCACGTCCTTAATTTAAAAGGTTCAAAAAATTATATTTTCCAAAGCAGCAACCTTCACTTGCCGTTCTAAGTTGTTCTGGGAAAGGGTGTGGAATGTGTTTTTTTTTTCAGCCAGCTGGAATGCAAGTCTCCTGACTTCAATTGATGTCAATTCATATATTCTTGCATTCATGTCTAAGATATGTTGTTTCAATTCCGCCTCTTGTCTGGCGTTAAAGACATTTCTCATTCTTCCCAAAAGTTTCTTACTTTCAACTGCTTCTTTGTTTCTATTCTTTATTCGCCTTTTTAGGACATTCTGCACACATTTGGTGGCTCTATTTAAAGGCATGCCCCTTCATGTAGAAGAACAGTTTTGTTTGTCATTCACACAGGAAATCTGAAGAAAACGGTGTAAATTGAAAATATAGGCATTTTGTGTAATACCATATTAATATTCCTAAAAATATTTTAAAAAAATTGTGTATTCGGACGCGCTTGACTTTTCAATAAATTGTTTAAACATTATGTTGAGATATCAATGTAATTAAAACATTACGAAATCGTTAAAGCTTTGAAAAAACAATTGCTACAATTTAACCGATGAAAAAAAAATGTGTTGTCAAGTTAAAAATAAAGTAAATACAATTTCTATCAATAATTATTGTCTCTGAAAGGTAATTATTTATTAATTTTGTTTTCACGACTTTGATTTAGATTTGATTTAGACAAAATTGATATAAAATGACGACTGTTTTGCCTCTGTGGGTGGACGCGACTACCCCCACGAATCTGATTTTAAAAACAATTAAGGAATTAAGACCTGGATCTACAGAAAGAAATCTTTACATCAGTAAAGTTCAAAACTTTTGGCAGACCGCTGTATCCTTTTTAAACCCTTCACAGCAGATAATTTACTTAAATATACAGAGTTTCTTAACGTAATTAGTTTTTGAAACATAGTGTTCTCAGGGAACTGTTTCGAGGTAAGGATAGAAATTTTTTGAAGTTTCTTGTCCACGTTGACGTAACGTTTTCCATCTCTACCAATTACATGATCTTTTTCTTTTTTGAAAACAATCCTTACTTTTTCAACACTGTCTTAGCAAAAAGACTCGAGAAAACGAATAGTTGGTGATTATATCGTGTAAATAGTAGTTAAGAGGGTTTGCTTGCAGATACTTTTTCCAAAGTTTTTTCTACGGTATTGTGGGCTAAAGAATTCGAACGCGACATTTTGAGTGATAGCATTCCTCCGAACCCTACATTTAGTGAATGGTTTGTAGCGAGAAAAGATAGAAGTGTTCGGGATATCGGAAACATATTGGTCAAGGTATGGCAAAACCCTGTACCGGACGAAGACAACTTTGTAAGAACCGTTTTCTAATTTTGTTAAAGTATAATTAATGGAGATCTTTACATACATACCGGTAACGTTGTTTCTAGATTTTTCATTTAGTACTGGTATATCAATGATAAATATAGTTGGAACCTTAAAAGTAGATTAAAACAAAAAAAAACATACCAATTGTAAGTCTTAAAAAATATAAGCATGGCGTAGTTGAATTTTACAGTTGCTTTCGTAGTTTAATTCGTATTATTTATTTATATTTTTTACAGTAGAATCTTCTCTGAACGTTATTAATACAAATTCCTGTCCCTGAAGACAAGAAAACGGTAATACGAATTTATTTAATTTTAGTGTAATCGGATCTTTAATAGCTTATTTGAAAAGTTGTGTTAATGTTTGTACCCCTTCTTGTTATTTTCTTTGTTCTTCTTTCTTCTTCATTGATGTAAATGTCTCTAATATTAATAATAGATAAGTTAAAGTACCTACACCTTAATAAATAATTCAAAAACTCATTGATCATTTATACTAAAAAAAATTAGACGACTTCCATCTTGAAAATAAAATAAGTTTGTGGATCGAAAATCGAAACATAGGTTGTTAATCTTTATCAACCTCCACCTTGAAAATTGAGTATGCACTCGTCTCCATCGTGTGGATCTCCCCATAGTAGTTGTTTATTGTTTTTTTGTTATGGAAACTCGAAGGACCAAAGTACCTAAAATTTTTTTTTGTTTTTTGGTTGGACACTAATACAAAAGCGGCTGAATACAATTGGAAGTCCGTCTTACTAGTCACTAAAACTTAATAAAAAATAATTGAACACTGACACTATTTGTATTTGCCTCCACGTAGGACGTAAAAAATGTGTGTCTAAAAACGCTACTATCAACAGGCCAAACACCAGTTTTTTTAACCCATTAATGGCTGTGGTCATGTAGCTGCTCTTAAATAAGCAGCACTAAAAGAAATAAAATCTGATGTAAACTTACTACACGTCCAGGATTAGATCCAAACCATTCACATCTTTCGGTGGAAGGAATTGTACCAATTTCCCGTTTTCCTTTCGTTGCTAAAATTTTAGATAACCCATTAGAATTTACAGTGACATCGTTTCGTCCACGTTGAATATCTTTTGAGCAGTAATTTTATGTTTATCAACAGTTTCTATCAGCAGATTGAAGAACGGAGAGACTTTAGTAAATCCCGTAGCTCGCGTTTCGGATGTCGCTTGGTGTTTTCGTATTGACAAATGTGGATGAAGTTTCAAAAAATCACTCTCTACCAGCGGCTGCTTTAATTTTGTTAAACGGATGTTCACGGCCATTTTGTTTTGCAAGTTGAACACAAGTTTTCTGCATTCTGTCATTTCTCAAGCTAAAAAGCCTGGCTCCATGTTTTTTTCAATAGTCAACCAACTCGGTTTCTTCTTCGAAATGGAAGACAGGGCTTTTCCTACCCATTGATTATAAAATGCCACATTCTGGAATTTGCCTACGTTTTTTTACATATCGTACCAATGTTGTCTATGAAACCTTGAAGCTTTGGCATAACCCATCTCACGACTAACTATAGCTTGTAAATACAATTTTTTGGATTCGAGTTGGACACTTTAATACAAAAACGGCTCAATACAATTGGAAGCCCATTTTACTAGTTATTAAAAGCTTAATAATGAATTTTTAATGCAATAACATAGGCCATGCCGTTACGAATCTTCGATGGCAATTTACATTTGTTCACAGGTCCAACTTTGTCTCGCGTTTTCCTTTTGTATATCCTTACCATATTCACACGGCAAATTGCCTATGATATCTATTAGGTGGGTAAGTAACAATAAGTTAAAAATCATTGCTAATGTGGGCCAAAAGATCGTTTTGCCCCAAATAACACACGAAGATTAGAAAACATGTTTCTTGAAAACCTCAACATCAAAATTCAAGAAACATGGATTAAATTGAAGCTAAAGATTAGCTGAACTAAACACAGTACCATCGTACTTGGCCGACAATTTTTACAGCTAAATAGGAAAATATAAAGTACTTACGTTAGATCAACCAACACCGGTTTCAATTTTCTTTCGATACTAGCGACATCTAACGGAATATGAATAATTCAACTAATGGGTATGGTGGAAGTTCCAATAGTAAATAATCTCACAATTTCAAATAGAGAACAGTTCCAGTTCTCTAAAAAATTGGAGAGATTGTTTTGCCCCACAGGATCATTTTATCCCGCCTTCCTCTACTATTCTTGAACTAGTATCGCTTAGATTCGAGACTGCCGTTGATTGGAATTTCTTCCTAAACTTTTGCTAACAGGAGTAGTCAGCTTCTCTAGAGGCCCGTCTGTTTCAGATGTTGCATGTGGACTGATGATTTCTACTTCGCAGCTTGTATGGAGAATTCTTAAAAGACAGTCGTCGAAATCGCGGAATACACAAGCCAGTGTGTATGATACCTTTTCCGTTTGGAAACAAGGTATACAGAAGTTTAACCACTTAAGTCAACATCTTAGTATCGAGTTTACCATGGAGACAAAAAATGAACAACCAAAAATTCAGAATCGAGATTTTGACGGAACAAGCTTCAAGCATATGTAAATCAGAAAATCTTCACGCCAAACTAGAACACTTGCAAACTGTTTTTGAAGCTAACGGGACACCAAGAAGAACATCGGAAGACCACATAGGAAGAATTCAAAATCAAAATTATCTTTAAATCAAGTTAGTCTTCGCAAGCTCCAAGTCCTCGAAATCCATAAACGTCTAGAGAACTTTAACAGAAAGGAAGAAACTTTGAGGCTTGACCAGATCTGGAATCTAATCCTCAAGAACTTCCAAACGGCACTTTACGGCATTTAATCGGCGCGAAACAACCCCGGCCCCCTCAGAACCAGTATAATTGCAAGCTGAGAAGTAAAAATCCTCAGTCTACATTCAACATCGGAAATGGACGGACCTCTGAAGAAGCTGTCCACTCCTGTTAACAGAACATCAACGACGGCCTTGAGACACGCATCTAGACGACACTAGTTTAATAGACTTTTGTGTATTCTGAAAGATTTACAATTGGATTTTGGATAATGAGTTCAAGTTGAAATTACTCGACTTTACTATTTATTGGTTGGGTCAATATTATTAAAATTTTAGACTTTGTAAATAATTTTAATGTGTTTGTCATCTCTGTTGGTGGTTAAGATTTTTTCTGATATGATATTAATCTGAAGGTTTACTCGTAGGGTATTGCAAAATATTTATAGTTACGTTGGTATCCATTTTTTGATGAACTTGGTGTTCGTCCAATATATTTATTCAGTGAACTGAGCACTCAACCTCAACTTGACACTATACAATTTTATTAAGTAAGCTTAAATCGGTCAAATACAAACAAAAATTGAATTTTTGTATCCACTTTGCTTCTCAATAGCTTTCTTGAAACCCTAACCGTAGTTGCCGAGGGTTTATATTTGTTCTTCCCATCACCATAACTAAAATTCGTAAAAAAATTAAGTCGGCAGTTTTTCTTGTTAGTTGATTTTGTTAGAAATGTTTTGATTACATGCTCTACTGTAACAGAAATTGAATGATTGTTTTGTCAAGTTCACATTTAAGGTAGTAAACTTTGTTAGAGCGCAGTGTTGGTTACTGGTGCTTGCTACATGAGCTCAAGCCCCCCTGGTTGACTCTCTTTTACCAAACCACTCTAATTCTCTCCCTCAATTCAATGCTGAGGTAAAAATATAACTTACGTAAAAAAAATTTCGCCTATATGAGCCCAAACCCCTAGTGGACCCCTCCCCCCAAATTCTCCCCCGCAATTCAATGCTGATTCTAGATATATACTTAGTTTTGGCCTAGGACCTACAGGGGCTGCGTCTATAAAGGACCTAACAAACAAACTCAAATATTTTGGATTTTAGTATGTACGACTAGTTGAAAGCCCCGTCCTATCGGACGCATGGTAATAGTCTATTTCTAATACATAAGCACAAGCTTCCCTGGTTAATCCCCCTTCTCCAAACCCCCATTCTTCCCCCGCAATTCAATGCTGATTCTAATTACATATAGAAATGTAGCTTATGTAAAAAAAAACTTTCCACTACATGGACCCAAACCCCCTGATGGACACCCCTTCCCAAACCCCCAAGCCCCACTCTCTCCCGCAATTCAGTAATGATTTCAATTATATAGTTAGTTTTGGCCTAGAATCTAAAGGGGCCGAGTCTATAAAGGACCTAATATACTGTTAACTGCTATATTTTATAATGTTTCTAATCTTCATCAAATGAGCGTTATTCTAATTTAAAAAAAACAGAATCATAATCTTTTCTTGTAGGGCTTATATTTAAATTCAGCAAGCCACCTTGTCACTACATGTTGTGCCTTAACAAGCATATGATGAGGGCTTCAAACTAGTACTCCATAATATGGGTAGGTACATCTAGAATACAATTTCGGATTACAAAATGCTCTTTTGACTGATTTAAAACTCTCAAAAGCTTTTCTAGCAACTTTTGCACACCGATACTATATTATCAACAAGTATACCGAGATAATTTTGAATTCATGGTTTCGAAGTTGATACATCTATTAAGTTGTTGAGATATATAACAGAACTTTGTCGCGATTTACAGACAATAAACAGTGATCACTCCACTTGGTTATAAAATTTAAATATGTAAATAAATATGTAGTTTATTAATAGATATATTGCATGTGCTATATATTTTTATACCTAAGCTAATAAAAATAACGTTTTAATCAGGTAAGTAGTTAAGTTGTGTAAAGAGTAAACAACAATGGAGCAAGCAACATACCCTGCGGCACACGAATTGTATCACATTTTTTCTCTGATAACACGGAATCTACTTTACCTGCAAAGATAATAGTATTGCGTCGTTGTCGACTGATGGACACTTTTTGTGGGCGCAGGATTAGATCGAAAGGAGTACACCCACGACAGTTCGTAAATAACTTATTATACGCAAAACATACATTATAATATACCATATGAATCAAAAAACGCTTCAAGCGTATATTCTGTCATCATTATTATCATCATCATATATCGGTGTTTATATATTCCATCGCTGGATTGTCGTCACCATAATGTTCTGTCTATTATATTACCCATCCAATGGGTTCCCGCTATTTGTCGAAGGTCATCTCTCCATAAAAATAAATAAATATAAAATCAAATGCTTTGCCCAGACGAACCAATCCACAATTTACACGGTTTCGTTACCACATTATACATGTTTATACTGATCTTCTGGGGCACCATACATAACACTTACATCACAATACAATATTTAAAATATACCATACAAATAAATAAATAAATAATACATTAATTGAAAACGAAAAGTCCGATAAAATTTTTCTCTAAAATATATGGTTGCAAAGTGACAGACCCTCAAAATACCATTCCCGATGAAAATTATTTCTTTTTGACGAGGATTGTTCTGGTTTGATTGGAAAGTCTATAAATGAACAGGAAGTATTAGTTTTCACATTATTCTCTTATACTTTCAATTCCATTCATAAATAATCTAATCAAACCAAAAAAATCCTCGTCAACAAAGAAATAATTTTATCTGGAATAGTTTTTAAAATTCCTAAAGGTTTTCAAAATTCAACCTGTTATTTTGTAGCCATACATTTTAGAGAAAAAATGTATCTGACTTTTCGTATTCAACTTATGTGTAGAATATACACTTGTACACCTTTTTGCACGATCGAGCATTTTTGTTTACTTACAGCCTCAGTTTCCATGACGGTAGGATATGTTTACTGGTTGTACGATTATATTGCGTTATTTCTCCAAAATGTAAACGTCACTTTTGACTTTTCGTTTATTTATAAGAAATTGAATTAATTTCATTGAAGTGTAATTCAATACGATCGTGCAAAAAATATTATAAGCATCATGAACGTTAAGGGTTTACCGGTCTCCGTCAAAATTTTTGTCGAGACGCGTGCGATAGTTACCGGATGCGTTCCGACGGACTCGGAACTTGATGGCACGAACTGAGCGTCGCACTGGGTTGATCGATTAATTAACTGAAGTTGTTGACTGATTTGTGTTTGATTACTGGATGCCATACTCATTTGTTTATATGCGTTGAGAAGGTCATGGTGATGCGACAACATTGAGAATATTGGTTCCTACTTTGTCAGCTTAGTATCGCTGGAATGCTTTCGGCATTTGTTGGCAAAATATTACTATGTCTACTCCAGAGCAACTGAAACCAATAGATAAACCATTTTTTCAATCTTTCGAATATCATTTAATTACAGAAAACTACAAAGAAAAAATTTTAACATTTTAACGAGCAATTGTATCATTTTGAGAACCATCAGCCGCTTAATACCAGAAGAAAACAGAAACAAAGATACATCTTCATACAGTGATGAAACTAACAAGTAATAATAAAGCTTTATTTGTTTTTTTTTTAAATTAACCAATTGATCCTGTCAACAAAACTAAATACTAAACCCACATTAGCACAACAAAATCTGCAAAATATCTACTAATTTAATTTTTTTTGCCGCATCTCTCCGTTAGGTGATTTTTATTTCATTCTTCTACTTTCTACATCTTTCATCCATTTTGTGCATTCTCCATTTTCTCCTAGCAGAACTTCTCTTCTCACTTCCTCTATACTTAATTCGCTGCACTCATCTACCATGTGCTCTACATTCTCCCAATTTTCACCACACATCCTACACATTCTTTCTTCATCTTTTTTTCTAATATTTATTTTCCTTGTTCTAGTCTATACCATATGTTTTTTCTTTTATGTTCAATGGTTCTGTAATATATTTTTGTATCCCTTCCACCATTATAGTATATTTGTATTTTGTGTTATACTTTGTTTCTTTTATTTTCATCTTTCTTTTTTGTTTTTGGCTGTCTTTGTCCCTTTGTGTTATCTCTTCTTCCATCCTTCTCTCTTCCTCCCTCAATCTTCTTACCTCTTCCGTCGCCTAACTCCCTCTCCTATAGTATGCTCTTCTCTCTTCTTCTCCGTACTTTGTTCTTTGCAATTCTGCTTCCTTCCAACATTCATATAGAATTTCAATATCTTTTCTATCTTCCATCCTTTCCTCAAATCTTATTGCTCTCCTTCCTGCTTGTATTCTTATTTTTCTATTTTCATTTCTTCCTCTATTAAATACTCTGGTGTTTCCCTCTCAACCCTAGTGTCCATCTCCAAAATTTTTTCTGTATCTTCTTTAGTTATTCCATTCTTTCCATCCCCAAATCTCCGCTCCGTACATCATCACACTTTTACCATTTTCTCGAATGACTACTTTTTTTTCTATTTCTTTACCGAATAAACTTTCTCTTATACTCCATGCTTGTCCCATTATATTACTTCCTGTTTTCCTTAATTCTTTTATATGATCACTGTCTTTATTGTCATATTTCATCATGTACCCTAAGTATTTGTATTTGTCCACTTTTTTATTTCTTCTTTTCCCACCACCATTTCTTCTTTTTTTCTCTTCCTTTTTTTCTTCTTAAATATCATTATTTTGCTTTTTTTACCTTTACATCTAATTGTTTTTTCTCTTTATTTGTAAAAATTACTATATCGTCCGCATATGCAAGTGTTATTATATTTTTTCTTCCTATTTTTATTTCTCCAACCTGTTCTTTCCTCATTTCTTCCTCTAGATCTCTTAGATATATTGAGAATAGCATCGGGCTCAACAGACATCCTTGTTTCAAACTTGTTTCTGTCCAAAACTCCTTCCCTAACTTCCCTTTCACCTTTACTTAATTTTTGTTTCTTTATAAATCTCTTTCTATCTACCCTATCAAATGCCGTTTTATATCCACAAATACTGCATATACCTTACCTCCCTTTCTGTCCCATCTCTTTATTTCCTAACCGTTTCATTATATATACAGGGTGTCCCAGAGATCACTCCCCAGTCTTGTATTTTCGTTATTTTTTATTATTTTTTTTTGTAAATGAGATAAATTCTCTATAAGATAAGTAAATACAATTTTTAAATTCTGGACTCATATAATGGTAGCGGTATTCAACTTTTTTTCTTCAAATACCATATAAAAAAATACGGGTCTTACATAAGAATTTTTGTTAGAAAAATACGATTAATAGTTAAAAGTAGATTTGCCATGGAAATAACTGATTTTTATCATTTTATCTAAGAGCCTATAAAGACAATGGGTAAAGTTAGTTGTCAAACTGATTTCCTTAATTTTTGAGTGTTCTGTTTATCGTAATTGATATGAATTATACCAATTCCAAAAAGTGCGACATGATGCTAATGTGATTATTATTATTTTTGTGATTATGTTATCATAGAAAATTGTATTTACTTAATCTTATTGAGAATTAAATCTCATTTACAAAATTTAAAAAAAGATCATTATCCTTCTTCCTCTCCTGTTCTCGGGTTAAAGTCTTCTCCTATAATAAGTTTCTTTTATTCCCGTTCTTCAATTGTCCTCTCTATTTCTTCTTTCATTTTCTCCATTTCTTTTCCATATATTGTAATTATTTTGTATATTTTCCCTTCTTCTGTCCTTACTCTTGTGCTCACAATTCCTTTTGTCTCACTTTTGTTTCCTCTTTTTTCTTTCTCCCATTCCTTTTTTATTCCGATGATTACCCCCCTTGCTCTTCTCCATTTGTTTCTCTTTCTGCGAATTGTAATTCCCATTTAAATTCCTCTGGCATCTTATTTTCCAATCTTTTTTTCCCACCATGTCCTACCATTGAAAAACCCTTTATGTATCTCCAGAAATATTCTCCTTTATTTTTTAATCCCGCAATTACCCTCTGTCCCAAACCTCCTTCTTTCTCCATCCATCTCCTTTCCACCCCTTCTACCCATAATTTCCCATATCCCACTTTCAATTTCTTCCTTTCTCCTTTCAATTTTTTAGTTTCTTTCCTGAAATTCTCCTGTATTTCTCTTTCTTTTTTGTCAAATCATTATCAATCTAAATATCTTTACCTGATAAAGAAAACCCAACAAAATTTTCTCTTCTAATTTAGATTCAGACGTAGCCAAGAGTCATGTTCAAACTATGTCATTAATGGCAAACGTGCTGACACCCGAAAAAATATTGAATAACAATCCGGACGAAGAATGAAATCCATAAACTTTGTAGCTGTTAATTTTAGTACAAAAAAAATTATTAACAATATTGAAATGCAAGTGTCATATAATGGGGTTATAGCTACTCCTATTAGACATATACATTTGGTTACAGAATCTTTCTGAATTAAAGCAACTTTGTCCACAGATGTGTATGTAGTTACATAAGTTGATCTTTTGATTATTATAGCCAATTGTTGGCAAAAATAACAATCTTGAATCACCTTATGTAAGTTTGCAAAATATTGTACAATAGCAATCAAACACCGAGAATCACTCGGCAGCTGTTTCGTCCTTTTGAGACTCTTCAGGGGTGAGAGAATTCGAGTGTAAGTTCACTATTGGACAAATGCGCGCTGTCGACTGTTGACTTGATTTTCTCTGTTCGGGTTCATCTTGATATTTTCAAGTGTTATTTCCAAGCAATTGTTTTAAACCTAAAATAGAGCTGTCCAACGTTAGCCGACTTAATGTCTTAGTACTAAATAAAACGACGAGAAATTTTATGAACCAAAACCCATTTATTTAATTGATAGTTAGACTTTACGTAATATTGCGCTATTGGACACACGAACATTAGGTGTTATCTCACAAGTATATCAGAGCAAATTTCGAGTAAAAATTTGAGACTTTGTACTACTTTCTCTCTTTTGTTACAGATAATCGGATGAGTCATATCTCATTCGTCTCAAAAAAATATTGGGTATTTACGCTAATCAAAGTTCTCAGACTGTACACTTTTATTTTAAAATGATTTAAGCAATTTATTAATTTATTGCCTAAAAAGGAATTATCCATGTCTAGGTTTCAGGTACTGTACCATCTTGGTGCAAACAGTTTCTAGATTATTAGACCAGGTACCTTTTTTTTCAGACAATGATAGGGAGCTTTTTAGATTATCAGAAATACGGCGCAAAATGTTGTTTATCCAACACTCATGTCGGAACCAATATCTGATAGCAAAATTAAATGAATAACTGAACCAGGCATTGTTATCAAAGTTCCAATGATAAAAAAATAATCTTTCAGTAAATAGGTAGATAAGTTAAACCTATATAAATACTCACGAGTGTTTATACTCATTCAGTAGGTATTTTACCACTTGCCAAAATGAAAGTCGCAACAATCATAGTTGTCCTAGTTTTAACAGTAGTAGCAGCATCTTCAGCCAAAGAAAAACATTGTGCCTGTCCAAGGATATTCATGCCAGTGTGTGCCACAAATGGACGTACCTTTCCGAACATTTGCGAATTTAATTGTGTAGCAGCCGAACAAAACATACGTTTACTGAAAAGATCTGCCTGCGATGACAACACAAGGGAATGAGAAATCAATTGTTCCGGAAGACGTATTCATGTATATATAAAATTGTAAAATAATCTGTAGATTTTATATGAGAATCACTAACTAAATAATTTATTTCAAAAGCCTCTTTTGTTGCTCTAATAAGTGTATAATTGATAAGATAAGTTTTATGGCATCTCCATAGGTTGATGGCAAGGTTAAAGTGAAAATTATTAGCACAGTGTAGTAGGTAACAATGAATAAATTAAATTGTTCTTTTATACTCTACGTAACGTTTTTTATTACTAATTAAGCAGTTTAATCCCATAATTGGAGTTATGTACGTTTAAGCTCGTTCTAGTTGAATTTGTTTTTTAAGTTGATGAGATTATAATTTGACAATTAATTATGTTCAACTTTGTTAATAACAAAGTCTCGTTTCATTATCATTATATTCCGAATCGGTAATTGATGCCTAAAAATGGATGTGTCTTAGGTTCTCCTTTTAGACCATTAATTAGATAGAAAATGATTTTATGGTTACGTTAGGAACCCACTGTACATACACTCTTATTGATGAAAAAAAAACACTTCCGTCATCAATTAGTAAAGTCAACAGTCTACAGTTTTCAGTTGTTCTAAATAAGTGAAACATCGACACAGTGATTTATCTGAACATAAATAATGACGCAACAGTGTTGATCGATTCTATTGGTTGTATTGAAGTTATAGTTCAAATACGACATGTTAAATAAATAATAAATGGAAGAGATTATTCAGAAGGTATTGACGATCTGAAACTACCAGAAAATTTTCAGAAGTATAAAAAGAGTTTATTAGAATATTACCATTAGATAAAGAACTTCCATCACAGAAGGAAACGCGATGATAAGCTGGGACAATGTATCTATCTCCCATTTGTAGCCAGTGTAATCTGCTGTTTATTTTGATATTATCAGTCCATCTTAATGGTGATTTTTCTCTATGTCTTTTCCTTGTTCTCCGTTTCCATCGTATCATCTTCAACGTCTATCTATTGTCTTTATCCTCGTAATATGCCCAGTCCAAGATCATTATATTTTTAAATACATGTTCTGCTTTTGTTATTTGCTTTATTTCATATCTATAAGAGCAATTTTCATCATTATCTTTGTACTATTCTTAGTTTTGTGCATATATTTTAAAATTAATATCCATGTCTTTGCGGCATATGCCAATACTGGGAGTATGTTTTGATTCGCCAGTTTTATTCTTAGTTTTTGATTTATTTATATTGTAAACATTTTCTTTCGTCTTCCAAATGCTGCACAGCCAAGTTCTATATTTCTTACAACTTGGCAGTGGCGTTGCTAGATTCCCAACTGGACGCTTCCCCATGTGGCGGATAGGAGAATGCTCAATAAATCTGGCAGGTAATAGGGGAAATAAAATACCCGCGGCGGACCAAAAGTTGGAAAAAAAATTGCTTAGACAATTTAAGATAATACCGAATTGTATAAAGTGAAAGGATACTTGACAGTGTCTGTAGTTTATTGGAGCGACTGATATTAATTCTGGCAGAAAGTATATAAAATGCATCCACCAAGACGTCTGATTGACGTAGTGTATTAGACCAAATAATGACAATGACAATACGACTCCCCATCAATCTTCAAGCTCCTATACCCAAGGTAGCGGGCAGAATTGTAAGAAGATAGAAGGTGCTAAGAATCTCTGGATTAGATCTGGCTGCCGAGATAAGAAAAATGTACAAATGTACAAGATAACAGACTAATATAAATGAAAGTTATCACCGGAATAAACGAAGATAGGAGAAGAGGTGAGCATTGTTTGAAGCCTAATTCAGGACACATCTTATATTACAAAGACCAATAGAAAACAAAAGCGAAGAAGGAGTAAGATTCCTCATAAACAAAAAAATAATTGGAAAAATTAAAGTTGCATCACATCGTACTATATATAGTTTTCTTGTAGTTTTGTATAAAGACGAAGACATAGAAAAATTTTATGAAAAAATTAATTCATACATAGCCAAAATAGAAGGGAGAAATACAAGAGAAGACATGCTAAGTAAATGTTCTAGGACAACAACAGCTATATGTTATAAATATTTTCTTTGAAAAGAAAAAGAAATGGACATAGATCGCTTCCTGATGGACTAAAGAAAAATAAAATCAACTTCATCACATCCTCGCATAAACAAATAGTAAAAAATGTGGCGGTAGTGAAGGGGAATAAATACAGGAAGTGATCATAGATTTGTGAGAATGGTCATAAATAATAAAACTGAGAGAGTCAAGAAAATACAGAATACAAAAAAAATACAGTAAGATGGAGGGACACAATATAACCAACAGAAAAACACCAAAAACTGCACCAAAAACTTTACTCGGACACATGTTTCAACAGCTAAGCTGTCATCATCAGCGATACCGATACAATATAACAGTAAATAAAAAGTATGAGGAAGAATTAAACAGAAGACTAATAAAAGCTAATATACTACTAGTAGATAACATCGATGAAAGAACGGAAAAAATAACAAAAGCTATTAAAGAAGCTTTGTTCAAAGTAGCATTATGCAAACAAAAAGCGGGAGCAATTAGGAATGATACAAAAGACTAATGGAAAAAGAAAGTAATAAAAAGAGAAATGAAAAAAACCTGGAAATTGAGGGAGCAATTTCAGATGGTGGAAAAACAAAAAAATTGGGAAAAAGAAAAACTACTGGAAAAAAAACAATTGCGACATCATTCAGAAATGCACTAGTCTTCTCACACTTAAAAATAAACTTTTAGAGATAACCGAAGAATTTTACAAAGAAATATATTGTACAAAACCACAAACACAGATTCATGACATTGAACAGAAAGTGACAAATCTCCAAAACATTGAAACATATTTGATGCGCTGTTGTAGATGGAAAGAAAAAAAAACGCTCGACAAAGACCAAAAAAAGAAGAAGGGTAAGTTCAAAATGATTTATTGAAAATAATTGGGACCCACATGAACCCAGGTGGGTAGAAGAATGTAAGGGTAGCAAGGAAAAATACTACCTTGACAAGTACCTGTACTTGTCTAGAGTATCTTCACAAACAAGTCCAAGTGTGGTTTATAAGCTGAGCACAGAGTTTCCGAGTAATGTAATGCGACTATAGAAACATGCTCTACGTACAGCGGACAAAACGTACAACTAACATTTTGAGTTTCATGCTTCATGTCATCTTCGTTCTCACTACTCTACATTTGGCAAATACTTGTCAAGTATTTGGCAAATATTTGAAAATATAGTAATCAGGACGGGTAATGTAAATAGAGGCGAGTAGAAAATGCAAAATTTGCTTAAAAAAATTTAAAAATGCTAAAAGTTGTTGCGGCGGACCAGTTTGGAAATGCTTAGAAGAGATAAAATGTGCCCTGGAATTTGGTTAGGAAATTGATTGATGCAGCACTGAAAGATCACTAAAAAATAGAGAGGTAAAAGAATAGTTCTATTTTTCAAACATGATATTCAGAATCGGGTAAAGGCTAAAAATGAATAACCGTGATGCATAAAGCTCATAAAAATGTATTTAAGCTCAAATGCAATAGGAACCTGAAAAAATCAGGTGTAACAAAATAATTGATTTAGTGAGACTATTGTAAAAGAACTAATTAAATGAACTACCAATAGACTTTCAGTATTTATTGATATGAATGTGATCGGGCATTCAGAAGGTGCACCTAAAACCTGAGGCTCAAGTCAGTACTAGTGTGGACGAGACATAGGGATTTCCGATTATTGTTGAGGTACATCAGGATACGGCACTTCTTCTTACATTTTTGACCTTGTCATAGAGTATGCGGTGGATGAGAGAGAGGTGAGAAATCCCAGAGCAAAGGCAAAGTCTGGGATAACAACCAATTTCAATAAAGTGCCGAGAAGAGTAATTAATACCATTATATGGTCTACGGTAGAAACCAATGGTGGTTTCAACGAGTAGATCCAAGATAGAATTACGGTAGGTTGAATAGCGCAATGTAAGACAAGAAAAATAGTAGATTCATTGTGAAACGAAAAATTGAGGAGTAAATAGAAAATTTGATGAGGCTATAGCTAACCATGTATATTACTGTAGTGCACAAGCAAGCATTAATGGATCATGGAGCAATAATAAAAGAATCGAGATCATGAATAGACCTAAAGCTTGCAAACTATATACAATTTTTATGACAATGGCGAAGAAATATGTCAACGTTTTTGAGCATTCTGAACAGGAAGAAATTCACTTTCTGTTAAATATAATGTAAAGAAAGTTTTTCATGATGAAGAAGAGGTTGTTTATGCCAGCACAAACTACAAATCCATATCTATATATCGGTTTTATACAACATTGAAGGCGCCGAGCGTCGTTGAGACTCCAAACCAAATATGGTATATTGAAGACCTTCTAAATTATATGATCTCGAGCAAACTTTAAAAAAAATTGAAACTATTAATAAACTTGCAAACTATATAAAATTTCTGAGACATGATGAAAAAGTATGTCAACGTTTTCGAGCACTCTGAACAGGAAAAAACTCTTTTTCTGTTAAATATTATGTGAGAAAGTTTTTCATAAAGAATAAAACATTGTCTGGAGTAGGTACACAACAAATGCTTTATTGAAATCCTGCTTAATTAAAAAAAAATTAAACATTCCAAAAAACAATGACCATAAAAAATTGTAGAGGGTAAGGTGTTTATGCCGTCAGAAAACTACAAATCACAAACTTATTCATAACTATACAAGGTCGTGCTTTTGAAAACGGGTCATAGGTTAATGGTTTTGGTATTAAAATGAAGTACAGTGTAGTAGGTTTTCACTATAAAAACTCACTCTTTGTTTGAATAAACCATTTTCAAATGAAACCTGAATTGTTATGACTTTTGTTAATGATTGTCAAAACGGAGAAATGTCATAGTTGCTTAGGCAACGCATTACTGATTCATCTTGAACATCAAAAATTACAAAATTTTATTGATGAATTTTCAAAAAGATCGTGTAATTCAGCTGATTTCTGATGCGCAATAATTTTAGCTGCTTTTTGATACCAAAACCATTTTTTTCACTTGTAAAGGCGAGCAGGAATTCGAAAAAAACCAGTGCACAATGCTAAATTCTTATGACCCATTTACAAAAGCACCACGGTGTATATCATTTTATACGGCATTGAAAACATGAAACGTCGTTGAAGACGCACACTATGTATGACCCATTGAAGACTTTCTAAATTATATGAATTATCAATAATAAACTTAAAGCATTGAGATCAGCATAGTACCTGCATATTCAATAAACACCGATCATATTCTCTGGTAGAGATTCTCTTGTTGAATATAGTAATTAATGGTCCTGTGCAGAATATTTTGACGATTCAATCAAACTAGAACATGATTCAGTAATGTATATATCTACCAGTCGCATAATGTAGCTAAGTTTCTCCAATTATAATTTTCCATGTGGCTGTTAGAAACCATGAAATTTCTTTGACTATGATAAAGTATGTAAACGTTTCCGAGAATTCTTAACAAGAAAAATTACTTTCCTGTTAAATATAATATGAAGCTGAGAACGTTTTTCATGAAGAATAAAACATTGTCTGGAGCATGTACACTCATGAAATTTAAAACTTGGACACCACAATTTCTGTAAACAAAAGTTTGCACATTGTGAAGCAGGCTTAAGGGTATCATTTACAATTCTAACAGCAGGTAGTCTCAGCAGGGGTTATCTTATAGAAGGACTGTAGAATGAATCATTACACTAAGCACGTTTTTAGAAAATAGGTAATTTACGTTGCTTACTTAATTTTTTCTTTAAAGAATATATTTGAAGGTATCGCTAATTAAACACCATAGCTCGATTAATTATCGAATCAAAATTTTGTTTAGGAAATGTTTACAAAATAAAATTAGAAATAATTTTGATTTAAAAAACGTCTACAAGCAATAACTTTTAAATTAAATCAAAAACTAAACATGGTTATTTGGGTTGACTGATTATTACTTATTTTTAAATAAATCTAACCTACTAATTATTGTAAGTTATTAAAAAAATCATTAAACTCTCTATTCATAATATTTAGTCCTTACAAAATGTATATTTTATGACGTTTCATTTTTTCTGTAGTTAATATAAAAGTGAAAATAAAAACTAAGGCAATTCTTATTGTCAACGTATATATTTAGTTTTTTGACAAAGAATTTATTACATAATTATAATTAAGATACAAAACAAGGTATCAATATAATTAATATTAATCGTTTCCCATGCGGTATCAATGGCTGCAATTAGTGCATTACGGTTTACTGGTATAAAATTTGGCCCTTGTTGTCTTCGGATAACAGCAAGTATTCGAGCCCAAACATTTTCGATAATGTTAAAATCTGGGCTTTTGCTGGCCAGGGTAACAGCTCAAAGTTATTTGCTTGTATCCAGTTGCGCACAACCTGCGAAGTATAGGGTCATCATATCCCGATAGTTAATTATCGAATGTTCCAAGAAAATATGTGTAAATAGTAAATGGAATCTACTAACGTAACGTTAAGTCGTTAATTATAGTTACATAACTCTCCTTTCATAAGATATAGTTCATATTAATATGCTTATTGTAAAGCTTCGTACACCCCCTGAACAACAAACCGAGGAACAAACAGAACAACGAACCAAACGGCAATCGGAACATTAATTTGGACGGTGCTACGTACGAATTTTAGAACAGATTCGCAAGTCCTGATTGTTCCACGAACGGTTTGCGGCGTTCCCGCAGCTTGTCGGTTTTTCTCCGACATCCAAAGAAAATGCGCGCGAATGCGTTTGCAGGTTTGGACGAATCTAAACAAAACGGCGAACAAACTTATGCGGGAGAATTAAATTATTTATTTTTTGTCCTTCTTTTTGTGGGTTTGTTGTGTTTTAGGTAATTATTATGGAGTTGACAGAAGAAAAATGTTTTTAAATTAATCAGTGTTTAAGAATGCAAAGAAAAAAATGATGTCCCTATTAGCATCATTTGGGCAGGAAATTTCCAAAATAAAAAAAAAGCGAAGTAAATTATAATTTTTACTCTTCTTTGTGCGTATAAAATTTGGTTGGCACTATCTTCTTGTTTTTCTGATGCGTATTTAGATATTTTGGAAACTATTATGAAACCTTCAGTCGAAGTGTTTTTATCCAGACGAAAGATTATATTTTCCAACAAGTAAGTATTCTTATTTCACTATATTTTCTCCAAAAAATAGTTCGGGATCTGTTGAATTAACATTTTCATAATGTATTTTTGTTGTTAAGGACAACGCCCTATTCATACTTCGCGGGTTGTGCGCAATTGGATACGAAAATAACTTGGAGCTGTTACCCTGGCCAGCAAAAAGCCCAGATTTTAACATTATCGAAAATGTTTGGGCTCGAATACTTGCTGTTATCCGAAGACAACAAGGGCCAAATTTTATACCAGTAAACCGTAATGCACTAATTGCAGCCATTGATACCGCATGGGAAACGATTAATATTAATTATATTGATACCTTGATAGCGTCAATGAGCAGACGCCTCCAAGAATGTATCAATAATAATGGAGGTCACACCCATTATTGATTTCTTATATTTATTTATATAGTAATACCTTTATTTAAAAAAAAAAGTTTTCATTTAATTTTAAACTATAACTTGGTATCTTAATTATAATTATGTAATAAATTCTTGTCAAAAACTAAATATATACGTTGACAATAAGAATTGCCTTAGTTTTTATTTTTCACTTTTTATATTAACTACAGAAAAAAATGAAACGTCATAAAATATACATTTTGTAAGGACTAAATATTATGAATAGAGTTTAATGATTTTTTTAATAACTTACAATAATTAGTAGGTTAGATTTATTTAAAAATAAGTAATAATCAGTCAACCCAAATAACCATGTTTAGTTTTTGATTTAATTTAAAAGTTATTGCTTGTAGACGTTTTTAAATCAAAATTATTTCTAATTTTATTTTGTAAACATTTCCTAAACAAAATTTTGATTCGATAATTAATCGAGCTATGGTGTTTAATTAGCGATACCTTCAAATATATTCTTTAAAGAAAAAATTAAGTAAGCAACGTAAATTACCTATTTTCTAAAACGTGCTTAGTGTAATGATTCATTCTACAGTCCTTCTATAAGATAACCCCTGCTGAGACTACCTGCTGTTAGAATTGTAAATGATACCCTTAAGCCCGCTTCACAATGTGCAAACTTTTGTTTACAGAAATTGTGGTGTCCAAGTTTTAAATTTCATGAGTGTACATAGCCAATTCCAGAATGTTGTACTGCTTTATCAAATAAGGAGAAAAAGAAACGTCCAAAAACCAGCGACCATAAAAAATTGTGGAGAGTAAAGTTGTTTATGCAATCAGAAAACCAGAAACCACAAGCTTATCCAGACCTATATATCGGTTTTATACAGCGTGGAAGATTTTCTAAACAAAATATCAACATTGGAAGACTAGATAGTAGTGGCATCTGCATATCTAATAAATACAGAACATATTCTCTGATAGAGACTTCTGTGTCGATTATTACAAATAGAGGCTCGGGCAGAACATTTTGTTAATTCAAGCGGATTAAAGAATGTTATCATCAAAAACCAGGAAAAGCTCATATAATGACAGATCCTTTTTAGATCAGAAGGGAAAACAAAATTAAAACGTAATTAACTGAATTGCAACTATATGAAGGAGGATTAGGATTAGAAGAAGTCGCAGAAAAAATATTAAAAACAAAATTGAAGAAGAGCTTAAAATAAAAAAATTAACAACTGTAGACTATGTGCCAAAAAAAGAGCAAATGAAATATTAATATTTACTGGAGTTTCAAATAAGGGAATTGAAGATATTTAAATCATTTTCAAACAAAACTGAAAAAAAATTAACTATGCACAAAGAATTCGTTGCTATTAAGGCCATACCATTGAAACTCACCCCTAAACTTACACGATACATAAAACAAAATTATTTTGAAGGCTTTCTATCCTGATGATGTTTCTTACGATAATCGATGAAACGTAGTAATAAAAGTTGGACAAACGCATAATAATTGTTCATAGGTCCCTTCGGAACTTTTATTTAAATAATAGGTTTTTATTTGAGGAGGAGCACCAAAAAAACCACTAAATCGTTCTATAGGCTACCTTGATGCACCAAGGTGTGACCTGATACTAACAATTTAGTGCTTTTTTGTGAAAATAGTATAATAGTTGTGTACCAACATATATAGAAAAGATACTAATTAAAACTAATTATTACTTAGAAGATCACCATATTGGATTAAGCAACAACGAGCCTTGTCAGTACTATACTAAGTGATCACCAGATCATCCTTGAGAAGACAACACAAACATATAAATTTATAAATTACCAAAATAATTACTCAAAATATTGTCAATTACTTAATCTAGAAAATTTAATTAGCTGACGTCATAATGTCTTAATTAGTTATCCTAAAAATTTAATTAACTAAAGTCATAACCACTTAAAACTATACCTAAACGATCTATAAATTTCTAATTAAAATTCACATAAATTTAGAAATTAAGTTTTCTGTTGCCATGATGAAGCCTCTTACAATATTTGACGAAACTTTGACTGGCGTCGACTTTTTAATAGGGAACACATTTTACTTCATGTTTTTAATAAGCAGCGGTTTCCATAACGAAAATTTGAATATTATTTTTTCTCATTCTTTTATCCTGATGTCACCGGTGGGCCGTATATCCGTATGTAAACACGAAACTTAAGAAACCAATGGTCATGTTTTAATGAAACTTGGTAGATAGATGTTTATTTTATTATATAAAAGACACTTTTCGTTCATGTAGAATATTTTGAAAATATCTATATTAATAAAGGTGATTGTGTGTCTGTCGGCCTGTTTGTTACTAATGGCCGCCCAAACGGACCATCTCCCCAGGGTTAAAAAAATTAAAATTACATAACTGAGTAGAACCACAAGCAAAAGAGTTGCGCAGACCCTAAGTCACTTTTATTTAACTATAGCTTTAAGAATGAAAATTACATCAAAAGTGATATAAAGAAAACTTATTGGACATTTTATTATCCATAACCATGTTAAAAACTATTTTTTTCTAAAACTTAATTTTCTGTTTGCTAATTTTAGTATTAAAATGTGTTCAAGGAAACGAGTGCTGTGTCAAAAAAGCGGGGAAGCTGGACCTTAACTCCGTCTTAAGGTTTATGGCTTCTTAGTATTTTTAATTTCTAAATGTTTTCCATACGTAACCCGTTTTAAAGCTGAAAAGTTACTTATCTTTGGTATTATCGTATGTGAGTGTGTGATCTAGATTAGAGACTTTCCAACAGAACCGATAGTATTAGAATTTAACCTCTATGGCAGGTATCAACAATATCCAGCGAAAAAGATAAAAGGAAAAAATGCCCAAAAATTTTGTTACAGTTTGTTGGTATTAAAGCATTTAATTAAATAGCAGTGTTTAAAACCTGGCCCGCAGCTCACCCAGTCGAAGAGGGATCGTGGATGAATTCGGTAGTAATTACGTTGAAGACTTTCCCACTGCAAAAGAAGTAATAAAAAGAGCGCCACCTAGCAAAACGCTTAGTAAATACTCTAGAGCAACTAAGAACTTGACACACAAAAACAAACCGTTAAACTGTGATCCTATTAATTTTGTTAAATAAACTAAATAAATCTTTTATTTGAAACGAACCCAAATAACCCTGACAATAAGTTAAATAAATTAAATTTCATATTGCAATGAAATTTTTTAAGTGAATTAAATTAAAGTATCGTCATTAAACGAGGAAATATCACTAGCATTCTTGGAACCGTAACTGATTACAGCAAGATGACGTGTTTACTGTCACACTGTCTTTTCCTGATTTATTAATAATATTTGATGTAAATTAAGTTTTATTTGTTTGCAGATGTATGTATAACAAATAAAATTAGTTTTTTCAAATCGTTGAAATTACCGACGTTTCGCCGCCTATGTAAGAGCTTTATCAAACTGTAGATTTATTTAAAAAAACAAGATTAGGATTGTCACCTTTATATACAGGGTGTAGAATTGGTTCACGCACCATAGGGATTTCCATGTTAAATTCTTAATGTTCAAATATTGGCTCCCCAAATTATTTTAGAGAAAAACTGTAAATAAGTTTTTTGTAGATTTTTTGTGATTTAATCTAATGTAACGTGGTTAGCAGAAAGTTAAAAAAGAGTATCTTCTGCATCTTCTACAATATTCTTCTCTATACATGACGGCCAGTAAAAATTATACACCAAAGTTCTATTTTTTAAAGATAAACATGCCAATATTGAATTTTTGTTGCTTAAAACAAATTTTTAACAAGAAAAAAAGTGGTTCAAATGCAGATGAAACAGCTGACACCTTAGTTACACTTTTAGATTTTTTAAGTGTACTCATCGAAAAATATGAGCAACTCGTTGATTACCTAAACACTCCTGAATGACGTGAGGCTGAAGAATTCGTAATTGTTGTTGAATGAGAAAGCTAATATTATTCATAACGTTATAATTTGTAATCAATTTTTACTAAACAAAAAGACAAGGCGATCTACTGATTCATACGTTTGATGGTTCAGTTTTGAGTTTAGTATTGTAATGACCATGAAGGCTGCAATATTGACGTGTGTTTTACTTTTAGCGGTGGTAATAGCGTGGCCCGCTCCTCATAAAAGATATTGTAAATGTCGAAAAGTGTTTGCGCCAGTGTGTGCTTCAGATGGACGTACCTTCATCAACATTTGCGAATTCAAATGTGCGGCTGAGAAAGAAGGCTTGGTTTTACGGAAAACAGTTTCCTGCGACGACGAACCTTTTGAATAAAACCACCCTCCACGAAGAAGAAAAAGAAGAAGTAGAAAAAGAATGTGTTTCTTTTTTGAAATTATTTCAAAAACGTTTGTGTTTATTTAGCATTATATTATTAATAAAATAATTAAACTACTTCGAAGCTTTCAAAATCACTGAAAATTAAAAGAATAAAAATACAAACAAAGTAGGCTCTGTAAAACAAATGTTCAATGCAATGAGGTCGTGGGGACGTCAAAATTTGATCACTTTCAATCTAAGTTTAACGATAAACAAGCTGATGTTGGTCGTTTAACCAGAAATTTTAGTTTTTCTTTATTTGTACTTTAAACCAAAATAACGCTTATTAATGTATAGGGTGAGTTTATGTATTAGTCAACTTGTAACTACTGATTAAATATTGTCAACATTAATCATACAATAAATTATTCTAATTAACCTTTATACATGCTTTTATCTATGGTATTATCAACTGACTAATAATCAAGGGAAAAGAGCGTGGTCATTATGTGACCCAGGTTTACTTGAAGAGAAGGAGGCGTTGAGAAAGAGGAAGGACGAGACGAAGAGAAACGCTGCAAGAGAGGTAGCTCGGTCAAATGCAATCCAATGCCAAAAGTTCTATGAAGACCTTGAAGCACCAGACAGTAGCCGAATGATTTTCAAGTTAGCTGCTCAGCGAGGGAATAACAATAAACCTATCTCATCGCCCAAATTCATCGAAAACCATGATTTTAACAGAAGATACCGATATTACCAATAGGTAGAGAAACTACTTTGACACGCTTCTGAAATGAGAAGTTTCCGCGAACAGCGACTCCAAATGCTCATCCGATAACTGATATTGAAATAGCCGTCGGAATTTTTGAAGTCTATAGGAGACGAAGGAAGCACGATACTTTGCATCCTTTTCAATAAGATGAAGAAAGGAGACAAAATACCTGCTGCATTTCGTGAGAGCTTTTACTGCCTTTTATAAACATAAAGGATATTCACGAAAATGTCAAAATTATCGAAGCATCAAGTTACTTTCTCACTCAATGAAGATATGAGAGCGTGTGGTGAATAATAGAATACTTCAGATTGTTTTTTTACCGAAGACCCATATGAACCAGTGAGACCAATTCCGAGATGCGAAGCGGACCTACACTTAATCTTCATAGATTTGGAGGAAGCGTTCGTCCGTGTGCGCGAGAGCTTATCTGTATCGCCCTTAGAAGCCATGGAGAAAGTTACATCAGAATGATAATGGACATGTATGATCAAGTTACAACAAGCATACGATGCACAGCAGGAACATCAGAGCATTTCTTCGTGAGTAGGCGTACACCAGGAAGAGTGTACTCAGCCCACTTTTTTTAATCTATTGATAAACTACCTGACTGCTGACATCATGGATGAGATTCTACTTAGTCTACTTTATTTGCCGATGATGGAGCATTAGCGAAGTGAGTGTGTCGTGAAAGATACAAGAATGTTTCAATCGTTGATTAAAGATACTAGAAGACAATGGACTGAGGATAAGTAGAGAAAACAGAGTATCTGTTCCTCCCATTTGCGACATTCATGCACCCTGCCCAGATATCATGATTGATGGAAATGTAGTAATCACTAAATGTTCAAGCTTCAGTATCTGAAATAATAGTTTCAAAGGAAGCAAGTTGCGATCAAGATGTAAACCACAGAATAAACATTGGCTTTTTTACCAACAAAACTAAGAATATTTTTGTGATATTAGTCATTATAAAGAATAAAGCAAGAAAGAAGAAGAGCCACTTCTTCATTAGTTTGTGATCATTTGGACCAATGCACGCTGAGATAAGTTTATTGGTTAACAGTAACATTAAAAATAATTTAATTTGGTGAATTTAGATACAATGTGTCTACTACAGCTAAAAATATTTTTTAAAGTCAGTCTATAATTTGATTTATTAAATCTCCTATTAGAGGTAGCTAGTTGGGTTGTAGGTCAACAAATGCTCCTGAGTTTGGATTTTCCGATTACGATGATTTTCCAAGCATACTAGGAGTATGTTTCAAAGAAATGTTCATAAAAAAATTTATCGCCCTTCCGTACAAACGTAACAGCTGAAATATCAGTTCCATATTTCGATAATACAGAGTGTCCTGAAAGAACAATCATTAATTTTAACAACTGTCATTATCGTATCAATTAAGATAGGTAATCAATACAGTAGTATACTTACGATTCTCTATCTTCCTCTTTAATATTGAGGGTTCGGAAAAAGGATAATTTAATGCGTCAGCAGTAGTAAAACACATCTTGTAAAAATCTAAAAATTACTCTCGACTATTATTATCAACCTTCTTTTTTGACACAGTAAAATTAATTGCTGTATTTGAAGAACAAAGCATCAAGTCTTCCATGCATGTTTTCCTAGTGTGTACTATCTGGATAGAGTATCATCGCATCATGATATTTACGCGATTCTACGTAATATTGTTGAATTCACACATCAAAAAATTTCAGTTTTTAGAAAAGCTTCTTAACAACAATTTTAAGTTTCCTGTGCAAAACTCGACAGGACAGCGTAAACGAAGCTCTTCATGACGTTACTAAAAAGTATCGCGTAAACACGGCGTGACTGCTCTACCCGTTGGCAGCGTCAACCTCGTACACTGCATCTTAATGCCAGCCTCCTTTTTTGATAAAGTTAAAGAACTAAAAACCTTAAACTACAATATACAATTTAATTCATTTAGAACGTTGCTTAAGTATCTTCTAATATAAGTCGCCATAGGTACTCCCCTGGCAAATGGTGAAGATGCAGTCGCGTGTAGGGTTATAGATATAGCCAAATGCATTGTTAAGGTTTGATGAGTTAATATACGACAGGCAAACGTCAAAAATGGTGCAGGCTTCATGTTTTTTTGATGTCTTGTGAACCGTGGTTAGCCAGCATTAAGACCTAGAAATTGGGCATGATACGCTTCGTGAGCTGTGTTCGACGATTGGCTTTGGCAACCTCATGTGACAAGCAGTACATCGAAGACGTACGAACATGCAGTTTTGTGACGAATGCTAATAAAAAGTCGAAAAACGAGCGTCCCAAGGTTCATGAGTGTGTTGTTTGTTCGATCGTTGACGGCTATGAGCAATTGTTTCTCTAAAGTAGCGGTGAACTGGTTAGGTGCGGTCGATAGAGTGTTGGGTGCAGCAGGGTTGGTTCAGTTGTGACGTTTTATCATCCATCTTAGAGTTCCTGGCAAAAACAAAACAAAATTGGAAAGAATTGCTGCAATTGCACCAAGCACATGTAGAAATTTCCCCAAACCACCATATACTTGTTTCACACTTATTTGGGATCACCAAGAATCGAAGCGTTGACCAGACCCTGATATCAAAATGATCGTTGGTATGAGCAACATTGATTGTATTGTTGGTTTTTGAGTTCTGTAGGGTACTGATAAATTATCATACTTTTATTTGGGCCAAAAAAATTAAAATATTGACGGCAATGTTTTGACGCCTTTTTAACACTAAAATTCCTTGTCTTCTTTCATCACTTCGATTGCAATTAAACTCTTTTTGACAACGGTTTTGAAGGGTCAATGTTCTTCGAAAAGAAAGATTGCTAGCAATACGTAAAAGCGG